>QRDG01000355.1:1202584-1336276 GCA_012064385.1 Puccinellia tenuiflora
GCCGGGTTCGGCAACTCATCAACACGGCCAACCGGCAGCAGCGAGAAACGGAGGCAACGGCGAGCAAGGGGCATCATGAGCCGCCTCCAGGCTACGATGCAGCCGGCAAGTCAAGCAAGGTGCAGAGGCGTCGTCCACGAGCCGCGGAAGGGCGAAGGACAAGCAACCACGAGTTCATCGCGAGGGGAGCGCGAGCTCGCATCCTCGTGATCACGGCCGTGATCCGGCTGGACGACGTGAAGACGGCAACCGGAGCGAGCCTCGAGCCGGACGGAACGTCAAGGAGCGAGTCGGCCACAAGGTCACCATCGACGAACGCCTGGGGCCGCTAGGACCTGAAACCAGCGACGACGCACGCCACCGCATCGACGTGCTCAAGCTGTCAAGCATCATCGAGAAGAGACATCGCTGCTCATCGCTGTTTCGGACCCCGCATCCGGAGCGAGCGATTCCCGAAGGGATTCACTCTCCCCAGGGACACACCCAAGTACAACGGCACCGCGAAGCCGGAAGACTGGCTCGCCGACTACGTCACGGCGGTCAACATCGCAGGCGGCAACAAGCTGGCCGTGCGCTACGTGCCGCTCATGCTCCAGGGATCGGCACGGACTTGGCTCAACAGCCTTCCGAAGGAGAGCGTCAACAGCTGGCTGGACTTCGAGGAGGTGTTCAACCGCAATTTCACCGGCACCTACTTGCGCCCTGGCAACGCACAGCTGCTCGCGCTGTGCAAGCAGAAGGACGGCGAGTCGGACCGAGCCTACCTCACCCGGTGGACAAGCCTTCGCAACTCCTGCGAGGGAGTACTCGAGCTCCAAGCCGTCCAGTACTTCATCCAAGGGTGCCGAGATCAGACGCTGCTCAAGCACCGGCTCCTGAGGAAGAGCCCGAAGACCATGGCAGCTCATGGCAATCGCCGACGAGTACGCCACCGCCGACGCGGGCATGACCAACCCGATCCGACTCGACGAAGCCGGACGAATCATCACGACGGAGCCGGCTGCACGCCGCAGCCGGACGGAGAACCAAGACGGAGGAAAATCGACCCGGCGTGACTCCGACGCGGCCGGCAAGCGCAAGTCTGCAGACGACCGTGTCGAGTCCAAGGTCGTCGCTACGACCAGGAAGGCCGGCAGGAGGCTTCGACAACCGCCGCATGAGGACGAGCGGCGACATGCGCCGGACAAGGGCGAGGAACAACTACGACTACATGCTCGATCAACCGTGCCGGAACCATGGCGACCGGCCAGCAAACCACACCGTCAGGCAATGCACTCTCGGACGCCGAGGCCGCCACCGTACGAGCGGCGAAACCCGCCTCGGGATGAAGCCAGACGGGACGATCGAGGACGCGACGACAGACGACGCGAAGACAGGGATCGCGATGATCGCCAACGCGAAGAAGAAAGGGAGCGCCTTCCGGATCCGCCTCCAGGGGTCCAGACGGCTACCAGAATCCGGATGCCGCCTACATCGTATTCGTCAGCGAGCGCGACGACAAGCGAAGCCGGCGCGACGGTTCAAGGAAGTAAACGCGGTGGTTCCACCTGTCCCCCAGTACCTCAACTGGTCGCAGGAGCCGATCACGTGGGATCGCCGCGACCACCCGGAACTGATGCCCAACCCAGGCGGCTATGCTCTAGTCCTGGAGCCCATGATCATCTCCCCACCAAGCGCGCTTGCACCTTCTCGCGTCCTCATCGACGGAGGCAGCAGCATCAACATCCTCTACCGCGACACGCTGGAGAAGCTGGGCGTCTCCGAGTCCAGCTTGACGCCGAGCCGGACGGTTTTCCACGGCATCGTGCCGGGGCGAGCCGGCTCGTCCATGGGCCTCATCCGGCTGGACGTCCTATTCGGCACCAAGAACAACCATCGCCGCGAGACCATCTCCTTCGAGGTGGTCGACCACTCCAGCGCCTACCACGCCATCCTCGGGCGGCCGGCGCTCGCCAAGTTCATGGCGGTACCCCACTACGCTTACCTCAAGATGAAGCTACCAGGCCCACGCGGGATCATCACCGTCGCCGGAGACTATAAACGCTCCATCGCATGCGCCTCCGACAGCGCAAAGGTGGCCGAGACCATGGTCTGCAATGAGGAGATGAAGCAATTCAAGCGCAAGGCTAGCGAGGAAAAGCTGGAGATCCCGAGTCGGCNCCCGAGGCCACCACCGTACGAGCGGCGAAACCCGCCTCGGGATGAAGCCAGACGGGACGATCGAGGACGCGACGACAGACGACGCGAAGACAGGGATCGCGATGATCGCCAACGCGAAGAAGAAAGGGAGCGCCTTCCGGATCCGCCTCCAAGGGGTCCAGACGGCTACCAGAATCCGGATGCCGCCTACATCGTATTCGTCAGCGAGCGCGACGACAAGCGAAGCCGGCGCGAACGGTTCAAGGAAGTAAACGCGGGTGGTTCCACCTGTCCCCCAGTACCTCAACTGGTCGCAGGAGCCGATCACGTGGGATCGCCGCGACCACCCGGAACTGATGCCCAACCCAGGCGGCTATGCTCTAGTCCTAGAGCCCATGATCATCTCCCCCACCAAGCGCGCTTGCACCTTCTCACGCGTCCTCATCGACGGAGGCAGCAGCATCAACATCCTCTATCGCGACACGCTGGAGAAGCTGGGCGTCTCCGAGTCCAGCTTGACGCCGAGCCGGACGGTCTTCCACGGCATCGTGCCGGGGCGAGCCGGTTCGTCCATGGGCCTCATTCGGCTGGACGTCCTATTCGGCACCAAGAGCAACCATCGCCGCGAGACCATCTCCTTCGAGGTGGTCAACCACTCCAGCGCCTACCACGCCATCCTCGGGCGGCCGGCACTCGCCAAATTCATGGCGGTACCCCACTACGCCTACCTCAAGATGAAGCTACCAGGCCCACGCGGGATCATCACCGTCGCCGGAGACTATAAACGCTCCATCGCATGCGCCTCCGATAGCGCAAAGGTGGCCGAGACCATGGTCTGTAACGAGGAGATGAAGCAATTCAAGCGCAAGGCTAGCGAGGAAAAGCTGGAGAATCCCGGAGTCGGCCAAGCCGGCTGGCGAGTCGAACTTCCAGGCGGCCCGGGACACAAAGAAGATCTACTTCGACGACAACGACAAGTCCAAGTTCGTCTCCGTGGGGGCGAGCCTGGACCCCAAATAGGAAAGCGCGCTCGTCGAGTTCCTCCGTGAGAACCGGGACATCTTCGCGTGGTCCCCCAAGGACATGCCTGGTGTACCGAGGGAACTTGCCGAGCACTCTCTTCACGTCCGGCCGGATGCCAAGCCGGTAAAACAATCCCTGCGACGTTTCGCGGAAGGAAGAAGACAGCTCATAGGAGAAGAAATAGCCCGGCTACTCGCGGCCGGGTTCATCAAAGAAGTGCAACACACGGAGTGGCTAGCCAATCCGGTGATGGTGGAAAAGAAGAACAAGAAGTGGCGGATGTGTATCGACTACACCCACCTCAACAAGGCTTGCCCTAAAGACCCCTTCGCGCTGCCGCGCATCGACCAAGTGATCGACTCCACGGCCGGCTGCGACCTCCTTTCCCTCCTCGACGCCTACTCCGGCTACCACCAAATTCCGCTGAACCCGGACGACCAGCTCAAGACCGCCTTCATCACCCCATACGGCCCGTACTGCTACACCACCATGCCGTTCGGTTTGAAGAACGCGGGAGCAACATACCAGCGCTGCATGCAGAAATGCCTGCATGACCAAATCGGTCGCAACGCGCACGCCTACGTCGACGACGTCGTCATCAAGACCAAGGAGAAGCATACCCTCCTCCTCGACCTCAAGGAAACCTTCGACAACCTCCGCCGCTTCCAGATGAAGCTCAACCCGGAGAAATGCGTGTTCGGCGTTCCAGCCGGACAGCTACTCGGCTACCTTGTGTCGGCACGAGGGATCGAGGCCAACCCGGAGAAAATCGCCGCCATCGACAACATGCGACAGCCGAGAAGCGTCAAGGACATCCAGAAGTTCGCCGGGTGCCTAGCTTCCCTCAGCCGTTTCATTAGCCGGCTCGGGGAGAAGGCTCTCCCGCTCTACCACTTGCTGAAGAAAACGGACAAGTTCGTTTGGAGCGACGCGGCCGACGCCGCCTTCAAGGAACTCAAGCGGGCGATGACCACCACCCCAGTCCTAGCACCGCCGACTCCAAAGGAGCCCATGCTCATGTACATCGCCGCCTCCAATCGAGTCGTCAGCGTGGTCCTAGTGGTGGAACGAGACGAACCCGGCAAGCAGCGGCCGGTTCAGCGGCCAGTCTACTACCTCAGTGAGGTGCTCTCGCAGTCGAAGCAAAACTACCCGCACTACCAGAAGCTCGTATACGGCGTGTACATGGCAACGAAGAAGCTGAAACATTACTTTCAAGAGCACCCGATCAAAGTGATAAGCGACGCACCGCTTGCCGAGATCATAGGCAACAAGGATGCAACCGGCAGAGTTGCGAAATGGGCGATCAACCTGACGGCGCACGGAGTCGAGTACGACAAGAGAACAGCGATCAAGTCGCAGGAGCTGGCGGACTTTCTTGCCGATTGGACGGAGACGGACCACGTACCGCCGCCACCCGGCTCCGGCGAGCATTGGCTCATGCATTTTGATGGATCCAAAAGATACTGGGGACTCGGCGCCGGAATCGTCCTCACCTCACCCAAGGGGGGCCGACTCGAATACGTGCTACAGATCCACTTCACGGCGTCCAACAACGTAGCCGAGTATGAAGCTCTCGCACACGGCCTCAAGCTCGCCAAGGCTATGAACATCAAGCGAATCCTCTGCTACGGCGACTCCGACTTGGTGGTCCAGCAGACCACTGGTCACTGGGACGCCAAGGACCCCAACATGGCCGCCTACCGCTTCTTCGTCCAGCAGCTCGCGGGATGCTTCGAAGGATGCGAGTTCCACCACATCCACCGCTCCAACAACGAAGCGGCCGACACCCTGGCGAACATTGGCTCTCTCCGCGAGGAAATCCCACCCGGCGTCGCCCTCGAGAAGCTCTACAAACCATCCATCACGCCGTGTCCCGGCTCCGATTCCATCCGGATGCCGCCTGACACGGAGTCGGCTGGGCCGGCTCCAGGCGAGACGGAGCCCGTCGAGGTCCTCGTCATCGAAGCGGCTCCACCATGGACCCAACCCTTCCTCGCCTACCTCGCCAACAACGAGCTCCCGGCGGACGAGCTCACCGCCAGGCAAATCAAACGCCGGGCAAGTGCTTACACCATCATCAACAACGAGCTATACAAGCGCAGCGTATCCGGAATGTTCCAACGCTGCGTGAGCCAAGAAGAAGGAAACAGGATCCTCAAGGAGATCCATCAAGGCGAATGCGGCCATCACGCATCCTCAAGGGCAATTGTGGCTAAGGCGTTCAGGCACGGGTTCTACTGGCCGACTGCGCTGGCGGACGCGAACCAGCTGGTCCGACTCTGCAACGGCTGCCAACGATTTGCAGCGCAGAAGCACATGCCGGCTTCGGCACTCAAGACAATTCCTATCACCTGGCCGTTCGCCGTCTGGGGACTCGACATGGTTGGACCACTGAGGAGATCCAGTGGAGGCATGACACACCTGCTGGTAGCGGTCGACAAATTCACGAAATGGATTGAAGCCAAGCCAATCAAGAAACTAGATGGACCAACAGCAGTCAAGTTCTTCAAAAGCATCATCTACCGCTTCGGCTACCCCAACAGCATCATCACGGACAACGGGACAAACTTCGTCAAGGGAGAATTCGCCAAGTTCTGCGGCAGGACCGGCATCCGGCTCGATGTGGCTTCCGTCGCACACCCGCAGTCGAATGGGCAAGTCGAGCGAGCAAACGGCCTCATCCTATCCGGCATCAAACCCCGGCTGCTCGAACCGCTTGAGCGGGCAGCCGGCGCGTGGGAAGAAGAGTTGCCTTCCGTCCTCTGGAGCCTAAGGACGACGCCGAATCGCTCAACCGGCTTCACCCCCTTCTTCCTCGTCCACGGAGCCGAAGCCGTCATGCCAACAGACATCGAGCACGACGCACCTCGGATCGTGCTGTACACGGAAGCGCAAGCTAAGCAAGCCTACGAAGACGGCATGGACCTGCTCGAGGAAGCACGCCAACTTGCCGAGTCAAGATCGGCGATGTACCAGCAACAGCTACGCAACTACCACAGCCGGCGCATCAAGAACGTCCACTTTCGTGAAGGCGACCTCGTGCTCCGGCTCATCCAAGACACCAAAAACATGCACAAGTTGTCATCACCGTGGGAAGGACCATTCATCGTCAGCAAAGCGCTCATCAACGATGCCTACTACCTCATCGACGCCCGCGAGCACAAGAAGGACACGATGGACAAGGAAGGCGATGAAACGGAGAGGCCATGGAACGCGTCACTCCTGCGCCGATTCTACACTTGAGAAAGTACAATGTATGTGTCACTTATGCTATCAATAAAAGAAACGAGAATGATGAGCACATGAGCAATTTTTCGCAACTTTTTCTGCATTTTCTAACCGGCTCTTCCGGCAGCCGGCAAGCTTGCCTTTAGCGGCCGTGTAGCGTGACTAACCCCTAAACGGCTAACTCTTCGAATCCGGTTAAGGCCGGCAAGAGAACAAGCTGGAGGGGGCAAGCAACGTGAAAAACGCATAAAGGGAAGTCCTGCCGGCTGAAATAACGTTCTTCTGCAAACTCGGCCAAGCCGGCAGTCGGCAACCGCTTCTCCGATTACGGATGATTAACTACACAACGCTAAACGGCTAACTCTTCGAATCCGGTTAAGGCCGGCAAGAGAATAAGCTGGAGGCTGAGTGTATGCGAAAGACGTAAGAAATAGAAGTCGTTACCGGCTGAGAAAACTCTGGCCTAACAAACCGGACCCTAGCGTTGTAGTAGTGTGCATGATCCCGCTAGACGGTGAAGTGCACACGAACGGCGACGGGAAAGGCCACAGGCGAGTGTGAAATTGACATAAACACAGTAAAAGTATATTCCATGATCATAACAGCAAACTAATCGCTTCGACATTTTCATTTCACGCGTGAAAACGCCGCCAACCGGCTTCGAGAGCCCAAGCCGGACACAGGCACGACAAGCAGGAAATGAAAATTGCGTACAAGTAAACAAACCCAGGAACAAGAGCAAGTAGCATTAAACATAAAGGGCGAGGCATTACAGATGAAGGCTAAACAACAAAACAAAAGAGGGAGGTCCACAGGCGGATCCTCCCCGCGCAACTACAGAGTCGAGCCGGCAGAGCTCCCTAAGCGGCAACCGTCGCCTTCCCGGATCCGCCTATCCTCTTGCCGGCCCAGTGCTTGATGCAGAGGGTGCCGTCGAACACCTTCACGAAGAAGACGCCCTTGTCACGTCGGAGGCGGAAGCAGAGGATGAAGCCGGCTTCGAGCTCGTAGAAGTCGGCGAACTCGTCCCAGCCCCTGACGAACTCCACCCGGTTGACGACAGCATTGCCCACCACCTGGGAAGTGAACCGGACGGTTGCATCCCAGGGACCCTGGGAGGCACCCTCACGGAAGAGCTTGAACTTGAAGTGGCCAACGCCTGGCAGTGCGTCGGCGAGGGCGTCGGGAAGCCGCTGCACTGGCCCAGTAACTGGCGAGTGCAGGATCAGCAGGAACTCCCCGATGGGGAACACACCCCAGGCCGGGCGCCGCGGGTTCTCCAGCGAGTCGGAAGAGGCGGAAGATAGCTCCGTGCTCTCTTCCTCGCCGCCGGCGACAGCAGACGGAGCGTATTTCGGAATCGGGTCAAAGCCCGGAGGGGGAAGAACAGGCGTGGCTTCCCCCTCGCTCGAGGTGTCGTGAAGAACGAGGAGTTGCTTGCCACGACCAGTGCCGATGCTGATGCCGCCACCGGCGGCACCCACACTCCTCACGCCAGCACGGCCGCCGCCCTTGACGCGGCCAGCAATGCTACCGGTGGCAGCGGAGGCGACCGCTTTCCCTCGCCCTCGGCCGCCGCTCTTAGGGGGACGACCGCGAGGGCGTTTCGCTGGAGGAGCAGCGACGGTCTCCTCAGCGGCAGCGTCCATGGGCTCAGACTTCACCATGACGGAGAAGCAAGGAAACAAGAAGAGGAATGCGAAGAGGGAGCGAAGAAGCGCGAGTGAAGAAGAAGAAGGGAAACTGAGAAGCTTTATAGCACAAACAAGGGACAACGTGGGAGACCCAACCGTCGCCCACGATCCCACGATCTACACGTGGCAACGAGACCCAGTTGACGCGACCCTTCAGTAACTGCAACTGGGTCCACGCACAGAAGCCAAGGAGGCAAGGCCAAGCCGGCAAAACATACCCGGGGGCTGCGCACCCGCCAAGCCGGCTGCCCAGACCCGGATGAACATATAAAAATCACCCCGAGTCATGGACTCGGGGGCTGCGAAGCCGTTAGCCGGCAAAACATACCCGGGGGCTGCGCACCCGCCAAGCCGGCTGCCCAGACCCGGATGAACATATAAAAATCACCCCGAGTCATGGACTCGGGGGCTGCGAAGCCGTTAGCCGGCAAAAGATACCCGGGGGCTGCGCACCCGCCAAGCCGGCTGCCCAGACCCGGATGAACATATAAAGATCACCCCGAGTCATGGACTCGGGGGCTGCGAAGCCGTTAGCCGGCAAAAGATACCCGGGGGCTGCGCACCCGCCAAGCCGGCTGCCCAGACCCGGATGAACATATAAAAATCACCCCGAGTCATGGACTCGGGGGCTGCGAAGCCGTTAGCCGGCAAAAGATACCCGGGGGCTGCGCACCCGCCAAGCCGGCTGCCCAGACCCGGATGAACATATAAAAATCACCCCGAGTCATGGACTCGGGGGCTGCGAAGCCGTCAGCCGGCAAAAGATTCCCGGGGGCTGCGCACCCGCCAAGGCGGCTGCCCAGACCCGGACGAATATAAAAATCACCCCGAGTCATGGACTCGGGGGCTGCCAAGCCGTCAACCGGCAAAAGATTCCCGGGGGCTGCGCAGTCGGCAAGCCGGCTCCGCAGACCCGGACGTGTATCTAAATCACCCCAAGTCACGGACTCGGGGGCTGCACGATATAACGACGACAGAAGATAAGCGATAAGCAGGAAACGTGGAATTTCGACCCGGATTGATGCTCAAACCGGCCCAAAATTCGGGGGCTAGGGATGGTGATAAGCACCACCAAAAACAAGCACGAATTATAGCACAAAGGCCCAGCAGTCACAGAGGAAACGACACTCACAACAACAGACCATGGCAGGAAGCAGAATAGCGAATTTTTACATGATGACCTTCAAAGGTGCCCAAGACAACAAAGTGGTTAATGTGGCAGGACAGTTAATGGCACAGAATTACAGTTACACCCGGCATACCGGGGAGGCAAGTGAATCAGACGGCAGCAGCGTCGCCGGCTCTAGCATCTTCAGTCGGCTTCGGCGTCGATGATGGCTCGGCAGGCACCAGCGTCGTCAAGTCAACAGCCTCGGCAATCCGCTCGGAGGCCGCGGCAATTTCTGGACGCAAGTCCACGAAGGATGTACCGTCGCGAAAGCCGTCCATCAGCCTGCTTGTCTGCACGCCAGGGTACCAGGACTTCACCACGGCCAGGGCCATGTCGGTGCCTCCGCGCGCCGCCATCTCCACCTGGTCGTTGATGCCGGCAGGCGCCCCTTCGAGCCGGGCGCATAAGTCGTGGAGAGTAGCCGGCAAGGGAGTGTCCGGCCACAGATTCTCAAGCACGCCCTCTGCCGCCTCCTTCAGCCGCTTGAATTCCTGTCCAAATCGCAGAAGGCGGGAAGTGGTAGTCGGAGCAGACCCGGCAGCGGCGCCAGAAGACTCCGGTCGAGAGCGAGCCGAGGCAGCGTCTTGTTGGAGTTGCGTATCCACCTCGGGATAGAGGCCTGCATTTCAAACCAGTAAGGCCGAGTAGAAGACCTAAAGCAAAAAACCAAGGAGAAAGGAGACTTCACTTACCGAGGATCAGCGCGTTTATGTGCTCAACCTCCTTGACCAAGCCACTCACCAGCAGCTCCTGCTCAAGCTCGCGTGCCTTAGCCTCCTGAACGATCTGGTCGCTGCTCTCGACGGAAGCCTTCAATTGATCCCTCAGCTCGGACGCATTCTCTCGGAGAGATTCAATCTCGCTCTGCTTCCGGCGCTCCGACTCCCGCAACCTCGCCGCCTCCTCGCCCAGCCGGACGACCTCGAGGCGGCGCTCTTCTGATGCCTTCTCCGCCGCTTGGAGATCGGCCTTGGTTGAGGTCAAGGCGGCATCCTTCTCCTTCAATTGCTTCTCCAAGCCGGCACGGGAGGTGGTGTCACCTGTGAAGATCAAGTCACCGTCAAGCCAAGACATGCAAGAGAAAAAGGCAGAACATCAAGACAGAATGCGGGGGAAATGGGAGCCAAACCTTTAGCTGCTTCGAGCTCTCGCTTGAGCATTGTCGCCTCCCTATTCGCCGCGGCCAGACCTTGCTCCATGGAGGAGCGGAGCAACGTTACGTTGGCCAAGTTCTCCCTGGCCACCCGCTCCGCCAGTTCGGCGAGGGGAATCGTTCCCGACGCATCGGGCCGAGCCGGCACTGGCCCGGAGTACGGCGGGGAGGACACCAGAGTTGATTGGCGAGGGCCGGGGAGCGAGGCCGTCGCCTCCGCAATGGCCTTGTCCTTGGCTGTCACGGCCACGGTCAAAGAAGGGGTGGGGAAGGCGGTATACCCAGCCCCGACGCCGGGCTGGGGAACCACCTGGAAGGCACCCACGGGCGTCTCGGCATCCCCACCCGAAGCCGGAGGGTTGAAGTCGACCACAAGGGGAGCCGCCTCCACCAGTACTCGGCTCTCCGCCTCCGTCGTCTTCGCCTCCGAAGGCGGATCAGCCGCTTGCGCCGCGGGGACCTCGGTGACAGGCACCGATGCCGACTCCTTCACCGCGACAACCGCCGTCTCCACTATAGGGAGTGGAGCCCTACGAAACAAGGAAGGCGTCACCATTGAGTGCAAGTTGTGAAGATTCCTACCACAAGACAAAGACTTACCCGACACGCGAGCCCAGCGCCTTGGCCGCCCTCCTCTTCGTCCGCTTTGGCGGAGGGGGAGGCACAGCGTCGGACGGGCGCTTCACGCCTCCGGAAGGCGCATCGCCGCCTTTCGCCGGAGCGACAGGATCTTCGACCGGCTGCTCCGTGCGAGCCGGCACCACCTCGGCCCCAACAGAGGCTTTTGCGGTATCGCCGGCCTCCGCGCCCGCTGCCGCCTTCTCCTCGGCCGCCTTGGCAGCCGCTGGCTGCCTTGCAGCCGCCTGGGCATCCATCGACGCCCGGATCAAGTCCGCCTGCGCCAGCTCCGCGTAAATAGCCTTCTCCATATCCTCCATACCCGAGTCATAACCAAGTACAAAAGGAGGAAAAGGGTTAACCACCTGGGCGTGGGTCTTGCCGGCGGCGGGCTCTGTCCTCTCCACGTCCGCCGCCTTCGCCTTCTCCTCGTCCTCCCTCGAGGCCAGCAGCTGCTCCACAGTAAAATCAGCATCAGATGCTCCTAAGGCTAAGACTGCCTGCGCCGACTGAGCATAAAACTCCTTCTCCAAGTCATCCGGATTCGAATCGTAAATGAAATCACCACCTAAAGCAAGACCAATCACCTCGTTGCTGGCCCCACCAGTCTGGGCCTCCTCCTCCGTCATTTTGGCGTCGACCTCAGCCCGGACCTCGGCCATGATCTCGTCCGCCCTGGCCTCGGTCTCGGATGTCTCCGCCCTCGGCCTTCCGGCTGGCGACAGGCCGCCTGTGGTAGGACGGGATGACGTCGAAGCCAACTTCTTGGCGGGCAGCACGCCTCGCTTCTCAAATGCGCCCTTCCGCTTGGGCGGCGCAGTATTTGCATCAACATCGGCGGCCGACTTCGACCGCCTCTCCTTCACGATCCGCCGAGGAAGGACCACCTTCTTCCGCGCCGCCGCCTCCAACTCCTTGGTCCGACGGGTGGATATCGCCGGCTTGGAGGCTGGCACGGAGGAAGAACCCTCTGAGTCCGGTTCAGAGCTGGTGGAGAGATCTACTACCACACGCACAACATTGTCAGCCTGCCCGGCGACCCCGGGCCCAGAAGACTTACCACGGGGCGACGAAACCGGGGGCGGATCGTCGCGCTCGAGATCCTCGTCCCGGTAGGCGGCCGAGTCGGAGTCGGCGCCAGCGGCAGAGACCGGGCTCGTTGCAGTCCGGGTGGCGTCATCATCGCCGCCGGCATCGGCACCTCCTCCAGACGACTCGGTGGTGTCGCCGCGTGTTCCCGCGACGACACGGGCTTCGCCGCCGGTTCCGCCTCCAGTGGCAGTGTCCGCACCTCCACCCGCCGCCTGCTCCTCGGCGGCGCTCTCCTCCTCCAGCATGGCCGTCTGCGCCGCAGAAAGGGGACCCTGGACATCAGGCTCGAAGACTACTTCAAAATCCTCCACCATCTGGACCTCACAAAGCTACCCGGCAAGCCGGCTAGATCAGGCGGCAGCCGGAAAAGGAATCGAAAGCGATATGAGAAGGAAAGAAGTTCACCTCAGGAGCGCGATCCGAGCGGTCGAAGGGATCGAGCCCGAACTCCCAATCATCCTCAAGCCTGTCGGTGATGAGACGGGAAACCCACTCGCTTAATCCCTCTTGCGTCGGGATATTCATGGAGGCTCGAGTAGGATCCCGGACGCCGGAGTAGAAGCACATCTTGTGCGAGCGCTCCTGCAGCGGAAACATCCGCCTTGTCGTCCAGGCCATGGTCAGGTCCCTGGACGTCAAGCCGTCCGCCACCAGTTTCGCCAGGCGGGTGAGCAGGGTGTTCTGCAGACCCTCATCGACTGCCGGCTTCCGGCTCCAGGATCTGTCCGCCGGACGCGTGTTGGCGAAGGCGGGGAGGTTGACCCGGTCAACCGCAGTGGCGTTCTTGACATAGAAGTATGTATTCTGCCACTTTTTGATGGACTCGGGCAGATGGATCTTGGGGAACGGCGTGTTCTTTGCGCTGATGGAGACGCCGCCGCAGTCCCGCTGCAGCCCAGCGGTCACCTGGGACCGCAAGAAGAAGAACATGCCAAAGAGCTCCATACTGGGCCAAACGCCCAAATACGCTTCGCACAGCGTGACGAAGCAAGACAACTGCGTGATGCAGTTTGCCCCCAAATGGTGAGGCTGCAGCCCGTAGAAATGCAGAAACTCGTTGAAGAACGAGCTGACGGGGAGCCCCAATCCCCGCTCCACATGCGTGTAAAACATGACGAATTCATCCGGTTTGGGCCTCGGCGAGATCTCTCCAGGGGGCGGGGCGCGAGCCTCCACATCGCCGCTCTTCCCCATGGACCCATTCCGGTGAAGCTTCAGAAGGAATTTATTGTCGATGGTGGAACCCATCCAGGCACCCGTGCTCGCCATCGAAGATCTGTTGCCCGTGGTGGAGGAGGCGGAAGCGGAAGCAGCGAGATGAAGAAATCGGTGAGGAGCAAGAAGAGCAAGAACAGGCGAAGAAGACGAAGCGGGAGAGAGGAGCGAAAACTCCGAGCCTTCCCCCTCTTTTCCCCTTTAAAGGGGGGGGCAGGCGGAACCGCACCGCTCCACGCGCCACGTGGGGCGCGGGCAGGCCGCGCCGTCCGCAGACGATCCCACTAGCAGGCAGTTGCCACAGACGATCCAGCCCGACGAAGACTGAAGCGACGTGCCCCTGACATCGGGCAGAGCGCAACCATCACGACCAAGCGGCGAAACGTGGCTGACGCGTGCCACGACCCACGACTCCCAAGACATCCAGACTACTGGAGACCGGCTGCCCCAAGCCGGACGAACCACCTCCGGCCATCGTCACCTTATCCGGCAAACTTCAAGCCGGACGACTTCAACTACAGCGACGAACAAGACATTGAAGCTCGAGAAGTCTACCCGGCAAGCCGGCAAGACTCCACGATCTCGGGGGCTAGTGTCGGGGATATGAACCCCGGATACCCCTAAGAGGACCTGTTTCTTCAAGAACTACATGGGCCGGCTACATCGTGCCGCCTGAAGCCCGCCGGATAAAGCAGGCCGCTTCGCCTACCCGGAGGCGGACGGCCGGCTAGAGCAGCCGGCCTCTACCAACCGACCGGTCCGTACTAGTAGGCCCGGATCGTCCAGCCCCTGTCGGGCGTTACAGCTACAGTGTAATGATGAGATAGTACCAGCCGGCTCCAGAGTAGTGATGTCATAGGGGCAATCGTGTAATCTCCTTGTAACCCAAAACCCTAGCCGCTGCCTATATAAGGCGTGCATGGGCCTCCTGCGCGAGGCAAGTAACAGACTCAAGGGAGAAGGAGGCAGACCTACGTAGATCATCGTCTACCTCCAGCCGGCTTGACATCTCAAGCCGGCACCACCGCCATACAGCTCCAGGAGCGAACCTTGTAGCTCGATTTGTGATCAATCAATAAGAACAAGAAGAGCAGGACGTAGGGGTGTTACCTCCACAAGGAGGGCCCCGAACCTGGGTAATTGACGTGTGTTTGCATGTTGGTTGCCCAATCCCGCGCGAGCATCCGATCGTCGCCTGCCCCATACTCTTTTCCGTCTTTGATGGATATGCCGTGCTACCCACCACGACATAGCTCGAGTGTGATCCACCATATAAAAACGAACAAGCAGGAGTAGGGGTTTTATCTCTTCACGAGAGCCCTGAACCTGGGTAATACCATGTGTGTGTTCGTGTGTTTCTGTGTGTGTCTTCATACGCACTAGCCCTCCCCGGTGCCTCCAGCGTCCATCGGCCCAACTCAAGCCTACATATGGCATCTGTCCGTGCACCACCACGACACAGCACCTCCGCGGTATCCACACGTATAGCTCGATGAAGACTTCCTCTCCTTGATCCCGCAAGCGAGTAGGAAGTGGCTCGTGAGATTCCAGCAGCACGACGGTGTGGTGGTGGATATGGTGGAAAATTTCCTGCACGGCTTCGCCAAGCGACTGTTGGAGAGAGGAGGGAGGTGGGAGAGGGAGGCGGCGGCTAGGATTCAAGGGTGCAGCGCCCCAGCCCTCCCCTCCTCCTTATATAGGCGTGAGGGGGCTGTGGGGGGCGCCCCAAACCCATCTAGGGCCGGCCAAGGGAGGAAACTTACCCCCCAAGGCAGCCCCTAGGGTTTTGGGTGCCTCCCACTTGTGTAGCCGCATGGGCCTTTGGGGTTAGGTGCGGCCAGCCCATGTGGGCTGCTGCACCTCCCCTCTGTCCATGTAGGCCCTTATAGGTTCGTGGCCCCAAGGTGGGGCCCTCTAGAAACTTCCGGGACCTTCTAGAATTATAATGGTACCCTGTCGGAAAATTCCCGAACTTTTCCGGAACCCTGGAAAGCACTTTTCTTATATGAAACTTTATCTCCGGACTCTTCCGGAGCTCCTCATGATATCTAGGATCTCATCCAAGACACCGAATCAACATTTGATTACACCATTTACTTATCTCACTAAAACCCTAGCTACATCGAAGCCTTAAGTGTGTGACCCTACGGGTTCGAGAACATGCAGACATGATCAGATCAATAATCAATAGCGGGACCGGGATGCCCAGTTGACTCCTACATATTCAACGAAGTTTCTTATCGATTGAACCACGATGCCGGAGATTCTTAATCTCGTATACGATTCCCTTTGTCTCACGATATTTAATTTGCCCGAGATTTGATCGTCGATATCTCCATATCTAGTTTCATCTCGTTACCTGGTAAATTCTCTTTACTCGTCCATAATATAGGATCTCCGTGATTAACACTTAATCACATGGTTGCAACCTTTCTGATGCTATATTACCGAGAGGGCCCAGAGATATCTTTTCCGTCACAAGGAAGGACAAATCACACTCTTGATTCATGTCACCCAACAAATACCATCGGAGATACCTGAAAGCCACCTTTATAATCACCCAGTTACGAAGTGACGTTTGATGTCCACAAATCATTCCTTCGGTAAACGGGAGTGACATAATCTCATGGTCTAAGTAAACTATACTTGGCATATATTAAAAGCGTTGACAATGAAACTATATGACACGATCAATTGCAACTCTTTTATTATTTGGGTCTTGTCCATCACATCCACTCCTAATGATATGACTCCGTTATCAAGTGACTATGACAAGTCCATGGTTAGGAAATTCTAACCATCTCTTGACTAACGAATTAGGGACACCTGGTGTTTATATTTCACACATGTATTATGTTTCCAATTAATACAATTATAGCATGGATAATAAATTATTATCATAAACATGAATATGCTAATAAACTATTTTATTATTGACTCTAGGGCATATTCCCAACACATATTTCTTTATCGTAATTTTATAAAGTCATATATATTCCTGCACTGCCCTAGGGAAGCCAATATGGTTGCACATGTTTTAACTAGCCATGCACGGAGGAACCTCCTGATTTTCTTATCGGTGTAATCGCGGATGATGTAACTTTGTTGTCTAATGAATAAAATCCGCCGTGATAGCTTTCCCTTAAAAAAAATCGACTAAAAATTTAGCAAGAAATCACGGTCAAATTTCGTAGACAATCAAGCAGTCGGATTCATGTCACGACTCACGAGTCACGACTAGCTAGCAAGCAGAGTCTGGCCTGCGTAGCAAACGAGGAGTCAGGACTCCAGAGTCCAGACTCCACAGACGTGACGTGGCATGCTATGGGGTCGATCGATAAAGTCGAACAGAACTCTTGATTCTTGAACAACAATCCGGACGGCCGTTAGCTTCCACGCATAACCTAAGTCAATTTTCACAGCTAATCTGGAGGACCCAATCTCGACCGCCACAAAGGTTTCGAAGCCAGTCGATCGCAGGTAAGAGAGCGCGCTCGTGTGGAGGGATCGCCGCCGGCATCACCGAGGCCGTCGATCCATCCTGTCTGTCGACCACCATGGTCGACGTGGACGGTCTGATAGATTGGATTGCACGAGCATGCGACACCGTCATCGCCGCCTGCGACACGATCACGGCCACTGCGTCGATCGTCAGGGAGAACGCGGAGGCGATCAGGCAGCTGGCCGCTGAGGCGGCCCGCAACCGGAGCAACACCGGGGAGACGCCGATCCCGGACGACTGGGAGCAGGTGCCCTGTCAGAGCGTACCTGTTGGTGGCGCCGCGCAAAAGCAGCCAGCAGCGGCTGCCGATCACGACAGCGGCGGCTCTGACAATGCGGACGACAGGAGCTCGTGCGTGATCTGCATGGAGCCGTACGAGGCCGGCGGCGACGGACGGAGCGTCCTGCCGGCGTGCGGCCACATGTTCCACAGCGGGTGCGTTGCGGCGTGGCTGCGCAGGAACCGCACCTGCCCGCTCTGCAGGGCCACGATAGAGGATTCGGCGCCGCCGCAGGCCGCCGCACGCAGGACCTGCAACGCCGGTGTACATTGAAGGGTTTTTCAAATTTACTTCTTTTTTATTTTAATTTTTGTTGTGACCAGCCGGGTGTTCACAATACCAATGTACTCCTATATCAAATCAAATCAAATCAGTATGCATTGTTCTGTCGTGTCGATCGACCCCCGCCTCGATCGCTGGCCCGCCCGGCACTCTAGCATGCCGTCCATTCATTTAAACATGTGTTGGTATTGGCATCATTTTTGTTTTTAACCTTGAACTCGTGGAAAAGGTCGGAATCAAACTTTTGAGGTGCTGATTTTAGGGATTGGAAGTTAAGGTTCGATCTCCAATGACTCTTTCAGTTTAAGGTTTAGGGTGTACTTTACTCTATCCTCAATTAATTATTAGAATTTGTTGATACACACATTGATTTCGAGGATAGCTAGGATCAAAGTTCATGTTTTAAATTATACTAGGAGATACACGCCTCAAAGCGAGCCATTGACAAGCTTCTCGTTGAGACCTAATCAGAGCAATCAACTAATGACTGCACTTCCATGTTCGAGTCTGATTCAAAGCGACGTCGTTGAGCCATAAACCCACAATCAGAACATCATGTTTAGCATATTTAGGTTTTGTGGTTGTTAAATTATATTTCTTTTCGCATTTATTCCAACCAAATCTTTAATAGTTTTGAAGTGTCTACTCACCCCCACCTCCAAGCGACATCTGGGTCCTTTCAATTTGAACCATAGGTATCTTACTGACAATAACTGGAACTGGGCGGCATAAGAACATAGATGAACATAGATCCGATAGGTTAGCACAAGAGAGATATTTGTACAGGTCCGAGGCCCAGGAA
Organism: Puccinellia tenuiflora; assembly: GCA_012064385.1. Lineage (NCBI taxonomy): Eukaryota > Viridiplantae > Streptophyta > Magnoliopsida > Poales > Poaceae > Puccinellia > Puccinellia tenuiflora. The sequence goes on from QRDG01000355.1 coordinate 1,220,787, forward strand.
ATATCATCTGGTAAATACCCTACTCTTGTTTAGGGCAAATTTATTTGGTATGCTCGTGTTTAGTGCATGGCCTATTGAACGTTGTGTAAGGCCGTGCATTTCAAGTGTTCCCTACCAATCCTTATATGGGTAGAGTACGGTGACATGACAAGTCGATTCCTAGTTGGATGCAAACTAGTCTCCGGGTATTCCAGTTAAGTCTATATCGCTTACCTTCTACTCCATGATGGTGTTGAGTCATTGGTCGGGCCACCCTACGCTGGGTAGGCCAGCTTTGTCCTTCGTGGGAGTACCCTAGTTCCATGACTACTACAATAAGTAACATCTAGATTAATCAGTCAACATATTGAATCAAGTTTAGACTTTTATATGATGAAAAAATGCAAACAGTGTTATCGGGCCAAATTTACAACCCATTATATATTTACCACTACTCATGGTAGATTTTGAGTTTTTTTTCTTCATATGCAATTTGGGTAAGTATGTAGATGGGCTGCTTAGAGCTTCCAGTGTCGGTAATGCGTCACAAAGGAATAGTTAGAGCTAGTTGGCATATGTTATTGAGTAAAATCCATCGAAGGTCACTAAATTTGAGTGTATTACTCGCCGTCATCATCGTACATAGCGATACGCAAATTACGGTCACTCAGTACGCGCGAGTGTGTCGTACACGGTCACTGGAGCGTGTAGAACAACGTATTTGCTGACGTGGCATCGCGCTGACCAGTCTCCCGTCATGATAGTTTTGTAAAAATGCCTCTCCCAACTCTACTTTTCTATACAAACCGCAGAAACAACCGATTTGGCCCTTTAGTGACACTGAACGGTGGGGTCCACCTAGCGCTGCACATAACCGGACCGGAACCTGAAACCCAAACCGAAACCGAAATTCTGGTTTTTCTGGTTAGTGGTTAAGGTTACAGTTAGTAAAAGTACTAACCATATGACACTCGGTTAATTCGGTTTTAAACCGAAAAACCACCGATTTAACCGAAATAACCAAAGAACAAAGCCCAGGAAAAAAATCATGTTTGCAGCCCAGCCCATCTTTGGCGGACATATTATATAGGGCATACGGTGTTTAAAATTCAGAAAAGCTTACCTATCCTGTTTGGTTAGCAAGCGAAACCTTCAGTTTTGAGAGTAAAAGTCACGAGTTCAAGTCTCAGTTTCACATTATTTTACACTCTCTGCCCAAATTTAATCTTTTTTTACCTCTTACTTTTACAACAAATCTATTTTGGCCATACAAAATATAAAACCAAAAAATATGGACATAAAATCTACTCCCTCCTTATCAAAATAGTATAAGATGTTTTAGCATTTATTTTGAATCTTAAACTAAAATATGTCTAGATACGGATGAAAAAAGAAATGCTAAAACATTTTATATTTTGATACGGAGGGAGTATATGTTATTTAAAAAATCGCGTCAACTTTGGTTAGTTTGGTTATAACCGAAACCAAACAGAAACTAAATGGTTATTACCGAAACCGAACCGTATTTTCGTATTAAACCGTATTAACAGATTATCAAAACTGTATTTACCGTATAACCGTATTAACCAAACCAAATTTTAACCATATTAACCCAACGCGCAGCGCTAGGTCCACCCACCCACCCAACTTCTTCCTGCTCTACCTCCCCACGCCAGCATCCTCCCCTGCCTCCCCATGCGACGCGCATCCCCGGTCAGCTCCCTCCAATCCCCTAGCCACACTGTCGCGAATGCGGCCAGGCTCTCAGCGCAGCCACCTGCGCGACGGCGGCGGTGGCGCCCTCCAAGATCCCAATCCGCCCGATCACGGGTGCGATAAGCGCCCGCAAGGCGCCGAGCTCCATGAGGGCCGCCTGGTTGAGCGGGTACAACACGACGCTAAAGAGGGCCATGAGGGCGGGCAGGCGAGCACGATGTTCAGTGGTCTTCATCGACGGCGAGCGGACCGTCAACCTGGGCACCGTCACTGTGCAGCCTTCCCTGGGCGTGGGCAAGCTGCAGGCCGTCGTAGACGGCCGCGCCGACGTGGCGCCCGACCAGATCTCGGCGTGACCGCTGCAGGCGACGAGGCGGGAGCTCGTCCGCGACCTCCGCTTCCTCCAGGCCTATCACCGGACCACGCAGGTCCGCCAGCGCCGTCCTCGCCCCTAGCTCTCCCCTCTCGTGTCCAAGGAGAGACTGCGTGCGCGCCAAGGCCGGCTAGGACATGGGCCACGCAAAGCCGCCGTATCCCCAGATCGAGACGAATGACACGCCCGCCGGAGTTCGTCGAGGCGGTCGTTGACACCCACACGAACATGGGCACCGCCTCGGCGGCACGGGCTCACCGACGTCGCCCGCAGTGCGGCGCGACACGAGCTCGACGCCGTCACCTGCAGTGCGGAGCTCGGCGGCACGGGCTCACCGACGTTGCCCGAATTCGAGAGGCGGCGCACACGGCCCGAACTCGCCGTCGTCGCCCGCAGTGTGGCGCGCACGGCGTGAACTTGACGACAAGGCCTTGGCGACCTGACTTTGCGTGGCTCTAAGAACGGCTGGCGCGTTGCCTGGCCCGAAGCCGCCGGCGTCGTCCATGTTGTTGGCATGCGCGGCCTCGGGCGACTGGGCTCTGAAGGCCGCGGCAGGCTGCGCGACATCGTTGTCCGTGGCATCAGGGGAGCGCCGGCCGTACAGGTACCGGAGCATGCGGTTGGTCGCCGGTCGGGGAGGCGGGCCCGCCGTCGCCACCGCCGTCGTTGGAGAAGGGCGATGGGGCGGGGGAGTTGGTATGGCCGCGTCGTCGCCCCTGCTGATGATGTTGCTGCTGCGCTAGCCAACCGCGGGTTCAGACTTTTCAGAGCAACTACGCAAACTGCGGAACGAGCGCACACCGAGCCCAGAGCTCCGTCCGCTGCGGCGCATGCCCACCATGGCTCCTCCAATTTTTTTCAATTTAACCCTTTTGTTTTCTTATTATTCAAAGATTATCCCTATGGACAGCTGCTGGCATGACATGTGGGGTCGACTCGGTGCCACGTCAGTAAATACGTCGCTCTACAAGCTCCGGTGACTGTAATTTACGTATCGCTATGTACGGTGATGACGGCGAGTAATACGCTCAAATTCAGTGACCTCCGATGGATTTTACTCTATGTTATTCAACTATATAAGTCGTTGCCGGCGCCTGTAGGTTGAAAACAAAATACCCAGAAGCGCCCATCAGCTTGTACTCATATATTATCGTAGATTGCACAATGCCTCCCTAGTGTGGGTAGGAAACACTAAGTAGCTTTGTAAGCTCGCGGGTCCAGGATGACAATATGCCTTGTGGCATCGACTAATATATTCCTTTTCATTGCAAGAAGAAGTGCTTTCCGCGGATTGCAAGCAATGGCCAAAATTTGATGATCTATCATGCTCATTCTATGCAGCCTCCTGGTCCATGCCACTATTTTTTTTTTGCTCACAGCTCATCCAAAAATGCGTCCAGAAATTCATTCATGCTGTACTTATAACATGCACAATGGGTATGACAGGAAAGCTGTGATGGTCCAAGAAAAATAACTGAAAGTTATTAGTTAGGCGTGAACAAATGATGGACACTGGGTCAAAAATGTGTGATAAATTGGTGATAGTGTTGTATATATAGGGGTTTCTTGGTTAAATAGAAGGTGTCCTATGCAAGTAAGGGGGCAGTCATCGATGGATGGATGGTCTAATTAGGGATTCTATATAAAAAGTATACAATAGAATTAGTACTCAAAATTGAGATTTTGGAGTGAAGCAAATTGTAAATTGTGCTATAGCTCATGTAGTTACCCAATAGCGATCATATGCTACCATTTCTACTGTTTACGATGGGCATGACTACAGCAACATTGTAGATAGGTGAATTTGTGATCTATTGCCAATATCAGGTCGCAGCATTATGGCTAGCATGCCAGAACTGATGATATGCTACATTGTGTTCATGTGCTGAACAGTGATTAAAATGTAAACTCGGACCGGATCTACTGTTGCCATTGATCCCACAAATGTGTTGTGTTGTATTGTGATTAAATGTAAACTCCGATTGTGTTCCTACTGTTATCACTGATTATCAGAACGGGTTCATTATGTTCATCACTGAAATTTCGCATCAAAATGAGCCTCATAGAGTGTACACCAAAGCGAAAAACTGAAAAGATGTCGCCTGGCTGACCATCACGTTAAATAGCTCCTTCCCTCTGTTCGTCTTGTCATCTGCAGTAGCACTGAAGTTTTTTTTTAACATTGGCCGAGTTATGTTTTTGTGCTGATTGAGATGACTTATTTGACGCAGCGGTCAGCCAAATGAACTAATCACTGTACCCTAAAACCCAATGACAGATGACATATTTCGTACACTCTTAGAAAATCCTGATGATGCCATGATGGTAAAAGAAACATTTGTTTCGGGACCAATAGTCACGGTGATATACAGTCCATCCGTTGCAAAATATACGACCACGAGTCTCAGACATATAAGCCTGACCAATGATTGCCTTGGAGAGGAGGTGTTCTATGGTACCCTCAAATGAATAATAATCCTCCATTTTCATCCATCTAATGGCCCCGTAAGATTTCATACTGGTGTTAAAAAAATGTCTAGTACGATTCATACTGGTGCCAAATCGGATCCGGAACAAAAACAGGCCGTATACTGGCCCAGCCTAACAGAGTTCAACTCGGCCCACCGACGAAGCCCATCCCAAACCAACACGCCTACAGTAGTCTCCTGGCGAGACACACATGCGAGCCCTTCTTCCACCCGTCGATCCTCTTCACTTAGTTCTCACCCACAGACCCACTGCGATGCCGCCGCTCCTTACTCTACCCAGCTCCTGGGCGCATGCCCCGCTCGTCCCTCCACCGTCAAGCGGCGCCAGGGCCCCTCCCCACATCGGTGAGCTCGACCGTCCCTCCTTCCCGGTCGCGCGGGCCTGGACGGCGTGCTAATCACCCGATGCGCAAGTCTGCCGGTCAGAGCGATCGATGTGCGTGAGAACAGTAGTGCAGCGTGAAGCATCCCTGGTTGTCACAGTGCACTGGCGGGATGTGCAGGAAGGCCAGGCATCGGTCCGCTGGCCGCTGGTCGGGCTTCCCGGCGATGCAGTTCTGACAGTCGTCTTTGGCTCTTTGCACTGCAGCGCCGCGCACCGCTCTGGTCGCCGATGAAGTATTTGAACGGGTATGTGAAGTTGGCCAGCCGCGACAGACAGCCTGTAGATTCCCTTTGCCCCTCTGGGATGTGCCCGTGCGCGACGTCGAGCTGCTCTAGCGCGCGCAGACACATCCCGGCCATTGACACCGGAAGCGTGCCCTGGAGCTAGTTGAAGCTAACGTCCAACACGGTGAAATTACGGAGCTGCAGCGGGATGGAGGACCGGAAGCTGGAGTTGAGCATGACGAGCTCGTTGAGCGTGACGGCTAAACGCCTGATTCTCGGCGGGATGCAGCAGCGGAGGCGCAGGTTGGCGAGCACCATGACGTACGTGCGCTGTAGCCGCGGGTTGTTGTCCGCCGTCGGCGGCACGCCGGATGCACTTGCGGGGTGGAGCAGTGGCGACGGCGACTGGGCGTGGTCGAGCGGCCGCGGAGCCGTACCCGTTCTTCCCGTCCTATTCTTGTTCCGGCGATCGCCGGCGATTTCTTGCTCTCGATAGAGGCAGTGCTGATAACGTGTTGTAACTCAGATTGTAAACGAGAGAAATTGATGATGAATGGTGCTATATATAGCACCGAACAAGCGGTTACAAAAGGGGTATGCCGACATTACAAGCAGGGATTACATTATTAATTAAAGTAATTAATTAAATCCTAACATCTACTACGTATTGGTCAACGAGTGTCGTCCTGGGAGCTGTTCATAACTAAATTATACAACCTGGGCCTATTGGGCCTAATCTCCGAACCATGATCGGAGCCGTTCAATGGAAATCATACTGGTCCCTCTCCGGAACCAGTAAAATGTACCGTAGAAGTTGCCTTGGATTAATAGTTTCCTCTTGGGGCACAAAAGAAGTGGAGAAGTTGTGGAACTAAGAAACCACCAAGATAACGCCCGATGATATCTAGATAAACATATACGATTCTTCTATACTCGTTCTGAGATAGGCCACATAGTTTTCCACTCCCAGAGTCCAAGGTCATTAGAGCAACATGCAAGACATGCTTCAGGCTAGCATTTTTCAACACGAATGATATAGAACATCATCTTCAGTGGCTCCTCGTTCTACATCAGTTTAAAGTGGCAGAGGTAGCCCTCACACAGGCAGTTGTTGCGGGCGAAAGGCGACCATCTTTTGTGAACCCTAAACAGAGGACTCGTGTATCGCAATTCAGTGGGCCAAAGTTTCACCCTTCATTCAAACGTTAGAGGTACTGCAAGTTGCCCAGCGTAGCCAAGTCGAAGGAGCTCTCGCGACCATGGCGTGATGCCGGCGCCGCCGGCCTGATCTCCTCCGTCCAGCCTCCGCTCCCGCCGCCGTGTCCAGATCCGGGCCCCCCACGGCGCCCTCTCTCCAGCCCGCTGCGCGGCATGTAGGGGCTGGGCGTGTTGACGTCGCGGCGCTCTGTTCCCTGCCTTGTCCTCATGCTCGACCTCGACCCGTCCGTGTCCAGCGCCTCCGCTCGGGCCGCCGAGCTCGCCGCGGCCGTCCTCGCCTCCCGCAGGTCGGATCCCGCCGTCCGTGGTCGGATTCTTGTCAAGCGCTCGCCGCGTCGCGCCCCCTCAGGCCAACCGCCGCCGCCGGCGCGCGCGCCCATGGCGAGGGCAGGCTCGCCCGGCGTGGCGAGCGAGGGGCTCCGGCGCCACGCCCATCTGTCCCTCGTCTCCAAGGTCTGCTCGGAGCTGGAGGCCCACCGAGGCATCGTCGACCGCGACCTCGGCCGCCGATCCCCTTCCGTCGCCGAGTTTGGCCCCAAGCTCAGGGTGCACGACTTCGAGGTGCCGGATTGCCTCGCCCGCACCCTCCACACCGTCTTCCGCGCCAGTTCCGAGGAGGAGGGTGATGGGGACCCGGAGCTTCACCGTGCGGCCGCCATGGCCCCGTTGCCCGCCGCCTCGGCTCCCCTGTCGGATGGACAGCTTGGGTCCGACCCTGCCGTGGTGGTAGCGGGCCTTGGGTCCTTGTTGCTGCCGCCGGCTGCCTCGGGCGGCCCGGTTTGTGCGGAGGTGAGGTCCGTCGAAGGCGACGACGGCACCATTAGTGTTGTTTCCAGCTCGGCTCCCGGCAACGATGTGCGCCATGTTGAGGAGGCTCCCGCGGAGCCCTGTGTTGGCCTCTCTGCTGCTGCCGCTCCAGGTGACGAGGAAGGTCGGGTGCAGGTTGGTCGGGGCGGCCGTCCCGACCGCGCGCCATCGTCTCCACATTGGGATGAAGGTCTCCACCGTGGTCTCGCCTTCAAGCGTTGGGCGCGTGGAAGGTGTTTTCGGTGCCTTGAGCATGGCCACCAGGTCAGCACATGTCGAGGGCCCTTCAGATGTATCCGATGTAATCGCCCTGGTCATCGGGAGAGGTTCTGTCGTGCTCGCTCTCCGGTTGCTCGGGACCGCTCTCCAGCTGCTCGCGCTTGCTCTCAGGTCACTCGTGCTCCTAACAAGCGAAGCCGCTCTCCGTCCGTCCAGACTTGTCCTCCGACGCATGTGTCAGTGCCGCCAAGATCCCCTGCTGGGTGTTCCAAGGATTCCCATGACGAGGCATTTTTGGACTCTGCTTTTGAATCTCAGCTTGCTCTGTTGCGCATGGAGTTCCTTCAGAAGGTTGAGCTGCTTCGTTGTGAGCTGCACGATGCCCTTGCCAAGCTTCAGGCTACATCAGTTGTGGCTTTGTCGGCCGAATTCCAGATTGGTTCCGTTGATGAGGGGACTAAATGCTTCTTGGAGAATTTTCTCCCCGTGCTCTGCATGCGACGTCGTCTGTCCTTGAGAATGTTGTCATCTCTGAGGTTGTGGCTCCTGTTGTGGAGATGTTGCCTGAGCTGCAGGATCCTTGTGGGGAATCACCTATGGTGCTTCCGATTGAGCTGGGTTCAGTGGAGTCTTCGGTGGTGGACATGGCGCCAGCCCCACCTCCGTCTGAGTCCTGCCAGCTGGCCTCCTCTGTGGATAGTGGAGGTTTGATTGCTTCTGGCACTTTATGTTCCTTGAGTGACCAGGTTGATGATGCAGCTATGTTGGCGTCTAACTCTGAGGCTCTGTTTGGCAAAGAGATTTGCGACTTGCTTGTCAATTTAGAGGCGGCTTGCCCTGGATATGGCAAGGATATTGCTTGCGTCCTGGCGGGAACAGCTTCAGACGGTGTTTGCATGAAGGTGGAGAAGTCTCTTAGAAGTAGGGCAAGAAAGAAGCTTGGCGTCGCAAGGAAAACTTCCGCTTTTTCTTGATTGTTGAGCCAATTTGCGGTTGTTGTCACTTGGGTTCGTTGTTGTGGTTGGTCGAGTAGTTGTTAGCTTGTGGTTGTGGCTCGCTTTAGGTGTTGCTCCCGGTGGTGGTGTGGGATTCGTGGTGTTGGTTGTAGTGGTGTTGGTTGTATGGTTTTCGCCCGGTTTCTTCCGCTAATAAACCAGGCATCTTCTTCTTAATTAATGAATAAGGCAAAGCTTTTGCCTTTCGTTTCAAAAAAAAAATTCAGTGGGCCATAATCTTCTCTTCCCTCCCGCTGAATCGCCAAACTGATAGCCCTACTCTTTCCACGATGAGCAATTTTTTCACCAAGATACCTGGCCGCGTATTCCAAGTCGACACAGTTCTGTTTATATACGTATGCAGGGAAAATGTTAGAATGACAAATGCCGAGGTACTTGAGAAATTTGTACCTATGAATCTGATCAAAGGATACAGAAGCAGTAGAGGAACTGGTATGCACAAACAGATAATGTTTTTCCTTGAACTTGATAGGACGTGACTGATATGGCTGCCACACCGACATACATTGGTCTTGTTTATGAGAGCAACGTGAAAGGGCAGTTCTGACTCAATTTCCTGAAATTTCTCCAACACTTTCTTCTGCTGTGCTCACGTTAAACAGGCCCTGCCTGCCAGCATAAAGGGAGGCTCAGAAGCTCCCTTGGAATCGTCAGAGACTCCATGCTCTTCGTGTTCTGAAGAGTATTCTTCGCCTGGACAAGCTTTCACATGAATCAGACAGATATAACGTGACTGAAATGTGACACAAATGACCTTGTCCATTGTTTAAATGCTTTGTCATGTTATCTAAATGACCTTGTCCATTATCCACAAAGGAATATGCAGTCACTAAAAGAAGCTTTTAATATAAACTAACTACATACTTGCCATAATGAACACCAATATTTACCTCCATGAATTAACTTGCTGAAATCCATAAAGTGCATGGCAATAGCAGCTGCAAATAATTTAAACAAAAACACAACTGCTGCTCATATTCAGTCTATAGAAGACCAACCTGCAAAAAATGGAGCATCCACCTATCAGTGAGCCCCAAGACACGAACAACAATGATACGGTACTTTGAAGTGTTAGAGTATACGTGTACGTACCCGTTATGATAGTATCGATAGAGTTAGAATCCGTAGCTCGATCGGTGGTAGGCGCGTGCTCGGAGAGCTACGGGCTGCCGCCGCATCGCCCCTTCGGGCCGCGCCGCCGCCGCATTTGGTCCATGTTGCCGGCTGCCAACACGCCTTCCCAGGCGTGTACGCCGCCAGCGGCACCCGCCGTCGCCCCGACCCGCACGCTGCTGCTACGTCGCCCCTTCGGGCCGTAGCGCCGCGGCACGCCGTCCACTCCGCCGTCCCCGCGCGTCGACTTCCACGTGGTATGCACCGCGCCGCTTCCCTAGGCGCGGGAACGCCACCATCCGCGCAAGGTCTTCGTCACGACCCCGGGTTCCTCTTCGCCTACATCGAGTACCGCCGCCACACCTCCACAGGTAACCTGCATGGCCACTCCAGGCCATCGCAGGTCCCGCCGACTACACCTCGTCCAGGCGTCCAACATGGCCACTCCAGGTCGCCGCTGCCTTCGCCGCCTTCTATGTCTTCGTCCATCACGACCTCGTCGCCAACGTCACCTTCTCGTGCCCGACTACTTCTACTCCGACAACCACGGACGACATCGGCACCTTCTACCCCATGCCGATTGGCGCCGCAACCGTCGTCGAGCCCTCCTCTGCTAGTCCCTCCGACGATGGCGTAAGGTTCATGGTGTTCCCTGCCCCTGCATGCACGGTACTGGCAACGCTGGTGTGTGCCTTCGTCCCCGACGTGTCCCCGGGTCTGGCAAACTCAGGACGGCACCTCGTCTTCATCGGCTTCGACAACGTCCTCGGCATCGACTCCTTCCTCTACGACCGCCTCGACTGCGTCACCGACTTCTTCTACGCGTACTCGGTTCTGGCAAAACCGGAGTAAGCCTTCGTCCCCGACGTGCGCATGGTTCTGGCAAAACTATGTCTGCACCTCGTCCTCGACGGCTTGGACTGCGTCTTCTCCGACATCGGCATCCTCGACGACTGTCTTGATGCGCCTCCGTCATTCTCCACGCGTACTATGCGCACACGGCTTCATGTGCGGCTACCTCGACACCGGCAACCCCGACCAAGACATCGACCACGGCAACCCCTCGCACGGCTACCTCGACCAAGGCGCCACCGCCTAACGCTCTCGGCTCCCTCGACATCGGCACAAAGGGCTATCCACCTCGCTTGAGCACCTCCTCAGCTTCCTCTACAGTCCAAGCTTCTGCGCCGCGACACCGTCCACGACGTTCCCGCTAGGACTGCGGGGGGATGTCAGCCCACTGGATTCTTCTTCGGCTTATATCCAGTCTGACCGTCCGCGACATTCCTGTTGTTCATGACGCTACCGCTACGACTGTGGGGGGATGTTAGAGTATACGTGTACGTACCCGTTATGATAGTATAGATAGAGTTAGGATCCGTGTCCGTCTATTCCCTAACTTGTCTTGTACTCCAAGCCAGTCCCCTGTACGCCTATATATACTCGCCCCTGAGGCTCAATAATACATGCAACATATTCCACCAATCCCTCTCTATCGTTCTACATGAAGTACTAAATAGAAACTCTCAAAAATATGTAATAACAAACTAAAAAAGATATAGTTGCTCAGGAATACTCCCAGAGAAGAAAACACTATTTCTGGATCTACAAACACTAACAATTTTAATTTCCGTGTCTATCTCAAGCAAGGAATCATACATCTAAGATGGAAATAGTTACAATACTTGACATAATCACATCATATAAGAATGGAAGAAAATGGGCCAAAAAATATACAGATATATTATTGAAGCCAGCTTGATTTAGCACATTTACTTGCAGATCGACTAACGGCCAGAGTTCTTGTTTAGAGACATGTATGGCTAAAACAATACGATTCATTTCATAATAAAAAATATAATGTAACAAAGATTGCCTTCAGTAAATAGGTAACAAAAATCATGGTTTTAGTAAAAATATAATGGTGTAGGGCTACAGATACACGGTCATGGGACTATAGTTAGTGGATTTTAAGATTTCTCTAAAAGATCTAATCACTATCAGGATTACAGTTAGATCATAAAATAGCATCCTCAAGTAAATCTATATATATTCCCCACAAAAAAGTAAATCTATATATATTTTTAGACCACATGTGCTTAGCGTAACAATCAGTTGGAATTCTTCAACATCAATTAGACAAGATCCGAGGTTAAAGCACAATAGAATAGATAATAAATTAATCAGTAAAACTTTAAATTATATTTCTAAGTAAAATGAGGCATCTATCTAGAGTGGGGATTTGGTGCTCCCGAGTTCCAATCACCCCGCTAGTTTAAAAATTGAAAAAAAAATTATAGGTTTCAAAAAAAAATTGGAAAAAATCTCGGATGTAGAGAATGGTGTATACCACAAACATGCAACAAATCAACTTCAAATACTTTGTATTATGAGCTACACAAAAATAATAAAAGTATGGATCTGAGTATGCATATTTTCAAACCTCTAAATTTATCAGTTTTTGTCATTTTTGTGTAACTTAGAATACAAGTTATTTGAACTTGATATTTGACACGTTTGTGGTATACACCATTGGCTACATCTGGAATTTTTTCAATTTTTTTGAAACTTCATAAATATTGTTTTCGAATTTTTAAGCTACCAGGATCACTAGTGCTCGGGAGGCAATGACACTTTACGGAAATTATATCTCTAATATTATGATGCATCTATCTACAAGGCCAATTTTTGATTGAAGCAAGTAAAAGGAAAAAATCATGGTGGGGAACCAAATAGAATATAAATGAAAAATCATTTTGATTACAAGTTTCTTAGGGATTTACACGGTTTATATATATTTCTATAATTGTTGAATACTTAAGTTTATTTCTAAAATTACTTGAGCCTAGTTTTTAGGCCTGCTTCGTGACCCCATTTTTGCACCCCCTATCCATCACAACCAGCCTTTGGGCCAGGCAAAGGTCTCAACTCCCAACCCTACATGTCGTGTCTTGGATCACGGACACCGGGAGTAAAGGATACCCCCGTTTTAGGTTCGGCACGGGGCGCGAAGGAGGCTGGGAGACGTCATCCGCCAGGAGAACCTTGTCAAGACCTCCGATCTACGTACTAGCAAGCAACACAGGGACACAGGGAGTTTACCCAGGTTCAGGCCGTCCGGAGGCTAACAGCCCTACTCCTGCATGTCTGGATTGAGTGGTTTATCATGGTCTAGCTTACAGAGGTGGTTGCGGGTGAGAACCCGGGAGGTGTTGGCTAGAGGTTGAAGACGAGGAGATCCTGTCCCGGAGGAGATCACCTCTCGCTTCTACTACTCTTCGTCTGGTGCGCTACCTAGCCTAGCCTCCCATTCTCTGGAAATCCGTCGTCTCCCTCAGGTGCATTGGTCCTCCTTTTATAGGCTAAGGGGATCCCACAAGGGCACCTTTGGGGGCGGAGGGGTTTTAGGCGGGGAAACCCCTCCGGATTCTACTTATGGGGGAGACATGGCCTATTCTCGTCCAAGTATTCTTCTGACACTACTAGGAAAAACCTTATAGAAAATATTATAGCGCCGACGCTCCAAATTAGAGCTGCGCCGGTGGTACTTACCGCCGACGCTCACGTAGGCGCACACGCCGGCGGTAAAAATATACCCCCGGCGCACACATTATAAACCGCGCCAGCGTTAAAGGGGAGCCACCGGCCGGCCCCCTCCCACCCATACCCCCGGCGCATTAGATTCACGTGCGTCGGCGCTAACAGGAGTACCGCCGGCGCACATGTTGCATCGCGCGCAAGCGCTAAGACTCGGGTGTACCGGCCCTAAACGCGAAAGTACCCCCCGCGCATATGGTACCCAATGCGCCGGCGGTACCGTGGCCCTTACCACTTACCATTTAGATCCATCCCCGGCCGGCCCTCGATCCCCAATTCCCCAATGCGTAGGAAACCCTAGCTCTCAATCCCAATTGCCGCCGTACGTGGAGGAGCAGCCGCCCGTCATGCACGGAGGAGCAGCCCGCCGTGGAGGAGCAGCCGACACCGAGGAGCAGCCGGCGTGGAGGAGCAGCTAGCCCGTGCCGTGGAGGAGCCAATCGCCACCGCTGTCGATCCCCTTCGACGTGCACGGAGGAGCCAACCCGCCACCGCTGCCGCTTCCTCGTCTCGTCTCTCCGATCCGGAGGCGAAAGCAAAGGTGAGACCCATGTTTCCTCCTCCTCGCTTCTCCGGTAGCTTCGTCGTTGTGTCCGGCCGTACTAGCCTCGGTAGATGCCCGTCGTTTTCCTCCTGCAGTCCACCGATGCTCAAGCTTTGGTCATGAAGCCATAGCAGATGCTCGCTTGGTAGTAATAGTGGTGGTGGAAACGTGTTATTAGACCCCGGCGACCCCGTTTGTTCATGTGTGCTAAGATCTAGTAAAAATGACAAAGAAAATAGGAGTATACGTGTAGATACGGCCACCGCACGCCGCCTCACCCCGCTCCGGCCGGGGTTTGAAACCTTGAGATATTTGTGTATATATGTTTGCAGGTACCCATGAGGCCCTTGAGATTGCCGGAACGTCGATTAACTTCCGTTCCGGCAAATTTCGGGTACTCCACATGTCCTCGTTTTAGCAAAGGTCATGCGAATTTTTCTGTGAATATTGGCATGACTTTTGCTAAAGACAGGACATATTTTTATGAGTTTAAATAGACAATTTGGATTTTAAATGTTTAAGTGAATTTTAATTATAGATTTATTATATATTGTGTAGTTTTAGTTATTTTGCTCTAATGATTATTTTATTATGTATAGTTTTGCACGATATGTCTCGGTATACTGGTGTCCGGGAAAAAGTTAGGAGTGATGGGAGCCGCATATATGGATGTCAGATCCATATTGATGGGATCAAGCGCTGGGTTGGCCAGTGGCCGTGCGAGGAGCAGGCGGCGCGCGCCTACGATTATTTTACCATCCAGGAGTACGGGCATCGTGCGTTGGAAAAGCTCAACTTCCCCGCGGATCGTCACCGCGCGGCCGATCTCGTGCCGCCAGGAATTAGACACTGCACCAAGTCTATGGAGAAGGAGCACCGCAGGGCCGAGGAGCAGATCGCGCGGCGCAACGCCCGTCCCCAGGACGACCCGTTCGTGAGGAGTCTCATGGAGGACCTGGATCTGCTGGCGTATCAGTACGAGATGTTTGGGTCACAGGACGCCGGTGCGGGTCCTTCCCACGGCGCCGCTCCTTCCCAGGTGGAGTAGAGTTTTAGCTGGGACGAGGAGGAGGAGTTCGATATGTCAGATGACACGTTCTGGGAGAACGTAGCCAAGTTAGCAGAGGATGATAAGCCCAATGATGCCGAAGAGGCCGCCAAGAAGGCCAGGGGTGGCTAGCTAGATGATCGAGCACTTATCGTATTAGAGTTGATGTTTAGACTGTTTAATATAATATGCAACTTATTGTATTAGAGCTTATGTTTAGACTATTTTATGTATGAGGCACAAATCCGAAATTATTTTATTTTTTCTCTCTTTTTCCGAATACCGGTGATTAAAATGTTGTGACACTAGGTGTAAGCCTGCAGGTCTTGTGAGCCTTGTGATATGCACAAGTAAAAGTCTTTTGCATCATACTTGGATCACAAGATCCTGCAGGTCTACTTGTGTGTCCGACCTAAGTATGAGGCGCAAATCCAAGTCATTTTTGTTTAGTTTTGTACTGTGTTTTTGATAATGCCGATGATTAAACTGTTGTGGCACTATATGATTCAGGGTGGTGCTAGCGAACCTTGTGATATGCACAAATAAACATTTTGTGCATCCTACTTGGTTCGCTTGCTCCGTCCCTGAAATATGTGTCCAATTGAAATATGTATGAGGCACAAATCCGAAATCATTTTGTTTCTTCTCTCTTTTTCCGAATGCGGGTGACGTCGTCGACCCGGATCTTCTTTGGTGGGAGTCGCATGGGCCACGCTTGGTGCAGAGGGAGCCGGCCCCCGAGGAGGTGGTACGTCGCCGTATTAGGGAGGAGGACGAGCATGTCCGTCGCTACATGTATCTATTAGATAGGCAGTATAGCAATACCTGGTCGTTTCTTAAGAGGGTTCACTATCACGTGAGCTATGACCCTGTGAGGGTTCCTTCTCTTTGGATGCGCAGCGCCGGCGGCTCAGCATCCCGCGCGTCAGGAACCGGTCGAAGTTAGTTTGAGAGGTTCATGCATGGAAGATGTATTAGTGATATTATTCATAATGTATTAGGGTTAAATAAAAATGAACCCGAACTATATGTAACTACTGGATTATTCTATATGTATTAGTGATACTTCGGTTATGTGAAACTTGGTCAAGATAGTATATATGCCTTTAATTATTATTGTGTTCGGAGATGTTATTATTTGTGTATAACTGGACTGTATAAACTATATTGTAAACTGCACTGTATAAATACGAAATGATTTTTTTGGACCTGTAATACTCAGCACTGGCGCGTGTATACGTACTTACCGCCGGCGCGTGTGATGGGTGCGCCGGGGCTAAGTATACCGCCGGCACAGTGTAGGGTGCGCCGGCGCTACCTTCGTTACCCCCGGCGCGTAGGGGTTGTGCACCGGCGGTAAGATATTACCACCGGCGATATGATCGCCGGCGCAGCCCCGTGCGCCGGCGGTAAGCCATTTTGGTGCGTCGGCGGTAGCCTTTTCACTAGTAGTGTGAGGGAGGTTAGGTGCGGTCGTCCACCTTTTGCCAGGCGGGAGGACAGAGGCTGACACATTTTCCGACCGTGTCCCCCCGTGGCGCCTCCGTCTTCTTGGCGCCCAAGTCTTCTAGGACCTTCCAGCCAGAGCTGGAAAGGTTATCCTCTTCGCTCGTACGGAGGTTAGATCCCGGGGGTGTGCCTAGCCTCCTGCCGGGCGTCCGGGTCCCCGGGACCTCCGCGTTGTCTGTTGGGTTGAGGGCGACCCGAGGAGGTCCCCCAGCCCTTAGTCGTGGTTGTCGATGTCGTCCTTGCCTGGTTGCCATGGGGCAGATGGGGGGGGCATCTGCCAGCCTTGAACCCTTGCCTTGTTCGCCTTCTTGGTGGGACCACTGGCGGTGGACCCACTTTGACCGCATCAGGGGAACCCCGTGTTCCACTATTGCGATAGTAGCCGCCCGACATAGTCCCGGCGGCCACGTCCTTCTGCTGCCGGGGCTATGACCAAAAAAGTCAAAGTGGGTCCCTGGCACCTTGCCTTGACTGTCTTGTCCCATCCGTCAGGGACGCGCTCGCAGGGGAGCAGCGCGAGCCCACGGGGTGATTGCTACTGATGTAGAGTTGGATGGTGCCCCAAGCGAAGGCGGAGATGTAGCAAGCAACAGTTTTCCCTCGATAACGAACCGAGGTTTATCGAACCAGTAGGACCTTGAAATCAACAGCAAAGTGAATGTTGAAGATCTCTGGCGCTTAATCTTCAATAGACGTGGACCTGCACACACTCAACCAAAATACTTTGCCCCCAACGGCGGAAAGGTTGTCAATCTTTCCGGTCTCGCAGAAACAAAGCGGTTAATTGTATAGTGAAATAGATGAAAATGGACTAGTGGGGTAATGATGATGAAAAGTGATGAATAAAGGTTACAATTAATATAAAAAGATGGACCGGGGGCCATGGGTTCACTAGTGGAGTCACTCAAGTAAATAGAACAATCGTATGATGGGTAAACAAATTACAGCTGGGCAATTGACAAGATTACAACACAAACTTAATCTAGCTATGACAAAGAGAACATGATAATATTTAAGTAAGCATCACGACAATGAACAAAGACCATTGAGTCCAACTACATCTTTGTCTAAAAAGTCCACCGTGGGATCGCTATCCAGCCTGTCACCCATCGGTATTAAGTTGCAAGCAACAGACATTTGCATTAAGTAAAGCGCATGAAGTAAGCAATACTAATATCAAAAGAGACATTAACACCACTGTTTTTACCCTTAGTAGCAACAGCACACCCTCGCCCTTAGACGTTTCTATCACTCGTGCCCAGGAACAAAAGGGGGCATGAACCCACTATCTAGCATAAATACCCTCTCTTGAAGATACACACAATCATTGGCCAAAGTAACTACGCACATCGGAGAGCATGCAAGAACATAAATCAACATATAAGAATCATGCACAATCTGATCATAACTTTATAATCCATCGTATCCCAGCAAACACATCACATAGCATTACAATAATCGATCTTGATCATGTTAGGCAGCTCACAAGATCATAAGACATGAAACACAAGAGAGAGAGACTACCATCTAGCTACTGCCATGGACCCATGGTCCAAGGTGGGAGTACTCACAAATCATCCCGGAGGAAGGCATGGCGATGAAGAGCCCTCTGGGATCGATCTCCCCTCCGGCAGAGTGCTGAGATCTGCTTCAGAATCACCCCCGAACTAGGGTTTGAGATGACGGCGCGTCGGGATGACTTCTCTGGAAAATAATGGCCGCCCCGACATTTTTAGGTTTAATCTGAATTTATAGGTGTCGGAGGGGGCCGAGGCATTGCCCAGAGGGCAGGGGAGGGCCCCACCCACGGGTCCTAGGGGGGCCGCGGCCGCCACCCGCCTGTGGCCCCTGGGTAGCCCCCCAGGCTGCCCTTTGGTCCTCTAGTTCCTTCCGTCGCATAAAAAATCTCCGTAAATTTTCAGCGCAATCCGACGATATTTCCTGTGGTGGACTTTCTGAAATACAAAAACAGCAAAAACAGGAAACTGGCACTAGGCACAAAAAATGCATAAAAATGATTAATATGATAATAAAAACATGTGACAACATCACAAAACTAGCATGGAACAATCAAAAATTATAGATACGTTTGACACGTATCACGGGTCTTCTTCACCTTGGTGAACGTTGCGATCCGCGCGGATCGCCAACGCCCGTCTTGAATCCAACGGAAGGAAGCATCCCGAACGGAACGTCTCCTCGATCCCCACGCCGGCCGGGGCGGTGGGGCCACAACGCGACACGTGGGATGCCTTATAAGCCACGGCTCCTGGGAATTGTAGCCGTTATTGTAGCGCCCCGACCCCAAAACTATACAGTGAAGCGTTGTGCAACAGACATCGCTACCCCGTATAGTAGAGAGATCAAGACTTGTGGAACAAACTGGCACATTGCATGACTCTACGACACAAAACATATAGCAACTCATATAATGAGAAGAATACAAATATTACACAACAAAAGGTCACAGACCATCAAGTCATCAAGCGGAAGCGGGTAGTGTTGTCTAACAACAAGAAGCAAATATATGGCCTAAGAGGCCTACAATAACATCACCCAAGCCAGCTTGTTCCACGGTCCCAAGCTTCCACCTGGGAACCCCAGACTAGTAGTCGACGTCAATGAAGAACCCACCTAGCGGCTCGGTGTCGTCCTCCTCTGAAATACAAAATCATAGAGGTAGCAAAGAGAGACTGAGTACGATGTACTCGCAAGTTTAGTAGGGCGATATAGGCCCAATGACTGACGGAGGCTCTAAAGCTGTATATGTATTTCTTTTGCATAAAGCTAGTTTTAATAAACCAAACCATAAAGGACACATGGCATTCGTCTACTCAGAATACTTTTCAAAAGGGGTAAGAAAGTAACATTGTCATCATCGGTTCTCATCGAACCCTTTTGTAACCAACCACACTCATCTCCACCAAGGAACCCCCTCGAATCACCCTCGAGGAAGTGAACCTTTATCACACGTTGATTATGCAACCTTTAGCTGCCATATCAATTAGGTTAATATTCTCTATGATCTTATCATCTATTCCCAAGTTGTCCATAACCGTGGACACGACTTTTCGAAAAGATTAACCCTACAGGGGTGTACTAATTTACCCACTGGTACCGTCCGGCTCACCTGATTGGCCCTCTTCCGGGGAAGGCCGGCGAGCAGGCGCGGTTAGACCTTTACAATGCATGAGGCTTACTCAAGGACCATCAGTGGCGGAAGGACAGGTTCAGCGCTCCCAGCGCCCTGCCCCACCGTCACATCCTAAACAACCACCATCCTCATCAATTCTTTTTCCGCTCACACACACGGCAAATGGAAAACTCGAACTAGAGGACCCTTGACAAGCCCCTCACAAATTATTCGGTCAGTAAGGCGCCCATACACCCACCAATGCCAGCACGCTCGTCTTGGTTCAAGAGGTAAAGAACTCGCACCTAGGGGCTAGAGTGAGGCAAAACACCATCCCCGATGGCAACTCACCCAAGCCGTCTTAGCATTTTAATTAAGCATCACAATTATCCACCATACCCGAATCATTCCATCAACATCAATAATTATGGAATTCAATAACGGACATAACTAGTATTTCAACGAAGCATTTCTAAGCATGGCTAAGCATATAACCAACAATTATATTTGTATCCGGCCAACACATCAACACTAGGGTTCATAGGTAGGGGTACATGTGATTGGCTCGGGGAATAACATGCGTTCCTAGGATACTCTATGTCTCGAACAAAAACGACATTTGAATCGTATGCAATATTATGGTGGATAAAATAAGTTGATAAAAACATAGGATGCTAGTATTCCAAGAAGGTTAGGTTATCTCTTGCCTTGCTGCCCGGGCGTGTAGTACTGCTCGTCGGGGTAGGAGAGGGAACCCTCGACTCTGGAATCTATCGATACCCAAAGATAATACAAAAGCACAAATAAATCACACGAACACAAGATGCAATGCTCAATCACATCATGACATGTCCAATTGATGCAAAGATACCATCATATAAATCAAAAGCAAAATTAAATGGGGAGCCAAATAATTAGTGCAATTATTTGGGAACAACCCCATATTTATCTTAGTGACCACAATTCTTTATAAATTATTAAGTTCTTAGAGAAGTGGCTAAAAATGCATGAACATGACATGATTGGATACGGTTTGTCATTGCGATCAATTTGGTACTTTATTTGTAATTTTCGGAGTACGGATGAATAAATAGCAAATTAATTAAATAATTGAATTTAATTAATTTAAACAAATTATGAATAACATCAAATAAGAATTTGTGATCATGATGTAATATTAGCATGGTTTGATTGCATTTGAAGTATGGATCACATTGATACTTGATTTGTCAGATTTGGATCATTATTTAAAAAGATATCAATTATTTAAATTTAAACCTTTAAAAACTTAGTAAACCGGATATTCCGGTGCCCTGTTGAAATATCCGGTACCAAATATCCGGTGACCTCCAGTACCTCTAATTTCTAGTCCTTAGCCGAAATTCATCTCCAACCGGATATTCCGGTGTTTAGACAATATCCGGTGGAAATATCCGGGGATGTCCAATACCGTTTTTTGACATGGACCGGATATTCCGGTGGCTGGAAATATCCGGTCCGGTGCCAGGCCGGCACGCGGAGACGGCGACGGCGAGCACTCGGGAGAGGGGGAGGGGGAACGGGAAGGTGTCCAAACGGACGAGGAACTCACCCCAGTGACGTGTGTGTGCTCGGAGCGGATGGGAATGGCCAGCGGCGACGAAATCGAGCCGGCGGAGCTCGGCCGGGTGCGGACGGTGTCGAGGACGATTCCGTCGATTAGTGCGTCCCCGGCTCGATTCCGGCCACCAGGAGGGAGAGGAGGAAACGGTGAAGCTGAAGGCGTCGACGGCTTGATTTGGGGCGGCTCCAAAGGGCGGCAACTCGACGGCGATGGCGGCGTCTCCGCGGTGGCAGCACGGGGATGCTAGGGTTGCTCTTGATCCGGAATTTGGGGAAGAAAGGAGAAGTGAGGGAGGTGCGGAGCAGGTGAGCAACATGGGGCGCTCCTTATCGTCCAGGGCGACAGCGGCATGGAGCAGCGCGGCCGGCAACTCGGCATGGCGCCAGTGTCGCCAGCTACTGTGGAGAAGAAGAGGAATTTCCAAGGAACCCCTAGCAACATTTTCACAAATTGCAAAAAGGTCCCCAGCAAGCTTTGGTGATTTAAAAGAGGCACTCAAGCATTTTTATAAAATCCTCAAAAATTCATATATGCTCCAAAAGACCTTTAGGTGCTCCACAAAAATTGGGGTGGCAAAATAAAAAGTTTTGACCCACATTTGGTCACAGAGTTTAATGTAAGGCATTTTTTGATATTTCCCAAAATTCATTTGTTTGGAGTATTTAAACACTTCCAAAAATATTGAAAATATTCATGGAGGCTCTAACCATACCATGAAAGCTCCCCATGATTTTAGTTTGAATTTTTGGGAATGTTTAACTTGGTTCCAAAAATAGGAATTGAATTAAGCCAACTTTGAGCTCTCATGTCATTTCTTATTTAACAAAACTTGGAATTTGAGAATTTGAGGATAAGAAGCAATTCTGGAACTTCCTAAACAATTTGGAAGTCCAAGAATGGTTGGTGGACAAGTTGGGCTAAACATTTGGTTGGAGGTTTTGGGAAGGGTTGGCTTCCCATTACAATTGGTTTCCAAGTGAAAGTTTAAAACGGCCAAGATGCATATGGATGTTATGATGCAAACATGGAAACAAAAAAGTGGAAAAATTCTTCGTATTTTTCATAACCAAGTTAGGGCTGTTACAGTTACTGCTCCCCAATCGCAGAAATCCTCAAATCGCTGCCGAATCGCCCTTCGTCTTCCTCCTTCTCGCCGTGCACCGCGCGCTCCCCCTCTTCCCCCGCCCATGGCGCCCAAGCGGGAGAAAAGAGCAGTGAGGAAAGTGAAGCAATCCATCGGGAGGAAGAAAACTGCGGCGGGCCCTGCCCGTGCCGCTCCTCTTCCCCCACCGAGGGTAACTCGAGCCTTGTCCTCTCTGAGTATGTTTGCGAGCAACAAGGGGATTGCTCGCGCCCGCGGCGTGCTTGCCACGGAATTCCTTGGGGGCGACCAGCTAAAGATCCGTCCGGACACAAGCCCCCAGCGAGAAGGCGAAGTGGTGACCTTCCACGACTTCTCCGTGATGGGATTGCTTCCTCCTTTTTCTGATTTCTTTATGGCGATCCTGGAAGCGTTCGAGCTGCATATGCTCCATCTGCACCTCGAACGCGGTGCTGATTTTGGCGACCTTTGCGTACGCTTGCGAAGCATTCGTCGGCGTGATGCCCTCCGTGGCATTGTTCCGACACTACTTCATGCCCCGCTCGGGGAGGTCGAAGTGGATTGCGGGCGGAGTGTCCTTCTGCTCAGGAAAAGAAACGGCGCACCAGTACCCGGAGGCAAAGATCCAGCCCAACTGGGGAGAGTGGAGGCGGAACTGGTACTTCATCTTGGCGGACAACCTCAGCCCCCATCTTCTGGTGCCAACTGCCCCGGCCGAGAGCTTAGCCAACTCCAGGGATGTAAACTCTCAGGACGAAGCCCTCCTCTCGGTCATTAGGAGGCTGGCGGAGCTCCGTGCTAGCAAGGTGACTTGCGCTATGATTACTGGTGACTTCGTCCGGCGAGGGTTCCCCCCGCTGCAGCGCAGGCCTCAGCCATTGTGGGAGGTCTGCCAAGAGATGGTGACCCAGGTATCGCCGAAGCTGCTGAGGGGGAAGATGAACTTCTTGCTCCCGGGAGAGCCATAATGTCTTCCGCTGGGAGTTCTCTCGTTGCTCGACCGTCCTGAGGGTGGAGACTTCGCGCCTCCCGTGCCGCAGTGCAACGCCTACGGGCTCCAGGGTATCGAGTTCCTGGACCCTCCCCCAGTACCCAGGCAGTCGACGGCCCGCCGTAGGTACTTGATGGCGGTGGGGCCGCCCTTCGGTGTCTTTTCCTCGGAAGAACCGGGGCCTTTTGGCGATGAAGACGAGGACGAGGCGGCCCCGGAAGAGCAGGCCCGGCGCTCACCCCCTGCGCCCCCCCCCCCCCCCGAGGCGAGGAGGAAGTGCCCGCGAGTGGAGGAGGTGCTTGGGTAGAGCCACTCCCCGAGCGGCCAGCACCTCCGAACATGCCGGCGGGGCAGGAGTCGGATGGGGAATCCAAAGCCCTCCCGCCCTCGATTCTTGTGGACGACGGAGACGATGAGATCGTGTTGGCGCCGGATCTCTTCGGAGATTTGGTGGGGAAGCGATGGGGCTTCTTCGGTGCCAAACGAGCCCTGAGTGAGATTGGACTTCCACCCTGATCCTTCCGTGCTTGCCAGGGATTGTGGCTGCCCTGACCAATGTTAAGTGTTTGCAGGTCCTCCGGGTCCGGAAGCCCCCGGAAGCGCGCTCATGTCGATGAAGATGAGGAGGCGGGAGAGGCCGTGGAGAGCTCTGCGGTGGTTGCGAAGGAGTTCCTGTCTCCCGTCAGGACCTCTCCAGGGGACGGATCCTCGGAGAGAGGAGCCGAAGGGTCACCGCCGATGGCAGCCCGGATGTCGCCCCCTCGTGGGCAGGAACAGGTCGCCCCGGGTCGGGACCCGGCAGCTTCCGTATTGTCTTCAGGTAACTCCCTCCGGAGTCGTCTTTGTCACCCTCGAGTGACAGCGATGTCACCCCCAGAGGCTGATGTTTCGTTGTCGATGTAGATCACAAGGCAGAGGACCATGCCGGGGGCGAGGACGACGTTGAGCCCCCAGCGGTCCGCCTAGAACTTGGCGCCGAGACCGAGCAGGCTCCTGGCAACACCTCAGCGTCGAGGCCCACGAGCCCCCACCCTGACCCACGGGCAGCAGACCCGTCGCCAGGGTTCTCGAGGACGTTCCCCAACATCCGGGAGTTCTTGGCCTTCGCGTAGACCGAGGTTGAGCGGCAGACGCCTTCTCCCTCCTCCCGAGAGGAGGAAGTGCATGCCCGAGAGGAGCGGGTGGCAGTGGACGAGGAGTTGCTCAACGCTCGCGAGCTCAGGCTGTCTCGTCAGCATGAAGAGTTACAACAGCGTCTTCACATGTTTGAAGCTCAGGAGAAGGCCTACCTCGAGGCGGAGGAGATGTTCCAGGGCAGAGCGGCCCTTGACGAGGAACGCCTGGAGCAAGGGATGCTGGATGTGGCGGGGTGGACTCGCATTGAGGTGAAAGCGGAAACAGCGGAGACCATCCGGACGAAAGACGAGGTCAGCGCGTCGAGAGACTGGGAGATCTCCAGGTTGAAGAAAGACCTCACCTATGAGGTGAAGCACCGGGGACAAGTCCGGGAGGACTTCCGACGAGCTAGAGATGAGCGGAACGGGCATGCAGCAAGGATTGCGTCATTGATAGCCACTATCGACGCGTAGAAGATAGCTCTTGCCGAAGCTGAAGAGTTCAAGAGGAGCGCAGGCGCTCACCGGGTCGCGCTGGAAGAGAATATCCGGAATCTGGAGGGTGCGGTGAAGTTTCGGGATGAAGCCTCCGAACACATGAACATTGTGCGGCGGGCCGAAGCCAAGGAACTCGCAGAAAATCGGGAGGCCATGGAAACGAGCAAGTCGCAGGCGCAGATTGCCTAGGACCGGCACGATGAGCTGTCCAAACAGCTCAAGGCGATGCAGGGTGACCTTGCGAAAGCCAAGGAGGCGCATGCCAAGGAGGAGAGTGATTTCCTCAACCACCGGCGGGGCAATGACGAGCTCCTGCTCCAGATGCACGCCGGGTCGTCGAAGATCGTGGATGCGCTGGCTGCACTGAAGGTGACAGGCTTGCCCGCCCTTTCAAGGGAACACTCCTACTCCCTCCGGTGCTACCCTTCATGCCTAGAGCTTGTGGCTTCGCTTGTCGGTGGCATCAAGGGGAGTGTGAGCAAGGCCACCCTCCAGGAGGGAAGGGTTGCGGCCCGGCAGGTGGCCACCTAGTTCGTCGCAGCCCTCCATCGGCGGCATCAGCAACCTCCCTCGCTGCCCGACCTGGAGAGCCTTACCCCCGAGATGTTGCCCAATCCCGAGGTAACCCGCCAGGTGAACGAGATCGTGAAGTATCTCTCCCGCGAGGACGACAAATGACCCTGAAAGCAAACGAGACAATACTAGGGATTGTGAACTGCGTTTTGGGAGTCGTGCCACCAAATAACAACTGTAAACTTTGCACATCTAGAATGTAAATAAACTTTTTCCAAGTTTTATCCGTTTTATTGCATTCGTGGAGGCTTAACGCTCTCGGGAAGGGTTAGTGGGCGTGAGAGCTAACCAGCCGTGGGCAATCAGACGGATCTGAACTACCGACACAGGGCGCATCCCCCCCAAGAACCCACCGTTTTTTGACTTCACGGACCTCAGCCCACGACTCCACTGCCCGAGGGAAACTGACAGTTTCGTCGCGGAGGCGCCACCCCAAAACAACGCCCGCCTTCGTCTTAACCAAAATGCGTAAAACAGATGCAACAAGGAAAAAGCCCGTACAAGCACGTTTATACTTAGCTCAGTGTCGACTTCCTTTGACTATTTCAGCAATTGTTTCATCGCGCTGCCGCCATGGCGGGTCTTTTATGCCATTTTTAAGACATAACTCTGCCCTGCCTGCGGTTACCCGCAGGGTCAGAGATCCGTGCTAAAATAGCCGCCTGCCCAACCAGCCTCCACTGGCGCAGGACCTTATGGATGGGGCCCACTAGCCCCGGTCCTGAGACCCTCGTGTTCCCGACGCCACATGAAGGCATGTCTGTCTTGCTGACACTCTTATGGTGTCGGTCCGAAGACCCTCTCGTTTCAGGTGCCGCTTGAAAACACGTTCGCCTTGCTGACACCCTCATGGTGCCGGTCCGGAGACCCTCTCTAGCTCTTTATCCTTGACGCCCGGAAGCCATCCACTTTGCGATCCAGTACTTCTGGGGAGGTCCACTTGGTTCCGGGTGTATCGTCACGATGTGACCCGGCAGATCCCACTTTTCTCTGGGGAGGCCTTCATAGAAGAAAGCTTGATTCGAACTGGTGACGGTAATTCTCTGACTTTCTTGTGTTCTTTGCGTTGCTGGTGGCGAGCAGGATTCGTCTAGATTGTCGGTCTGAGTGGAAACGTTGGCGAAGGTTCTCGGTGATTTTTTTTCTTGGCTTTCTTTGGTCTCGGGTTGAGAAGGCAGTCCCTGCTGAGGTCACCAAGTTGTCCACAGGTGTAGCACTCCCCGCTTCTCAGGCGCTTTTTGAGCTCACGGCAGTCATCAACATTGTGTCTATCGGATTGATGATACGAGCACCAGGGTCCTGGCTGACCATCTTCGCCCAGAGGGATCTGGATCTCTTACGGCACATAGACGTGGAGATCTCCATCGGAAAACTCGCTCTTCTTGCTCGGGCTCTGACTCTCCTCCTCTTGGAGGAGCGCCGCAGGTGGTGTTTCCAAGCAGAGTTCCTCCTTCGCTCCGCGCGTCCGTGGGGAAAGAGGTACATCGATGCCTGTAGCACTTCCTTGAGGCTTCTTCTCATCGGCAACCGGGTTGGCGTGCGCTGCTGGGGGGACGAACTGAATCCCACGAGCTTGACCTTGGGCTGAAGGCGTCGTCGAGGATTCCTCAGGGTTGAAACCGAGCCCCGGGTACTGCAGATACTCCACATTGGTCTTGGCCTTTTTCTTTCGTGCCATCCTTGATGCAGGACTTGGCGGCGCGGCCAAGGCAGATACTTGTCGCAGAACTCGATGACGTGGTCGACGCAGACCTTGTCGATGAACCTGGCGGCGAGATCGACGCAGACCTTGTCGAAGAACCTGAGGTCGACGCGGACCTTGTCGGAGAACTTGGCGACGAGGTCGACGCAGACCTTGTCGATGAACTTGGGGTCGACGCGGACGTTGCCGAAGAACCTAAGGTCGACGCGGACCTAGTCGGAGAACCTGGCGACGAGGTCGGCGTAGACCTTGATCAAGATCTCGAAGAAGATCTCCAAATCGATTGAGAAGAATCTAGCGCTTGCGCCCCCTACCTTGTGCGCCAGATGTCGTGTCTTGGATCACGGACACCAGGAGTAAAGGATACCCCTTTTTAGGTTCACCACGGGGCGCGAAGGAGGCCGGGAGACGTCGTCCACCGGGAGAACCTCATCAAGACCTCCGATCTACGTACTAGCAAGCAACACAGGGACACAGGGAGTTTACACAGGTTCAGCCCGCCCGGAGGCTAACAACCCTACTCCTGCATGTCTGGATTGAGTGGTTTATCATGGTGTAGCTTACAGAGGTGGTTGCGGGTGAGAACCCGGGAGGTGTTGGCTAGAGGTTGAAGACGAGCAGATCCTATCCCGGAGGAGATCACCTCTCGCTTCTACTACTTTGTCTGGTGCGCAACCTAGCCTAGCCTCCCACTCTCTGGAAATCCGTCGTCTCCCTCAGGTGCATTGGTCCTCCTTTTATAGGCTAAGAAGATACCACAAGGGCACCTTTGGGGGCGGAGGGATTTTAGGCGGGAAAACCCCTCCGCGTTCTACTTATGGGGTGACGTGGCCTCTTCTCGTCCAAGTATTCTTCTGAGAGGGGTTAGGTGCGGTCGTCCACCTTTTGCCAGGCGGGCGGATAGAGGCTGACACCTTTTCCGACCGTGTCCCCCCACGGCGCCTCCGTCTTCTTGGCGCCCAAGTCTTCTAGGAACTTCCAGCCGGAGCTGGCAAGGTTATCCTCTTCGCTCGTACGGAGGTTGGATCCCGAGGGTGAGCCTGGCCTCCTGCCGGGCGTCCGGGTCCCCGGGACCTCCGCGTCGTCTGCCGGGTTGAGGGCGACCCCGGGAGGTCCCCCAGCCCTTAGTCATGGTTGTCGATGCCGTCCTTGCCTGGTTGCCGTGGGACAGATGGGGGCCCATCTGCCAGCCTCGAACCTGTTCGCCTTCTTGGTGGGCCCACTGGTGGTGGACCCACTTTGACCGCATTAGGGGAACCCCGTGTTCCACTGTTGTGACACTACACCTGTCCCCACTTTCTTGGGGCGCATAGGTCCCACCCCTGCCCCTACCTCCACTGTCCCGTGGCGCCATAGTGTTAGGAACCTATCCTATACATACTCGTACACGGGCTGGTCTCCTGGGCTACCACATGGGCCTGGCCGAGGCTGCGAGCGGCACAGCTACAAGTACCTGGGAGGAGGCATCGATCAAGGCATCCAGAAGTTGGATCAGGACATGGCGGCGGCTCCTTCCTTCCCACCTGGCTCTAATTCCCCATTCCCCTTCTTGCTGGTTCCTCTTGTATCCCAATCCTCCACCGAATATTTGTAATATCTGCTAGATCAATTGAGTGAGTATCAGGCTCCTGACATCTGGTATCAGAGCCATTCCCAATCGACCAACACCGAAATTCCCCAAAATTTCCCCAATTTTTTTTCCACCCACCTCCAATCTCGCCATGGATCCCGAGCTCAAGTCCTACCTCGATGCGTGGCAAGCTGAACGCCAGCGCGACTTCAAGGCCATTATGGCTAACTTGGATGCACTTCACCAATCTATGCTCCGCACCTCTGACTGCTTGCGCCGCACCTCCGACTGCTTCTTCGCGCCCGTGACGGCGAGCTCGGACGCTACCGAGCTAACCACCGCATCGGAAGGGCTGGCCGAGATCCCAGCTCCGGCCACTTCCATCGTGGCATCACCATTGGTCGCACCCGCGGCTCCCATCAA
Organism: Puccinellia tenuiflora; assembly: GCA_012064385.1. Classification (NCBI taxonomy): domain Eukaryota; kingdom Viridiplantae; phylum Streptophyta; class Magnoliopsida; order Poales; family Poaceae; genus Puccinellia; species Puccinellia tenuiflora. The sequence continues at coordinate 1,249,734 of QRDG01000355.1, forward strand.
CACCATCGCCATGGTGCCCACGTCCTGTTCGACAGAATGCGCGACCGAAGCCGTCACCACGTCGACCACGACGATGCTCCTGCTAGGGGTCTCTGTGTCGTCATCATCACCAGCCAGGTCCGCGACCAACGGCGTGGTCTGCACCGAGCTCGCATCCGACAACGACGCTAGCGAGCATGGTGCTGTCTCCACCCCAGCAGCGGCACCAACGTTGGCCACGGTCACCGTCGACGTCATCCCCTTGTTCGCAGACCAAGTCGTCCCCACGTCGACGCTCCTGTCGTGGGTCTCTGTGTCATCGTCGTCACCGGCTACATCCGTGACCAACGACGTGGTCTGCATGTTGTCCGATTTGCAGCATGACAAGGTCCAGAGGCAACCATGGCCTCCCCCTCTGCCTATGTATTGGCACTGTGAGTATCAACTACATTGTCCCTGGTCACTACCCCAACAACCAATAGCTGTCCCAGTTATAGTTGTGTCCCCGTCGGCACGCATCACCGACTTCAGGTGCCATGGTCTGCTGCTACGGCCCAGGCCGTGGCCATCGTTTACTTCATCTTGTCAGATGCAGTCCGGGCTACCACCACAAGCGACATATCCATCACTGGTGCAAGGAAAGCCAAGGCCTTCAAAAAAACCTACACGTGTTGCTACTCTGAATTTGGGTGCTCAGGATTGTTTGGTAGGTACTGTAGGTGCACAAACGTCAGTTCTGCAGGAATCAATTGGGTGTTCGTATTACTATCTGCACTTTGGAGCTGTTCAAAATCTAACTCTTGTTTGTTGTGCTGGAGGCTTGTTTTCCCCTTTGCGACCATGCTTACCTGCACCAGCCCCGAAGCCGCCGTGGCTACCGGTTGGACATGAGAAAGTAACAGGGCATCGAAACCCAACTTTTGTCATTGTTGGTGTACATCCTCTGTTTCAGAAAAAACTTGCTACCATTGTTTTGCTAAGGGCAGTTCATATGAGAGATGTCAGTGCAGATGTTCAACAATGGTTGCCGTTTGAGTGCAATCAGGGTGGAATGCCATCTGGGTCACACATGATTCAGTCCTGGCTTAGTCTATCTGCAAGATCCAAATTATGGGCACATTCTCTTGGCAACAAGCACATGGTCAGTGTTAAATTATGGTCATATCCCTCTGAAGATCCTCTCTGCAAGCTGCTCTCTCTAGGATATCAAGATTTCAGTTTATTTTGGGCATTTCACCAAGAGAAGCACTTGTTTGGTACTGATGCCGGACATGTATATCATATAATGTTGCAGTCGGACAGAGTTGAGATCTATCAACTAATTACACAACATGGGAAGTATCTGTCATTATTCCTACAGCCAAAGCCCTCATGGTTGTCTATTTCGACCCAAATAGACATAGAAGTTTAGGAAAAAGGAGTGCATCCAAGTGGGGAAGTGATAACACTGAATTCAAAAACCACTCTCGCTGTTCCAGAATCACGTATGCCACAGTACACTATATCTAACAGTGGGTTCGAATTTATCCAATGGAAAATTGTGTGCTCTTTTATCAGTGGAAGTTCTTCAAGGGACAACATGATAATGGCAGGGCATGAAGTACTGATCATAAGGTTTCATCGAGAGACGCAGCTTGTGCTGATGGGGTCAACATATAACTTATTTCCATGTGGAAACTGTGACGCTAAGAAGGTTCAGAACTCCAGGAAGTTCACTTCCTCTAATCATTTGCAAGAGGAAACATACATCAAGGCGGGGCATCTCAATTATGCTGTTGTCAAGTGTACTCCTTATGCTTCTCATTGTGGTGGTGATGACAGTGGACTTGCACGTGCATCTACTATCTGGTTGGTAGCATTGAATGTTGATGATTTGGAGTCCTCCATGGGTTATGGATAGGCTCCTTTTCAAGGAGGGGGGAATGTCAACCAAGCTAGCTTGTCCGACCAAGTCCATGTCAGCTGCGACTACTACCTCGACCACGCATACTACTTCGACACGGGATGCAGCGACCCCCTCTACTACCACGACGACTGCAGCAAGACCAAGGAAGATCACATGCCATGGAACCCCGGCAAGTTAGTCAGTCGTTATTTTTCGAAGCTTCGGCTTGGGGACAAGCCGAATTTCAAGGAGGGAGGGATGTTAGGAACCTATCCTACACATACTCGTACACGGGCTGGTCTCCTGGGCTACCACATGGGCCTGGCCCAGGCTGCGAGCGGCACAGCTACAAGTACCTGGGAGGAGGCATCGATCAAGGCATCCAGAAGTTGGATCAGGACATGGCGGCGGCTCCTTCCTTCCCACCTGGCTCTAATTCCCCATTCCCCTTCTTGCTGGTTCCTCTTGTATCCCAATCCTCCACCGAATATTTGTAATATCTGCTAGATCAATCGAGTGAGTATTAGGCTCCTGACACATAGGTACTCCTTACCTCATCGCGCCACCGCCGGCAAACATCGAGAAGATCAAATCATGATTCATGGCGCCGCTCAAAATCTGTTCAAGCCGGCAAAGGAGGAGCGGTGGATGGGGTCAGCTAGCTTAGGGAGCTCGTACTTGGGTGACGACGGAGGAGGAGGAGGAATGTTGCGTCTCCAGTCGGCGAGGATTCTAGATCGGACGAAGTGGACTAGACACGTCGAGTGCGAGCTCGTAATTTTCGGGGTTTTGTTTGACGGGCGTGAGCTCCCATATACGCAGGAGGCCCGAGATACAGCAAGCAGACAAGCTTTGGGCGTCCCCAGAGATAGTGGGCCGTCACCATGCAAGGTCACGAGGTGGCAATACATTCATGGCCGAACACTTATTTTTTTGAAACTAGGACTAGAATATTTTTTTAAATTGAAATATTTTTTTCATTATTAAATTGGTATAGGTGCTGATGATATGTAGGTCTAAAAAACAACCGCACGCTGAAGAAAAGGTGTTAATTGCTAAAAAAGTGTGGAAGTTTCTTAAGTCATCCGACCAGTACTCTTATAACAGCATTCATAGATGGTTCTGTATCTCGTGCATTTTATTTTGATATTGTAAGAGCATCTTTACCAGATACACCAAACCATAAAACCAGTTTCGATGTTGCATTTATCTCTTCTCTACTACCTAAAAAAGAACAATCGGTTCTGTCGTACGTCGCCTCCGCGTTTCGCCCCAGCTTTTCGTCGCGCATCGCGTTTCCTCTTCGCGTCGATCGCTAAAATTAGTGCGCTGATACGTTTCCTTCCAACCTAATCATCTCCGTAATCACCGGCGTTTCTCGCCGAGAAGATCGTTCCCTTCCCCGTCTCATCTCCTGAGCCGCACACTTCTCCCCTTCTTCTCCAATCCTCTATCTCTCTCCTTGCCCTTGATTCTCGCATACACTAACCAATCCCAGCATCCGGCGCCTTCGGGGTTGAAGTACGTCTGCACAAGCAGAGCGTTCGCCGGGCGAACGCGGCAGCGGCGGCGGCCCCGGAGGATGGGGCAGGGCCGGGGGATGACGGCGGCTCGCCAGCTCTACAGCAGGACGAGGACCACCCCACGCCTGCTCATCTCTCTGCACCCTGCATCCCGCGTGCGTGCCGACTCACCAGCCCGAGCAGATGCCAGGTGCAAGAGCTAGCAGAGGAGATCTTGGTTAGCCTCCATCTCAGATTCGTTTTTTCTATTTGCACATCATGTAGTTAAGCTGAATGCTAGCAGGAGACGACGAGCGCGAGCAGCATGACCATGCACGGCATGCCGAAGTCAAGGCCACAGCTGAAGTTGTCCTGGACGTAGCTCAAGACCGCGACGGACGGTCGAGCTCGTGCAGATCCCGAAGTACCACCTGTTGAAGAAGGAGCTCCGCGAGGACGACTCGCTTGGTCTGGCGTCGAACTGGTCGGCGTTGAATGCTTGCACGCTAACCAGTTTGGCTAAATTTTTTATGCTCATGGCACTCCTAATCCTTTTGATGAACAAGTAAAGTACTACATCTCACATTTATTAGTCTTTTTCAATCCAACCTCTGAAAGTAATTTTCCCATGTTCAGTGCTTCAGTTTATACTGTTATGAGTACTGTCTTAAATTTGTGTTGTACACCATATTAGAGTAGGAAACATAATTGTGTGATTGAATTGAACCTCAATTCTGAAAAATAATTATTAAGGTTTTGCTGGGTTGCATCGCTACACCACCTCTGTACCTGCAAGCTGTTTCATGTTATTTTTTTGTTGTCTATTAGCCTAATATGTGTAGTGCTTGCTTGAGATTTTCATAACTTACTACCACTTTATGTCGAGAGCATTGTCACTTACTCACTTAGTCAGTCCAGAGACCCACATCTCATCCTTAGTTGCTGATCTATAAATTTGGCAGGTGGAGATTACATGATTTTCTTCTTGAATTATCTTGAAGTCAGCTAGCTGAATTTTACATGTTAACCGTGTAAAAGTTCTAACTACGGTAATTAAAAATTACAATTTCTAGCTCGAATAGAAAATGTGAATTCCATCTAGATATGGTTGCTGTCATTGTATCAAAGTTGGGTACGTTGGTTGACTTGCACTGATTCCTTTTGAAACTATGCAAGTTGTTCATTTGACAAGTGGCTGATGGTAACTATGACTGCATTGCATATATAGAATGATGGCCGTAATGCCAAGGTAGTGTCCAGGTATGATCCATGACAGGTAATGTAATTACCGCACAAACTGTATTTATTCTACTTTTAGATACATCCAGCTATTATCGTTAATTGTTCAGATGAAACAATAGGTCTCTTGATTTGCTATCATTATATGAACAACACCTCACTCCATATGAATGAGAGATCAGTTGACTGCTCATATGAAATGCGTAACTAAACTTTGTTTTTTCTTCTTTTTCCTCGGAAACTGAAGTAGAGATGAAGCTTCCGATTACCTATGAGATATATACTTTACTCTGCCTGGCATCTTTTATTATTTAACCATTTTCTTCGTATGTAAATTCTCCTTACATGATAGATTCCTAGAGACACAATTTCGTTCATGCCCTCAGTATCCTCTCTTAGTAACGCACATGTACTATACTATATCTGTTTTTCTTTCTGCCATGTGCACTTTTCTGTAAGCTGCTTTGTGCGCTCCCAAATCCTTTATTACACTCAGGTAATAGTGTAAGACATCAAGTTGCATTTGAGGCCCATCATCTTATCATTCAACAACCTTCCTTCCTCTCAGGTCATGGACAGAGCAATGTAATGCCTTCTTTATGTCGTGTGATCACCAGTCTTGGGCTGGACTACTAAGGCTTAGAGTAAGTCATTATATTATCAATATCATGCTTCCCCCTTTTTTTAAATGTTCATGAAATATTGAATAATGACTATTCTATCATCCCGGATATGTTCTGATAACTTTCATGATACGTGAACTTTTATAGGACAGTAGCCAGTCTGTTGCATTTGATTGTTGTGAAATGGATAAGGTTATTATTGATATTAAAAAGATTGATATGTGGTTCAAATGCTAAATGATGGGCCTCAATTGCTCAATGCTAAGGATTGATATTATTTGATTGTTCACAATCGCTCAATGCTAAATGATGGGCCTCAATCAGTGCCGATGTACTCTGTCTCCTTTGCATTTACTAAATGATGGGCCTCACCTGATGAATGGCTGCACTGCGACGCTGGATGTACTCTGTCTCCTCAACGCCTAACTATCCAACTAATAGAGCCATATATCTCTGTAGGAAATAAATAACAGCCATCACCTTTGCATTTGGTCACTTGGATTAACTTGGCTAACTCAATTATGTTATTATTTTGATGAGCAGATCATAATGATATATTCATATCCCTCAATAGTGCTAAACCATTAGTTTTTGGATGTTGCTGCATTTGTCATGTTCTTCGCACACACNACTGTGGGTCTTGAATGTTGTTTTGCTCTCATGAGAAGGGCTCATCCTAATCTGATGATATCCAGAATGCAAATCCAGCTTAGTGAAGAATTTGGCGCCAGCCAATTCATCTATAAGTTCATCCACCACTGGCATGGGATATCTGTCCTTTACTGTGACAGCATTGAGTTGTCTATAATCGACACAAAATCTCCAAGTGCCATCTTTCTTTTTGACTAACAGTACAGGTGATGCAAAGGGACTTTGACTGTGTTGAATTATCCCTTGTTGGAGCATCTCCTTGACTTGTTTCTCTATTTCATCCTTCTGCTGTGGAGAGTATCTGTAAGGCTTCACATTTACAGGAGGTACCCCTGGCATGAGTGTGATCTTGTGATCATATGGCCTGTGTGGGGACAGGCCTGTTGGGGCATTGAAACACTGTTTGTGCTCTTGCAGTAGCTGGTCAATGCAGGGCGGAATTGGCTCTTGCTCTGTCAATACTGCGCTCAATTCTACCATGTGTTCGACTGCATGCTGGTCCACTAACTCCTGCAACTGTTATGTTGTGATTGCTGTGCATGCATCAGTCTTGTCTCTCACACCTCTGACAGTGATTCTTCTCCCTTGCTGGCGAATTCTAAAGGTTTTCTAGTGCTAGTCAATTTACATAGGTCCTAATGTGTCCAACCAATCCATGCCCACTATCATATCATAGTGAGGCAAATCGAAGACCTTGAAATCAGTGCAGAATTGTGCCTCCTGACAGCTCCATGACACTTGCTTCACTGCTGTATTCACCACTATCTTGTTACCATTTGCCACGGTTACTGTCACTGCTGGCACTTCCACTTCTGTTAGTCCTAGCCTTTCGACAGCATCCCTGCTGATGAAGCTCCCACAGCTGCCTGAGTCCACCAGCAGCAGCACCTGCTTGTCTCCCACTATGCCTTGTAACCTGAAACTTTTCTTGCGCACAGTCCCCGCCATGGCACAGGCTGAAATGTGCATCAGGTCACTGCCACTGCTCTCACCTGATTGTTCAGCTTCAGACCCAGAGGTGGCTGTATTGAAGAGTTCCATCAATTCCTCTAATAAATGCAGTGGTACATTTTGGTTGCACTTGTGCCCCGGGTGGAACTTGTCTCCATATTTGAAACATTCACCTCTTGCTCTACGTTGCGCCTTCAGGGACTAAAATTTGCTGTCCCAAGGAGGTTTCCCACTGTTTTTCTCCTCTGATTTCCTTTGTTCCTCTGGAGCACTGGCCAGGATCCCTTTGTCTAGCAACCCTGGTCTGGAATACTGATGGCGGTATTCCTGCCTGATTCTGGCAGCCGTGTACGACCGTGCTTCCTCAAGCAGTTCTTCCTGTGTTTCAGCAAGAGACAAAGCAGCATCAACTGTTCGTGGTTTATGAAGACGAATTGCACGTTGAATTTCCTTTTTTAAACCCCCAATGAATTTTGTAACAAAAAAAGCCTCATCATAGTGTTTATTGTACACTAACACTTTGTGTCTTAACTCCTCAAATTTAATATAGTATTGTTCCACACTTGTTGTTTGTTTGCAACGCTCTAAAGCCTCTAGCGCCCTATGATGCTTATCCCTACCGAATTTGCTATGCACCGCGACACACAACTCCTCCCAATTAGTTACATCTTTTCAGCCTCAAAATTTTGTAACCATAAAGCAGCATTGCCAGTGAAATGCATTGTAGCGTAGCTTGCCCCAGTGTCATGTTCTACCTCATACATTTCAAAGTACTTTTCGCATGTTTTCTTCCACCAACGTGGGTTTTCACCATCAAATTTGGGAAACTAGACTTGGGTGGTCTACTGGTGCGATATCTACCATGAGAAGCATGCAATGGCGTGTCAAAATCCCCTTCAGATCTATCCCCTAAATCAAAGGTTACTGGAGAGTGGCGACATATACGCGTACCCTTTGCCAGGGCAGGTGCCATGGCGGGAGGGCCATTGGTCACAGTGCCCTGGTTTGTTGTTGCAGCACCGTGCCCAACGGGCCTTGGAGTGCGGTCGTCCAAATTCGGCCGATCTGTCTCCAAAATTGTGACTCGGGTGCCCACCTCCTCCAGAGATTTATGGAGCGCACGGATCGAGTCGTCGATGGCGGGTGCCCAGTTGTTGATGCCGTGTATGTTCTTGACGACTTGGGTGTTGGCCTTCACCATCGCCTTGAGAGAGTCCTTCACTGCCATGAGCGCCGAGCCTGTGTCCTCACTGTGCTTAGTTCCTCTTGCAGGCCCTCCATGGGAACAGCGGCTCCGCTAGTTCGTCCAGGATTTTACCAGTCACGACGTGGGATCCGTGACCAACCGAGAACGCCTGCCGGATCTTGCAGCTCCACCGCCACCAGATCTGTTTCGCCTCCGCTACTCTTCGCTCTCGATCTAATTTTTGGTGGTGAAAATTGGCCGGAGAATCGTGGATCGAGCTGGCTCTGATACCAAATGTCACACTCTCCACACTCGATTCACTAATTCATACGAATTTGGATACACGATGATCTCGAATCTGGATACAAGCTCGCGTCTCGCAGAGGAACAGCACGCAGGCGGGAGGGGGAAGGAGAGGAACCTACACGGGAGTAGTTGTCTAATCTCTTGATGCCTTCCTTCGACCTTGGGCTTCGCTCTTATCTGCCCACTGCTTGGTCTCATTGGTCGCGGCTCGCTCGGCCCCACCTGTAAGTTGCTGGTCCTTGCGCCCCTTCTGATTGGCTGCTGCACGTTGCTCTTGCTCCAGCGCACGCGCCAGGTCTGTGGCCGTGACAAAGCTGCACGCGGTAAACGCCGTGAGAAAATTTTATAAACTCCCATGCATCTATCGTTGGATTGGTTCTCCGTGTGGACGGTGGAGAAGAATTTGAAGAAGCACACAGGATCGGCGTGCTGCAAACTCTCCCGTGTGCGCGTACCTAGCTTTACAAGTTGGACATGAACATCACAAGGAAACTGCCAAGAACAAAAGCGACCTTGCTTGCTTTCTGTAAGGCATTCTGGTTAAGCCATCATCAGCGAGCTACTACCACTTAACTAATTAAAAGAGATTTTGGAAATTTCGGATCCCAAAGACCCAATCTTCGCCCTGGGGCATGTGACCTTTGTGGCCTAACTGGAATATTTTCTCCATATCATTTCACATTGCTAGCTTTCCTTGCCTCTTTAGCTTGCTTTCCACAGCCCAACATTCCTCTGGTGCTAGCTCCACTTTCCCAACTTGTTTTCTCCGGATCTTCCTTTCGTATGCTCGTTTTCTGCAAGTTTGTTATTATATGATTTCCGAGCTAAAGAGTTTGATCATGACATGAGCAAAGTTGTACACATGCATGCCAATTTCCTCACTATAAATACAACCTCGGAGCCCCAGGAGAAGGCCCATGAATCTGAAACCTCCTTCTTCATCTCAGAGAAATATTCATGAAGCCCGAAGAACCACAGCTTCCTAGTTGGTGTCCTTGATAGGCACGTACAACTTGCCCACCTCACAGCATTAGAGATGAAGATCGGCAAGGCCCCAGAGCTCCTGAAGAAGGCTGCGGCAGTGTGCAAGAGCAAGACCAGTGTTCTCGCGGCCAGGCTCCTCGTCCTCGCCTCGCTCCGCCGCAGGATGGCCACGGTCGGTGCCATCTCCCACAGGATCCACGCGCTGGTGGCTGCCGCTGACCGGGAGAAGGGTGCCAGGGTGGACTGTCACAAGGCTCTCGTGGTGCGCAAGGTTGAGAAGACGCCAGCGATCCATGGTGGTGACGTTGTTGTCAATCTCTCGCACCAATTGGCACTGTTGGATCAGGAGAATGAAGATGATAGTGGCTGCCCTGACTGGACACTCCATCCCATCTTCAATGATCATGACAATAACTATTGTTGTTACACTGACGAGTGCGAGGTCGATGGCGATGATGATGATGGTGATGTGATACTCGATGCGTGCAGTGAAGATAACGGCGAGGAACCGTCCGTCATGGATGTAATCGTCGATGGCGATGATGATGATGGTGATGTGATACTCGATGCGTGCAGTGAAGATAACGGCGAGGAACCGTCCGTCATGGATGTAATCAGGAACAACCGAGAGGTTGAAGGTTTGGAGTTCAACATTGACGACGAGATCGATCATGCTGCTGATATGTTCATCACAAGGTTCCGGAAGAGGATGAATTGGAGCTTCTAGTGATCTTATTATGTGTTCGTATATATGTTCCCGATTGGCTGATTGCATGGTCAAGGCTGAAGCCTATACCAACTGCTAGTGAAGTGAGAGTAGATGCAGCTTGGTGTGAGACTGCTCTATAGGTCGGGAGAAAACGAAATGGACATATGACGTCCGCGGGAGGATACAGATCTTTTTATTTTGACTTGGATACGGATATTTATCTAGAATTAGCAACGTGCTAGTAAAACTATACAAGCTAGAGCAGATATATTTATAGAGGTGTTTTGTGGTACCCAAATGAATATCAGCCATCTATTTTCGTGCATTCAAAGGGCCATAACAATTTATACTAGTGCCAAGAAGTTGACTAGTATAATTCATACTACTCGAAAATCAGTGGAGGACAGTCCAACCTGTGTGCTATCGTTTACCAGAAAAAAAAACCATTATTCTAAACCTAGAATAGACCCCGTCCACGCATCGTCCCGATGGAGTGTGAATCGACACCTGGAGGGGCAACAATCATGGCTTGGGGAGACTCACAACAAGAACAACAAAGGACATAGAGAGTTGATACCATGACACAAAACACCGGTGTGCTTTCCACATCTTTGAAAGACTACAGGCCATCTTGTTCAATGAGAAATTAAATTTGGAGAGTTTCAAGGATTGATCATAATTATTCGCTATTTTCGTTCAAGGCACATATACGTGCATGTAAAATATTAGACCTGAAAAAGGATCTTCCTATCCCTCCAACCACCCCTATGCAAAACAAGAAATACTCACTCAAAGAGCGCTCATGGCTAGCATATCGAGGTTTAGAACAAATGTAGGAGTATAATTTTCCTTCTAATTAGTTGGCCTGCTAATCAAGTATAAAGCTACATCTTACCAGTGGTTGTCGTCTATATTTCTCTGAGTGCATGCACGGATCTGAAATTCATACGGCATGCCATCAATTTTTTCCAATAAAGGGAGCCTTTATTAACTCAAACACATGATTAAGTTATACACAGAGTACAACTGCCTACGCATAAATAAGATGCAGGAAACACAATAGTACACCCTCCGTATCAAAATATAAGATGTTTTAGCATTTGGTTTTCCATCCGTATCAACTTTTGGCGAAACTGGGGGCTCTTTGTCTAAAGGAAGGGCAAAGTCAACAGTGGGAAATCCATTGAGTATCCAAGGAAAAGGCAAGCTCAAGGTATTCTCCCCAATCTTTCCCTACCCCGAGGCCATATGGGTCTGATGTTTTAACTTCTGGTGCCCCTTTTCAATGAGAACGATTCCATTGTAAACATAGGTATCCTTTCCGGTTGCTAGAGTTTGCTATACCCCACCCCCAGGGTGACCAATTGAAGGAAAACGCCTGCTTGTGACTAATTAACTGCTCGACCTGGGGTGAACCAACTAGTATCTTAGAAAGAAACTAGATACGGATGGAAAGCCAAATGCTAAAACATCTTATATTTTGATACGGAGGGAGTACGAGACATACAAAAAAGTATAAAGCCCATTATAATATAGCTTATTATCAAGCCCAACACTGACACAACTACCGCCATACAAATCCAAATAGGACTCCAGCCGAAACGTAGACGTGAGTCCTCCGTCCATAGCAGGGGATCCCATATCTGCGAAGAGTGAATACTCCTCCATATTTTGCTCTTCCTCGCCCCGCTCGGGCGGCACTGGAGGTAACCCTAGCCGCCGCCAGGCACATCTTCACCACCTCCCTCTCCTCCGCCTCCGCCGGAGGACGCGGCCGAGCTAATCTCGTGCCGCCGACGGCGGAGGTGGGGCCTCTCTCTTCACCGCGACGTCTCGTCGTAAGGATCGTCGTCCTGGGCGGCGGCGGCGGTCTAGGATGGAACGACGGCGTGCGGCGGCGTAGGATGGGCGCATGGTGGCAGAGCCAAGACATGCGGTGGTGGCTGCCTCGAGCTGTGCGGCTTGCTGTTCGTGGTCGCCCATGGCGGCTCGATCTGGGCCTAGGCGGGCCACGGCTACGGGCGCGGTCTCAGCATGCGGGAGCCCCATCCGGCGAGCCGCGGACGTCCTGCCGGCCTCCTCACCATCGATCCCACCTGTCGTGGTAGGTGGATGGCCGATGGAGATCTCTCCCGTGTCATCCCCTTCCATGCAATAATGGTGGGTTTGACCCTGCTGTTCTTCGAGTACCGAGTTGTCGATCTGCTTCATGAAGGTCTCCTCGATCTGGCCGCGGACGGGTTCCGGCTATCCCCTCGAAGATTTCCGCATAATTGACGCATGGCGTCACTGGATATCTAGATCGGATCTGATCCGGTCGAGCGCGCCCTTCTTTTCGGCCAAGATGCTTCAGAAGGGTGTGGCACGAAGCTTCACTGCTTTCTCGATGCCATGGGACTGTCTATTTAGATTTTCATGGCAGTGACTGATACGTCGAAAACGTATCTACTTTCCCGAACACTTTTGCTATTGTTTTACCTCAAACTTGTGTGTTTTGGATACAACTAACACGGACTAACGCTGTTTTCAGCAGAATTGCATTGGTGTCTCGTTTTTATGCAGAAAATCAACTTTCGGGAAAATCCGTGGAAAATATGGAAAAGTCAATATTTAACTGGGGGACACACGGAGCCAAAAGGCCAAGTGGAGGTGGGCCACGAGGGGCCCACACCACACGGTGGCGCGGGTGGGCCCAGGCCGCGCCACCACATGGTGTGGCCACCTCGGCCACGCCCCCGACGCCTCTTCGCGACTACAAGACCCCTTTCGACCTAAAAACCGGGGGGGATTCGACCATTATTCAGAAAACACTCCAGGACGCCGCCGCCACCGAAAACCCTATTTCGGGACCAGAAACTCCGTTCTGGCACCCTGTCGGGACGGGGAATTGGAGGAGATCATCGCCGTCATCGTCACCGACGCTTCTCCATCGACCATCCATGTTTCCCCCATCCATGTGTGAGTAAACACCCGCTGTAGGCTGAGGGGATGGAAGGGATTGGATGCGATTATTCATGTAATGAGTTATAAGATTGTAGGGGCATAGTGCCTAGTACCTTATGGGAGTGCTGTAGACTTTGTTGCAACTTGTTGTGCTTAATGCTTGATGCTAGGGCCCGAGTGTCATTGATCTCAGATCTGAACATGTTATTTATTCATGATGATATGCATTGTTTGTTGATCTTACCTGCAAGTTGTATACACATATTGCTGTCCGGAACCCGAGGCCCCAAAGTGACAGAAATTGGGACAACCGGAGGGGATGGTTGTGATGTGAGGATCACATGTGTTCACGGATTGTTAATGCTTTGCTCCGGTACTCTATTAAAAGGAGTACCTTAATTACCAGTAGTTTCCCTTGAGGCCCCGCTGCAAACGGGCTGGTAGGACAAAAGATGTTGTGCAAGTTTCTCCTTGTGAGCACGTACGACTACTTATGGAACGCATGCCTATGGTTACTTAGTACTCAGTTACTTTATTATTATCATCTGCAAATGCCTTGTCTTACTTATTACATGAATCATATCATCCATGCAACGCCCATTCATCCATCCCTGTGCCTACAGTATTTTAAACCTGATGTCTTCTGTAATATTTACTGCTGCCTTTATTTTACTGCTGTCTCTATTTTGCTACTGCTATTACTATAAAACTGTTGCTACTGATCCTTTGTTGCGAGCAAGTCTATTTACAGGTGCAGCTGAATTGACAACTCAGTTGTTAAGGCTTATAAGTATTCTTTGTCTCCCCTTGTGTCGAACCAATAAATTTGGGTTATACTACCCTCGAAGACTGTTGCGATCCCCTATACTTGTGGGTTATCAAGACTATTTTCTGGCGCCGTTGCCGGGGAGCATAGCTTTATTTATAAGCTCATCTGGAAGTGATATTGTTCGCTGCAACTCATTCATCATGGGTAAGCCTAATGATGGGAAGGTCCGCATTTTGCCTTCCACTACAAGAAGAGGTACAACTCTGAATTCCTCTGCTGGTCTTGATTCACCTACTGTCATAAGTCAACTTGTCACACCACCACAAGCTTCACATGCTGGTACCTCTACTGAATCTGAAATTGTCTCTGAAAATTTTGATGATGTCTCAACTGTGATTGATAAAAATATTCCTTCGGGTTCTTTCTTAGATGCTGCTATTGCTAAGTCTAAACAAATTGAAAGTACTGAAACACCTGATGAAAACACTATTACACCTGTTGGTTCTCCTGTGTCTGTTGAATGCTCTAGTGATGATCTTGATGATGCTTATGTGGAAATTGATGATAACTTTATTGATGAGTGCCTTAATACTGATGCAAGTGGCATTAAAAACCTTCTTGCAAAATATGCTGTTAAATATCAACCACCTATTAATCCTAAATTTGCCACTTCTCCCATAAGCATTAAAGATAAAGATTTTAATTTCTCTCTTGATGTGGCACACATATCTATTGTTGAGAAATCACCTTTTTGTGGTACTGAAAAAGAAAGTGCTGTGGAGCACATGAATGAGCTCTCTATTATGAGTGGCTTGTTTTCTGATGATCTGAAGAAAAGAAGGTACTTTGTTACTAAAATTTTTCCCTTCTCATTAAAGGATGATGCTAAAGTTTGGTATAATAATTGCCTCCTGGTTCTATTCGTAATCCTGATGAATTGCTTGATGTTTTCTTTCAAAAATATTTTCCTGCTAGTGCTCAACAAGCTGCTTTGCAGAGAATTTATAGTTTTGATCAGGAAGAAGGAGAGAAATTACCTGCTGCATGGTCAAGGTTTTGCTCTCTCATTAGAGCTCGGCCTGGGCATGATTTGGAAAAACATGATTTACTTGATATATTTTATAGTGGACTAACCATTGAATCTAGGGCATACCTGGATAGTTTTGCTGGTTGTGTTTTCAGGAAAAGGACTCCAGCCGAAGATGAAGAATTGTTGGCTAAAATAAGCCAAAATCATGATGATTGGACCATAGCTGAACCACCTCCAACACCAATATCAAAGAAGAGAGGGATGATTGAATTAGATGATGAAAGAATGGAAGAGGCCAAGAAATCTCTCATAGAGAAGGGTATTAAATCTGAAGATGTGAAAAATCTACCACCCATAGAAGATTTATGTAAGCCAATTCCTCCTTCATCCACCATTGAGGTACACTCTCTCCAATACTTTAATGAATATGATATCCCTTATGGTAAACCTCCTAGTCAATGTTTAGATGAGTTGGATAATTTTATTGAAAAGCAAAACAGCTTTAATATGAGAATAGAAAATCATTTGATAGGAAATTCTCGTGCTATTGATAATTTGCATGATATTGTGGAAAGAACCTCTAATGATGTTAAAATGCTGGTTAAACACTTTCATATGGTGCAAACTCAAATTGATCAACTTACTAAAGTCCAAAAAGATATGCTAGTTAACACTTCTAAAGAAAAAGATAAGCATGTGTATGAAGTGACAACTAGAGGTGGTGCTTCTACTCAGGATCCCTTATATCCTGAGGGACATCCCAAAAGAGTTGAACAAGATTCTCAACAAGTTAATGAAACTAATGCTCCTTCTAAGAAAAAGAAGAAGAAGAAACATAAAAAGGTTGTAGAATCTCCTGAACCTGTTAATGATCCTAATAGTGTTTCTATCTCTGATGCTGAAACTGAAAGTGGTAATGAACATGATAGTGATAGTGATAAAAATGATGCTTCTGATAAAGAGAAAGGTGATAAAGAACCTGAAAAGAATGCTAAAAGTAAAGAAAACACTAAAGAAGATTTTATTGCTAAGAAGCATGGTAATGAAAGAGAACCTTGGGTTCAAAAGCCAATGCCTTTTCCTGTTAAGAAACTTAAGTCAAAAGAGGAAGAACACTATAACAAATTTTGTGACTGGATGAAACCCTTGTTCTTGCAAATCCCTTTGACTGATGCTATTAAATTACCTCCTTATTCAAAATATATGAAAGATATTGTTTCTAACAAAAGGAAAATTCCTAATGAGGAGATCTCTACTATGCTTGCTAATTACTCTTTCAATGGCAAGGTTCCAAAGAAGTTGGGAGATCCAGGTATACCAACCATTCCTTGCTCTATTACAAGTAATTATGTTAAGACTGCTCTATGTGACTTGGGAGCAGGAGTTAGTGTTATGCCTTTCTCTCTTTATAAGAGACTTGATTTGGATAAATTGATACCTACTGATATATCTTTACAAATGGCTGATAAGTCTACTGCTGTACCTGTTGGTATCTGTGAGAATGTTCCTGTTCAAGTAACTACCAATTGCATTGATTTTAACTGATTTTGTTGTTCTTGATATGCCGGAAGATGATAATATGTCTATTATTCTTGGGAGACCCTTTCTTAATACTGCAGGTGCTGTTATTGATTGCAACAAAGGCAAAGTAACTTTTAATGTTAATGGCACTGAGCACACTGTTCATTTTCCCAAGAAGATTAATAGAATAACTGGAGTTCATACAATCTCTAATTTGAGAACTATCAAAGTTGGAAATATTGATTGTCCCATATATGAGCATCAAGAAGGATATCAAAATATTATGATTGGGACCATATCAATACAATATAAGGTAACATGATTGGTTAGTGAAGTTTAATTCATTTATGTCATTAAAATTTATTTGATACCAAGACTTGATCAACCTTGTTAACAAATACATTTTAATGCATGGATGAGCTAAACAAGGTTGTGTTTCCTACCCTTTGTTTTACCTACTGTAGTATTGCTTAGTTTGTCAAAAAAAATTTTTTGTTGTTGTTGTTGGTGTTTAATAATTTTTCTGCCTGAGTTTAATTTGCTAAACACCCAGAAAAGTGAATTTTTTGAAGTTTTCAAAAATCAATAAAAATTATACCATGATTCTTATAAAAATGTGGGGATTCTGGAAATGCTTGGAGCTGACCAGGGGGACCCAACATGTGGCCACACAACATGGTGGCGCGGCCCACCCTGGCCCGCGCCTGGGCATGGTGTGGGCCCCCTGGCCCTCCACTTAACCATTCTCCTCCCTGGACATTCTCTCTCCCCGACCATTCACCCACCATTGCTCAAACACGAGTTCTTGCTGCGATTTTTCGAGTTTTTGGATCTCCTTGTTCAGCCCATCATTTGTGCTGAAATTTGGAGCATTTGATCTCCGGTATGTGACTCCTCCACCTATCCAATTAGAATTTTGTTTAGTGAAGTATATGTTGAGTATTTTCAGATCATAGGTTGCAAGTTTGTGAGCTTGAATGTTTGTTTTAGACTTGGAAAAACTAGTTTTGATGCATGTTTAGCTCCCTGGCAATTCCCTATGACAGTTTCCTTCAACTAGATGTCTAAAAATCAAGTTTGTGTTGTTTGTTAAAAATTTCAGAAAATGCATAACCACACTTATGGAGAAATCTTTGAGAGGAATGCACCAAGAAGGGAGAGGCCTTCAAGATCAACCACTAGATTGAGGACATCTTATAATGAAGATCTCATTGCCCCAACTATTGATAATGAGCATGATGATGGAGATGCACATCCATCTTCATTCCCTTGTACTAACTTTGTGCATAATGCAGGGATCTTGGAGGATTTCCTATTTCTTGTTGGTAGAGTTGGTTTAACTAATTATATGAATGATGAAAGAAACCAATATGCCATGCTCACTAAGATTTTCGTTGAGAGCTTTGTTTTTAACAATGCTCATTTTGGGCCAACTGTTTCATTCAAAATATGAGAGGCCTATCACCCTGTCTTTGTCAGATTTTTGTCATGTTATAGGTATTACATCATCTAAAACGGCAAAGAAGATTCAAGGTCGACCCGCTGATTTACTTGAGCTATACCGAGGGGTGACCAATGATGATGATCGCACAGCTCAACGTGGCAAGATAAGAAACATTCAACTCCCAGCTATTAGATATTTTGCATATTATCTTGCTACTAGTGTGCTTGGTAGGGAGAACACGAGTAATATCTCTAACTACCATCTTGCTTTTCTGGATGGCGCTCTTAATGGTAGAACTAGTTATAATCTTGGTGCTCTTATTGCTCGTCGCTTGGCTGCTAGGGGACCTATTTATGGAGGCATCATTGCCTCACGCATGTTAGCTCATCTAGGTCTTTCTGTTGATCCTAGTGATGCATTATTAGCTCCTCATAGACTTGATCTTGCTGCCATGAAAATGCATCAATTTGTTACAGCTAATTCTTGTGAGGGTAACCTCGTTTATAGAATGCTATTTACTAATGGAGAGGAGAGCCATATTCCCTTGCCGCAGCCTGCCTTGTTTGATGTTCGCAGGAGGCCTTGGTCGCGCTCAAAGGTGGAGATGGACGATCAGCTCCGTCTACTTGGTTTCCACGGGCAGGGTGACCAGGAGGGTCACGAGGCGCACGCGGAGGACCACACGGTGCATTACACCGGTGCAGCCTCTGGTTCATATCAGGACAGGGAAGCATCCTCGTCATATTTTGGAGGCGCCTCTTCATGGCCGCGATGGGATTGACCTCCACTTAGGCCAAAATCCTAAGCTTGGTGGGAGGTATACCGACAACTCACTCATTTACATATCTTATTCGGTCGGTTCTTTGTATATTCATGTTTCGTTTTCTTTTCTTTCTTTTAGTTGTTTGTTCTTTGGTTTGCTTTCCTAAACACAAAAAGACCAAAAATATTTTCGTTGTTTCTCTTTGTTTACTTTCTTTAGTATTTAGTCTGTAGTTTGCTTAGTTGTTAAATTCGGTTTGTAAATTGAAAATCCAAAAATATTTTGCTTTGTTGGTTTGTTTCCTTTGGTGCTTATTTCTAAAATCGAAAACCCAAAAATATTTGTTGTTCTTCTTTGGTTTTGTAAAGCTTTGTTGCAGAGAATAGCGTTCTCCGGTGGCTCATGGAGCTTGGTTATCATTTCCTATTATTCAACTTGCACAAGTGAAAAGCAATAATGACGATTTACGACAACTTGAGTTGGGTGAGAGGCTGGTATGAGCTCTATTTGTTTTTCATTCTCGTACATATACTTATCTATGTGAGCATGCTTAGTTGGTTCATGCGAGGTATATGTCATTTAATGGATGCTTAGTAGTTCATGTTCTCTCATGTTTAGTTCCAATTTATTAATAGTGGATAGCATGCCATGTTAATTTGCTTGCATTGTATTGTTCATAGTTTGGTATGACATTGTGGTATCCTCCTCTGAAGAAATTCATTTGATCGACTTGGCACATGCTCATGCATGCATATGACTAAACAAAAAGTCAATAAGCCTTGATGATTTACATTGCTTCAGAGTACTTGTATCACTTTTATGCCCCAGTTAATTTTATTCTGTCGCAAGTATGATTATGATGGTTATTGCTCTCTTGATTGTCGCTTCCCAGTCTTTGCTAAGCCTTCACTTGTACTAAGCGTATGGTTCGCTTGTGCTTCCAAATCCTTAAACCAAGTTATTCCAAAGAGTCCACCATATCTACCTATCATATGGTATTTTCTGCCATTCCAAGTAAATTTTCATGTGCTACCTTTAAAACTTTCAAAATACTTCTCAATTTGTGACACTGTTCTTAGCTCATGAAGAAGTAATAGTTGGCTATGTCGTCTTCCATACTGAATTAAGTACCCCCCTGACTCGCATGCTTCATCAAGCTTGTCATTAATTTTGCAAAGAGCTGGTTAGACCATTATAACATCAAAAAAAAGTAAATTCAAAAAAAAAAGACACTCCTCCATGGTATGAGAATGTTGGCAGGCACCCGTGGATTCGGCTAGCCATGGTTTGTGAAAAGCAAGGTTGGGAGGAGTGTCATACTATAAAAAGCATGCTATAAGTTCTTAATACAAATTCGGAACCGCTCTCAACTTGTTTTAGTATGGAAGATGACAGAAACTCTATTACCATTCGTTGACAAAAACAATCACCTCTCAAAAACATTTTATCTCTGTTTCAAAAATAAAAAGCTCTAGCACATGATAATCTCTGCTTCCCTCTGCGAAGGGCCAATCTTTTACTTTTATGTTGAGTCACCATCCTCTTTCTTTCAGCACCTTCTTGAGAGCTTAGCTATCATTCTTAGTGCAATGTGCTTGTCCCAGAATACGGTTAATTGTGGTATAACTGTGATGCTTTTACCTTTGATAATATTTACCTCTAGTCTCACTTGAACTTCAGAGGTGCCTGGGCATTTATGTTTTGCGTGATTAAAAAACAGGCAAGCGAGATACCACTTTATCATGCCTTATTATGAGCTTTGCAATCCTGCTTAGAGATATGTTCTATGTTGTTTACTATTAAGATGTTGGTCTCTTTTCATGTTTGACATAGCTACTTTGTGATATTATTAGCATGTATCTTGTTATGAATTGTCTAAGCATTTGTCCATGTAGTGAGTATATATGCATTATATGAAGCAAATGTGTTCGTGAAAGTTCTTTTATCGCTCTCAGTTTTTAAACTCAATTGCTTGAGGACAAGCAATAAGCTAAGCTTGGGGGAGTTGATATGTCGAAAACGTATCTACTTTCCCGAACACTTTTGCTATTGTTTTACCTCAAACTTGTGTGTTTTGGATACAACTAACACGGACTAACGCTGTTTTCAGCAGAATTGCATTGGTGTCTCGTTTTTATGCAGAAAATCAACTTTCGGGAAAATCCGTGGAAAATATGGAAAAGTCAATATTTAACTGGGGGACACACGGAGCCAAAAGGCCAAATGGAGGTGGGCCACGAGGGGCCCACACCACACGGTGGCGCGGGTGGGCCCAGGCCGCGCCACCACATGGTGTGGCCACCTCGGCCACGCCCCCGACGCCTCTTCGCGACTACAAGACCCCTTTCGACCTAAAAACCGGGGGGGATTCGACCATTGCTCCGAAAACACTCCATAACGCCGCCGCCACCGAAAACCCTATTTCGGGACCAGAAACTCCGTTCTGGCACCCTGCCGGGACGGGGAATTGGAGGAGATCATCGCCGTCATCATCACCGACGCTTCTCCATCGACCATCCATGTTTCCCCCATCCATGTGTGAGTAAACACCCGCTGTAGGCTGAAGGGGATGGAAGGGATTGGATGCGATTATTCATGTAATGAGTTATAAGATTGTAGGGGCATAGTGCCTAGTACCTTATGGGAGTGTTGTAGACTTTGTTGCAACTTGTTGTGCTTAATGCTTGATGCTAGGGCCCGAGTGTCATTGATCTCAGATCTGAACATGTTATTTATTCATGATGATATGCATTGTTTGTTGATCTTACCTGCAAGTTGTATACACATATTGCTGTCCGGAACCCGAGGCCCCAAAGTGACAGAAATTGGGACAACCGGAGGGGATGGTTGTGATGTGAGGATCACATGTGTTCACGGATTGTTAATGCTTTGCTCCGGTACTCTATTAAAAGGAGTACCTTAATTACCAGTAGTTTCCCTTGAGGCCCCGCTGCAAACGGGCTGGTAGGACAAAAGATGTTGTGCAAGTTTCTCCTTGTGAGCACGTACGACTACTTATGGAACGCATGCCTATGGTTACTTAGTACTCAGCTACTTTATTATTATCATCTGCAAATGCCTTGTCTTACTTATTACATGAATCATATCATCCATGCAGCGCCCATTCATCCATCCCTGTGCCTACAGTATTTTAAACCTGCTGTCTTCTGCAATATTTACTGCTGCCTTTATTTTACTGCTGTCTCTATTTTGCTACTGCTATTACTATAAAACTGTTGCTACTGATCCTTTGTTGCGAGCAAGTCTATTTACAGGTGCAGCTGAATTGACAACTCAGTTGTTAAGTCTTATAAGTATTCTTTGTCTCCCCTTGTGTCGAACCAATAAATTTGGGTTATACTACCCTCGAAGACTGTTGCGATCCCCTATACTTGTGGGTTATCAGTGACAGTAGTGAAGAAAGTCATGGTGGCTATAATCGGAGGCTTGTAATGGCGGAGAGGTGATTTGTGTGCGATGAAGACTGGCGGCACAGGTTTTTCTTGTGTGTTGGGTGTTGATGACTTGCAGCAGCGACCATGGTAGGAGGGGGCGACAACACAGGTGGACAACACTTGAGTATCAAGCCGTGATTTTCAGGGTGAAAGTCCAAGGTCAGGCCATTATTGGTTGTACCTGGCAATGACCATGCTAAAGGCATTGTTTTGGGATCCCGATCTTTCTCCAGAGTGAAAACTCAAGGTCTGGCCTTTATTGGTTGTACCTGGCGACGACAACGCTATGCATTGTTTCCTTCTTGGAGGCGTCGCTTTTGGAGAAGCTTTTTTGTGGTCCGGGTGTTGTCTTTGGTGGTGGTTAGAGTGTTGTTGTTACAAGTGTTTCATCACTGCAACGGGGTCTTTGTTTTTTATATTTCTCTCTTTTTTATTTTGTTCTTGGCTGTGTGCATCCTTGATGTCTTTTGATATCTTGTTGGTGCAGAGGCTGGATGTAATTGGTATCTTCGCGATATTAATATAATTCCTTTATCAAACAAAAGCAGGGGATACCATATGCCTCGCTTTGAGCGAGGCATACGCTCGACTCACCCACTTCCTGCGCGCCCTCGTGTACGACCCTTCCACTTGGGCCGGCCCACATAGGGCTATTTTTTCGTTTTTCTTTCCTGTTTTATCTTTTATTTGTGTTTTTTCATTTTTTGTTTTATTTTTCCTTTTATGTTTTAAATCTTAAGATTTTTAACAATCTGGATATTTTCAAATTTGAAACATTTTTAAATATGAAGCATTTTTAAAAAAATTAAATATGAACCATTTTTTAAATCAGAACCATTTAAAAAATATATTTTTAAATATGAACTATTATGAAAAACTAAATTTTGGCTGAGCCGAAATTACTGGTGTACCGAAAATAATAGTGAACAAACAATTATAGTGAACAGAAAAGAAACTAAAATTCGGAACAAAAAAATAATAGTGAACCAAAAATTTCGTTAAACCGAAAATAATAGTAAATAAAAAAAGCCGATGAACCCAAAATAATAGTGAATCAAAGAGGAACCAAAATACCGGTGAACCGAAAATAATAGTGAACCAAAAATGGCTGTGAACCCAAAATAATATTGAACCAAAAATGCAAATAAATAGAAAATAATAGTGAACCGAAAAGGAACCAAAATTAGGGTGAACCAAAAATAATAGTGAACCAAAATACAGACGAACCAAAATAATAATAATGAACCAAAAACTAAAACTTGGATGAACCAAAAATAAATAGTGAACCAAATTTTTTTTTGGAAAATAATTCATATTTAAAAATGGTTCATATTTTAAACAATCATTTTGAAAATGGTTCAAAATTTTAAAAATTCATATTAAAAAATGTTTATTTTTTCAAAAAGAATCCTATTTTGAAAATTGTTCAAAAATTGTTCATTTTTGGAAATAGTTCTGATTTGAAAAATATTCAATTTGTAAAAGTATGCAAAATAAAAAAAAGAAACAAAAACAGAAACAAACAAAATTGAAAAAACAGGGAAAAAGGATAAAAAGGAAAAGAAGAAGAAAAACGAAAAGAAAAAAACAGCCTAATATGGGCCGGCCCATGCGGCTGTCTCTACGCGGACGAGTCCGTGTTACGACTTGCCACTGATGAGTTCGTGTTACGACTCGCATAGCAGCCTGTGGAGGACCTACGGGTGGCGGGCAACTGGGCCATGGCTTTGGGGCCTGGCCGAATTTATTTGGATTAAGTATATTTTTCACCCTGAAATCTATGGAACTGGACACAAATCTCCCTAAACAATAAATTGGTCTGTTCTGAACCCTCAAATCCACAAAACCATCTAAATCACCCTGCTAGTGGTTTTTGGTGAATTTGGGCAGTTTTGAACAAATTGAGGCGGTTTTGCTGGCGTTGACCCGGGTGCTGACGTGGCGCGGGACCTGGCCGCCGCCGGCGCCGTTCCCTGACCCGGGTGCTGACATGGCGCCGTCCGCTAGACATGGCATGGGACCTGGCCGCCGTCGGCGTCGTTCCCCAAGGCGGTCTTCGCGTTTGCGTCCTCGCCGCCGTGTTCGACGACCTGCTAACGGTCACCGGCGGCCTGCTGCGGTCGGCCTTGCTGTGCCGCCGTGAGGTGCTTCTCGTGCTGCAGCGCTTGAAGGCTCTCGTGACGAACTGCGCCGCGCTGCCGGATTGGCGGATTACTCGCTGGTTTCTTTGAATTCGCCTGCCTGCCTCCGGAATTCGAAGCGGCGGCCTCCCCGCATCCTCATCGAATCGCCATTCCCGTCGACCCTCGATTCGCCCAGTCCGGCAGGCAGGATTGGATTCCATCCTCCTTCGTCATTGGGGCCCCGAATTGGATCTTCCTCCTCTCGCGAAGGTACGGGAGTGCTTGAATCGATTAGTTCGGTGGAGTTATTCTAGGAGTAATTTCAGCGAGTGATTGCCTGCACCTAGAATCTGGGAATAGTTTCAAAATCTCTTTGTTCACGTATCTGCAGAATTTGTTCACTCTTTTTACTGCACGTATCTGCAGAATTTCGAGTCTTTGTTCAAAATCTCTCCGATTTAGATTTGTACTACTACAGTCGGAAGAAAAACTGATGCCGTAGAGCTGAAATCTTGTCTTAGTGCAAACCAGAGACCATTCATCTGTTCTGTCAAAAAAAAAGAGTCATCTCCGGAACTGATAGACAAGACAACCGTGATGTTTTAATCTATTCATTCATGTATAGAGATGATGCAAACTAACCTGCTCCACGTCGTCGGCAAGGCCGAGCTTGGCGTCGGCGACAGGGAGGATGTCGAGGAGCATGGTGAGGTCGTGCTGCAGCTCGAGCACCCGCGCGGCGACCTCGTCGGACTGCAGCAGCAGGCGCATACGGCTGCGCGCGGCGCAGTAGGCCACGGAGGCACAACGAGGCCGACCGCGGCAGGCTGCCGGCGACATCTAGCAGGTCGTCGAACACCGCGACGAGGAACTTCGCCCGCCTGGTCAGCAGGCCGAAGACCGCGCTGAGGAATAGCGATGGTGGCGGCCAGGTCCCGTGCCACGTCAGCGGACGGTGCCATGTCAGTGCTAGAGTCAACGCCAGGAAAACCGCCCCAATTTGTCCAAAACCGCTCAAATTCGCTAAAAACCACTAGCAGGGGGTGATTTAGACGGTTTTGTGGATTTGAGGGTTGAGAACAGACCAATTTATTGTTTAGGGGGATTTGTCTCCAATCCTATAGATTTCAGGATGAAAAATATACTTAATCCAAAGGGTGCGACTAGCTGAAGGGATCCCTTTCCAAACGTAACTCGCGCAACGCACGAACGACGCGTGTCACTAGCTGGCATCGTAGCGAGGTAGAGAAATAGAATTTGTGTACGTCCACACGAACAGAAACCCGCGTCCAGCGCGTCCGACACCGTGAACCGATCGCTGTCTCGTACGAAGACTCCGCGCACTTGTACATGCTGCTGTACAACTTCTTACCCCCGCGCGTACGAGCGATTTTTAATTTTTTCATCCAAACGTACGAGCGACCTGATTCTGGATACAAACAAAAACATTCAGTGTACGCGTACGATTGCATGATCGGGTTGTACTCGCATACGTACGAGCGACTTTCAAAAAAAAGAAAAAGACATGATCTACAAATCAAATGTGTACTTCGCATAGAAGATACGTGTACAAACTACACATAATAGGGAGTACAAATTAAATCTAAAACATTTTTGCATACCGGTATATAAATTTGGGTGCTTACCACCCCACCCCCAATCCTAAGTAATATATACAAGTTACAAGTTTTTCTTAATCTAGCGGCTCGGCTTCGTCCCCCGTCGCCGTTACCGCGGCGTACGGGGGGACTCAGCCTCGGGGCGTTAGGGTACGGAGGCTTCATCGCCATCGACTCGACGCTATCGCGTCGACGAGCGATAAAGACTCCGTACCCTAACGCCTACGGTAACGCGCCACATGGAAGTACAGAGTATATATAATAGAAAGTACAAAATAGTGCGATTCGGATGTACATCCGCGCGCACATCGGTGTACAATCACGCGAACCTGCTGTACATCCGCGCTCAACTCACCTGTACATCCGCGCGCACATCGTCGTACATCCGCGCACACATCGTTGTACATCCGCGCGAAAGATAACAGAAAGTACAAAACTACACATGATGTACAACTACAATGCTACCGAGTGTACAAACTATATAGAACCGATAGTACAAAAAAAAAGTTTCTCGAAACCTATCAACATGGGATCTAGTTTTGAAGATCTCGACGCGAGGATCTCAAATATGAAAACGGTTCGTAATTCTAAAATACGGTTCTAGAGATATTTCATTTTAAAAAACAAATCTAAAAATAAATGCGTTTCCACCCATCCGTACTCCAACCGGTGGGATGGGAAAATCCCACCAAAACTCTCTAGTGTTGCCACTTGTCACACATGCAAACACCCACGGGGGACCAAACGAGGAGAAGACGCCACTTGGCGCGAGGAGAGCGGAGGAAAAATTCCCTTTACAAAGGGAACCTTTTTTTAGTGATTACCAATTTATTTAGCCTTATGTGAAGATGCTAAGCGTGGCAGTGGGTCCCAACGAAGCACACAGGCAAATGTAGCCCATATATTCATCCTAGCTTAACCCATTTGGTCAGCAGTTACTCTCAAGGCCTTAAGCATTCAGCATGGATATAGTCCATTAATTCCCCTAAATGAAATGGAAGCCCACCAGATGGAATAGAAGCTTTCTCTCTTTTAAAGACCGTAACAAGGGCTACGAATACCCTAAAAATAACAAGAGATGCAATTTTGTTTTAGAAAAGGAAACACGCTCGCGCCATTAGGATTTAGGAGTATACAAGTAAAAGACCACACCACAAGTTTTGAGATTCACAGGTTCCATTTCCATGAAACGAAACCCACATATATAGGTTAAGTACAAGTAAAAGACCTTGCACACCGCAAGTTTACAGTCGTTCTTGTGGTTGCTAAATTGTTGTTGTCACACTGACGCGAGGAGCACATGCATCATCATGCATGCTGGTCCATGCGTCACACGCCTAACTTAATGGAAGCTCCCGTCCGTATATGTATGTGAAGCTCCCTATTATTGGTCGCTGGTGGAACAAGACAGTGGTCGCAGCCTCGCAGGAGAAGAAGCTGCAGAAAGCTACAGTAGGTAGCACTGGGAGTTAATTTATCACGAGAGTTGAGACGCACACATGATCGGCGGCCACTTTTGCTGTAACTTTCCGGTACGCTGCCGTCCTTGATAAACTTCGACATGAATCACAAGAGAAGAACAACCCTAAGAAAAGCCGCCCCCGGTTTGGTTGCTTCTGCTTGAAACAATTGCACACCAGGCAACATTGCTGTGTGCTGTGTCAGTTATCCTATTTTCTATAGGAGATACTGGGAATTTGGGACCCCAAATTGCCAATCAGCGCCCTGGGTCGTACGTGCTCTTTACGACCTAATTGCAGTTAGGACTTTCTCCATATCTTTATTCTCATATATCACATGGCCGCCTAGCTTTCTTGCCTTTTACCTTGCTTCCACCGCCAACACTCCTGCAGTGCCACCTCCACATGCCAAATTGTTATCTGCAATTTTTTTTTTTTTTTTTTTTTTTTTTTTTTTTTTTTTTTGCGAAAATGCAAGTGTTACTTTCATATGTTTACTTTTTCTTTCCTCCCAAATGTTCAATCCATGCATAGGCTTTGGACTACGTACTAAAAGTTTGATTATGACATGACCATTGCACGCCCAGTTTCTGGCTATAAATACACCCTTGTGGCTTCAGGACAAGGCCCATGAATCAGAAACCTGAAACATCTTGAGCCAGACTGTCTCATCTCGCCCAGCAGACCCTTCAGCTAGTGATCTTCGCATGCCAAGCCTGAGGCACCACAGCTCCGGCCTCAGTCATTCTCCTTGACTTCTCATCCAAGATGAAGATCGGAAACCTCAAGAAGGCGGCAGCTCTGTGCAAGAACAAGACGGTCGTCCTCACGGCCAGGCTCCTTGTCCTGGCCTCGCTCCGCCGCAGGATTGCCACGGTCGGTGCCATATCACGCGGTATCAATACACTCATGGTGGCCACCGACCAGCGGGTGGACTGCGAGAAGTCTATCGTGTTACACAAGGGGTTTGCAGGCGGCAAGAAGCCGTCCGTCCATCACGGTCACACCGTTGATATTTCTAACCAGTTGGCGCTGTTCCATGAAGAAGATGGTGTCTGCCCTAACTGGACACTACACTCCATCTTCGACGACGAAAAAGGTTGCTACGACAACGAGTACGAGGTCGACGATGGCCATGATGATGATGCCAACATGTTTGACGTCTGCAATGATGACCACAGCGAGGACGAGCCGTCGGTGATGGATTTAATTAGGAGCAATCGGGAGGTGGAGGGATTGGAGTTCAACGTTGATGAGGATGAGATCGACCAGGCTGCTGACATGTTCATCACCAGGTTCCGGAACCGGATGAGCCAGAGTTTGTAGTGATCTAGCGTGTTTTCGGACTAAATAGATCGATTGTGGGTGAGTCCGAGTGAGATCGGTCGTATACCTTAGGTAGTTAGCGATGCAAGGTCATGGTCAACAGCTTGTGGTGGTGTGAATATGCATATACAAGTGTTCCTGTAAAATATTGTACTCCCACTTTTCTGAATTATAAGATTTTTTTTGCTGAATCGCGTTTAAGTGTGTAGGTTCACTCCTTGTACTCCACCTTGAAGTATCCACAACATCTTATAATTCTGAACGGATGGAGCACCTATCTACTGATTTTTTTTCTCGTTCTTATCTACTGAAATTTATGAATCTCGAAGCCTTCTGCTTTAATGATGTACTTCCATGCATGAACCTTAGATGTTCTTCTTCATGCTCTGTCAACATCCATCACACGAACATAAGCTTTCCTAGTCTAGCATCAGGTTATCTCCGGAAATGCGCACACTCGTTAGTGATGCAGAATTACAGAGCTCTCACGTAATCTACGTTTATTCTTTTTCTCCTGATAAAATACATTTACATATCTTCCTCACAAAAAAGTAAAACATTCAGATAAATTGCATGTTACAATGTAAATCTGCCAACGTGAGCAGCTTCTTTACTTACAGTTCCTCTCAGATCAACCCAATTAGTGGTTCACACAATGGTATTCGTGCAAAAAAAAAGGGGGGGGGGGGGGGGGGGGGGGGGGGGACTAACAGTGGTGAGTGGTGACTGGTGATCGACTTGGCTGAGTGTGAGTGATAGCTATGTTGCTTCAATTATTCACTTAAGTAACAAAGAATTATAAAGGTTGATAGCGACTTAATGTACTATATATTACATTGATGATATATTGCATTGGTGATATATTACTAAAATGACCAAGGACCGAAAGGTAATCCCACTATGGATTGAGTATTTTAAGAAACCATTGGGAAATGCGATAAATATATATCGTAATATCCCCTCAACTATCAAGATCCCAACGAAATTAACAATTAAGGAGCCCTGCTTCCGTACCCCCCCCCCCCCCCCCCCCTCTCCTCCAAACTTGAAAGGGTAATTATACGATTAAACTTAATCTCAATTAAACCCCGTACGCCTGTACGCTAAGAGATGTACTCGTATGTCCATCCACAGACGGAAAAGGAAAAAAGTTCTACGCCCCAGGCTGAGAGTAGCACGTGAGATGCAGGATGGACTGGCAGTGATCATTGATTCGTAGGTGTCTATAAGACCCAAATAGTTGATTAGGTGTCGGTAGTCTGTACGAGCACTCGTTGTTACAGTGTCCGCCGTGGAACTTCCGTACGAGCACTCGTTGTTACAGTGTCCGCCGTGGAACTTCACCGGAAGTTCACCGGAATACTCGTACGCGCCGCCGCAGATAAAGAGTCTTGTGCCGCTAGGGTGCGGGAACGTAAAATCCTCCAATGGCTGGCGTCGCTTAGATGGATGGTCGCCCGTTTTTGCAGCCTGCCAAAAACCGAGTCTTGCGCGGGCAGGTGTCCGGCCGGCCGCGCCGGTGCCGTTGCTGCTGCTACGCCAAATAACAACTTTGCCGGAGACTTCGCCCCATGGTTGAGCCGTGCCTTACCTTACCTTATCTTCTGCCATCAACATCAGCACATGCAGCATGCGCTAGGGCGGCGGAGTCCATGGGCGCCAGTAGTGATGTTCCCGGCTTGGAGCATCACGGTGGCATAGCGGGGAAGGAGAGCCTAAGTCCGGATCGTATCCTTCTACCGGGTCTTCTTATGTCAAACAAAGATGTATGATAGATCATAGAACGGAAAGCAGTATAATCCAAATAAATACGTTCATTTTTAGCTGAGTTTAATTGTAAATAGATAAATAGACCATCACGCCCTTAATTATGAAGAGGTACGGAGCAATCTCGACCGTTGTTGTATTTGAGTTTGGGTTGAGTTTGAGGGAGGGGGGTGTACCGAAGCAGAAGTACAAAGGCATCCACCTCAACAGCTAGTTGAAATAATTGTAGTATTTTTCTGGGGACTCAGCAGCTAGTGTGGTGTATTATCAAGAGAACCGAAGTAATCAAGCCAACAAAATTAAAATGGAAGGAACCTTCAACAAGCAGTTAGGAGAAAAGGTGGAATTAAGGTGTGTTTATCCAAGCTCTTCTCATTTAGTAGTCTTGGGTGGAGATTGATGGAACTCAAATAGGGTGCCTTCTCAGCCTGCTAAATGTGTTGAAGAAATTCCAGATATAGGGCAACTGCACACTCATTTGGATTCAGTACACAAACCTGATGGTTTGTTTAATATGCATTCTGAACAGAATGTTCCATGTTTCCGGTCCTCGGCCATTTTTTCTTAAAACTCTGATTCCAGTAATTTTCCTCAAGCTACCCTACTATAAGATCTGGGTTGGGCTCCGAAATCATCTGTAACTCACTGCAATGGGGTACCTATGGCAGCCTTTCTGAATGATATACAACTTGCATTGCATAGGTTACTGGTCTCCACGACAACCAGGACTAAACAAATAGAGGTCCATGGAAGCAAATGTTTGAACTTTAACCTGAAAACAAGCACACTTTTATATCCAAGAACAACTATCTTGTTTGTTCTGTCAGCTGGGTGCTAATTATTTCCAATATTATTTATTTTTTAACTACTTGTCTAACAATTAAGTTTCCATCTAATTGTTCAGTTTCCAACTTGCAAAAACAAGTTCCATCCCTGCCTGCACATATTAGTCTCTCAGCTAAAAAAAAAATCGGCTCTATGGTCAGGTTTCCATCTAAGGCGTCATTCAAATATAGCTTCCATGTCTAATTTGTTCAACTGCATCAAGGTGGCCCTAAATCCACTACTCCGCTGCTAGTTGGAGTAGAATTATGTGCTCTAAAATGTGTATCTCATATTTTTTTGTGATATTGGGGTGCTTTTATAAAAACATATTTTTAGGTGTATAGTGAGCGACTGTACCTCAATCATAATCGTCGATAGCAAATCAACTGATTCCTTCATATGTTTTGCACATTTAATTTATATGGTTTCTTGATGCTGCCCTCAAATTGTCTATTAATAACCATATGGTTTTTGTAGATAGAAGTCTGTCCACAAAACAAAAAAAGGCTCGTGAGAGCATCTCCACCACACTCCCAATAGCTGCAGCGCTATTGGGAGCATCGGCAGCTCTATTGGGGCCAACTACCTCCAGCGGCGTTCCAATACAAATTTCAAAAAAATATAACATAGAAAAAGTAGTGAAACCGGCCAAATTTCATCGAAATTTAGATAATTTAGAACTTAAATTTCATCCAAACTTATGTAAAAAATATATAGCTGCAGTCATTCATAGCAAACATCAAGTATTCATACCAGCACTATCCATACCCAAAGCTCCACTTATCATGAAACTAAACGTCCAGCACAAGCACAATGCTTACCTGTATTAGGGAAGACCGGAAGAGGATTCCATTCCATGCCAGACTACATCACATGAATTCTCAAAAAAGTAAAAAATACTGTAATACAAAGCAGGCAAATGCGGACAACAAAGCACACTATCATCAGCACAGACGTTCGTAATCAGGGCAAGTGTAACCTCTGGGCATTGTGGTCCCTCTCGCAAAGATATATTTCGCCGTCGGTTTGTTCAGGATGGTACTCCAAGCAACCTTCACTTGCATCTCACAGGAGCCGTGACTGCAAACTTGCTCTTCATCAGGGTATTGCAGAGTGACCAAAGTACCTGCATCCTCATCATCGACATCGTCATCATGATCAAGGAAGCGAACATGAACCACAATTTCATCTTCATCATCATATATGGTGGGGACAGGGACAACTACCAAATTACGACTTAACATAACTGAGCCATCATCTCCAGAACTCGACGACATCCCACCGCCTTTCATACCTCTACTATCATACAGAATCATATGAGTATCAGTATTTTCACTAGTCCCAGCTATTACTTTGCCAGCGAAAGGTGGTCCCTTCAAAATGTTGACTTGAAGGCTAGCTGCCACTGGGTACTCAACAGGTACAAACACCAACTCCACTCTGCTCAGCCAACTAGTTAACACCCTGGTGATTGGTCCAGATGGAACGACATGGTGCTCTATTACACCTTTGCTGAAATCTTCGTCAGGATCACCCTTCACCTTTAGATTGAACTCAAAATACATATTTTCTGGTGGCACTAATCCTCGTCGTGGACCTGTCAATGTTAGCGTATCATCCTGCATAATAATTTAAAAACCATACATTATATGTGTCTACATAATAGGACATGATAACCTGAACAATCTTGACTAGTCAGAATAACTCAAACAATTCAAACTAATGCTGTTTAACTAGCCTGGGGATGGATCATCGATCACTCCAGCAGCTACAGTTCTACAGTGCCGATAACATCTAGCAACAGCCTGTCAGCAGCTCTGTGAGCAGAGGGGAAGAAGGAGACGGCAGGGGCCTCGCCCAGCGTTCGGCTCGGCCCAGAAGGCTGAAGCAGCCCAACAGACGA
This sequence comes from Puccinellia tenuiflora, assembly GCA_012064385.1. Taxonomy (NCBI): domain Eukaryota; kingdom Viridiplantae; phylum Streptophyta; class Magnoliopsida; order Poales; family Poaceae; genus Puccinellia; species Puccinellia tenuiflora. Next base: position 1,282,697 of record QRDG01000355.1, read on the forward strand.
CACGTTGGGCCCGAGTGGACCAACTGACGGCCACGCTCGCCTCTGCGCCCCACTACAAAGCAAGACCACCTGCAAGAGAAGAAGCATCCTGGGGATCAAGGCCAATGGCGGCGGCGGCAGAGCTGTGTCTCTGATTACTTTCCTGTTTTTCCCTTTCCAAAAACATTCCTCTGTATCTGAATCTCGTATGTACTCTAAGATAATCGAGTGAGAACCATCGGGGAGCTAACATCGTGGTATCAGAGCCAAACACCCAAAATTTCCCCAAATTTTTCCACCCACCTCCAATCTCGCCATGGATCCCGAGCTCAAGTCCTACCTCGATGCGTGGCAAGCTGAACGCCAGCGCGACTTCAAGGCCATTATGGCTAACTTGGATGCACTTCACCAATCTATGCTCCGCACCTCCGACTGCTTGCACCGCACCTCCGACTGCTTCTTCGCGCCCGTGACGGCGAGCTCTGACGCTACCGAGCTCACCACCGCGTCGGCAGGGCTGGCTGAGACCCCAGCTCCGGCCACTTCCATCGTGGCATCACCACTGGTCGCACCCGTGGTTCCCACATCGACACCATCGCCGTGGTGCCCGCGTTGTGTTCGACGAAATGCGCGGCCCAACCGGTCACGGCATCGACCACTTGCGCGCCCCGACACCCAGTGGCCGCCCCTGTATGGGTTGCGTCCTCGCCACCGACTCTGGCCGATCAGCGCATCACAAGCAAGGTCTCGGTACTTCGGCCCATTCCCTGGCCCTCTTTCATGGATGTTATTGCTGATGGAGATGGGACACATCCCCTACCATGGCTATTGTCTAGGGAGGTTAGCAGCCTAGCTTTGGATGATTACGGCGGCGAGCGTGGCGCTTCCGTCGACAGCAACTTGGTCAATGCCATTTCCTTCTCTGTGATGCCCGTGCTCAGCATAACGGCCGAGGCTAGCATCATATTGCAAGCTGTGCTACTGCTTTATTCCATCAAGTGTCAATTGTTGGCTGATAAATGGAGTTCAAGGCCGCCGAGACGACCACCTGAATTAGACGACCACCTGAATGAGAAATTCCGTCCTCCGGTTACACCGGACAGCTCTAGAGGTCTGTTTCCTACTCCGCGACCACATTTGCCTGCATACACTACCCCGCAATGGTTCGTTCTCTGTCCTAGCACTAGTAGAAAATAGGGCATCGGTTTTGCCCTTTTGTCCCGGAACAATAAAGAACCGCGACCAAAGGGGGCATTGGTCTCGGTTCCATCGGCCGGGGCGCCGGGGACCTTTGGTCCCGGTTCTATTTGGACCTTTGGTCCCGGTTCATGGCTGGAACCGGGACCAAAGGGTTAGCACATGCGGCCGCAGCCGTGGGACCCCTGGCAGGGAGCCTTTGGTCCCGGTTTGTGGCTGGAACCGGGACCAAAGGTCTTCCCTGCACATATATCATCTTCCACCCGAGGCCACCACCATTTTGAGCTCGAGTTCATCACTCATTTCTCCTCCATTTCCTCTCCCTCACTCAAGTTAATCCCCATTTTTTTGCACCACTTGTGAGGATTAAAGGCACCCCATCTATTCAAGGGTTAGCAACATCATCCTTTCCTCCGAAGTTGCAACTTTAGCTCATTTCATTGCTAGTTTAGCTCATTTCATTTTTTGTAGTGCTAGCTAGGTGTTTGATGAAATGCCTAAGTTAGAGAGTTTATTTTTATATGCATTTTGAGCTCAAATTAATTTATTATTTGTGGATTTTAGTGTCGTCCCGTCCTCACCGCCGTCGATAGCCCGCGTCGTCCCGTCACCGGCACCACCTCGGTGAGCCTTTTTTCTTTATCTTCTATTTTAAGAAAAATGACTTGTATGATTTAAAAGCATATTTATTTCTTGTATAATTTTCTTATGTTTTTTATATGTATAGTGTCATGGTTTTGATATCCGCCCCCGTCTTCCCTCGTCCGGTCTATGATTCGGATGTGGTATATTTTCATAACTATTTGTTTCATTTCGTGTTTATAACAACTATACCTACCAACTTGACATAGACACTTTTATCTAGGAGGTAGTTGAACCGGAAATTCCAACCGACCCTATTGTCGAGTTTTTTGTAAAAGAAAACAATGATTTGAAGGCAAAATTGGAAAGAAGTGAAGATCTTCGTCTGCAATGCCTAGAAGAGAAGATGAAATTGGAGTTGAAGCTTGCCGACATCATCGATGAACACGAGTTCAAGATTGCCGACGTCGTCGATGCTCACGAGATCAAGATGAATGCAATGCGCTTTAAGATTAAAAAGATTAGAAAATATGTCATTAGTCAGGAGGCTTGGTACCATTATGTTGTTGGTTCAGTAGTTACCTTAGTTGCGATTTTGATCGCATTTGGTGTCGGATTTAAATTCTTTAGATAGTTGTATGTTAGTTTCAATTAATGTATGTTTTATGAGGACTATGCATTACAATTACTTTACTTTGGTTTAATGTGATGAACTTGTATTAATTAATTTGGTCACTATTATATACTCTTGATGTAGTGCAATAGTTTTTGATATATTTATATAATGCAGATGAGCCGGCAATGGATGTACAGTGACCGACGATGTCCCGACTATATTAATGGCATGCATAGTTTTCTCCGTGTGGCTGAGAAAAACAAGTCGTCGAATGGTTTTATTTATTGTCCATGTAGTGTCTGCAAGAATACGCAGGATTACTCTACCTCAAAAACCATTCACGTCCACCTGTTGCAGCATGGTTTCATGTCCGGTTATAATTGTTGGACCAAGCACGGAGAAAGAGGGGTTATAATGGAAGAAAATGAAGAAGAAGAGGATAATGAAAACTATCCTATGTTCACCGAAGACGGTGATACTGCAATGGGGGAAGACGAAGCTGAAGAAGAGCCCATTGTTGATGAGCACGATGATGATTTTGGTCGGGCCATTCTTGATGCACAGATAAACAGCGGAAGTGAAAATGAGAGGTTGAAGTTGGAGAGCATGTTAGAGGATCACAAGAAATTGTTGTACCCAACTTGCGAAGATGGCCAGAAAAATCTTGGTACCACGCTGGAATTGCTGCAATGGAAGGCAGAGAATGGTACATCTGACAAGGGATTTGAAAAATTGCTGAAAATAATAAAGAAGATGCTTCCAAGGGATAACGTATTACCCGCCAGTACGTACGAAGCAAAGAAGGTTGTCTGCCCTCTAGGATTAGAGGTGCAGAAGATACATGCATGCATCAATGACTGCATCCTCTACCGTGGTGAGGAGTACGAGAATTTGAATGCATGTCCGGTATGCGGTGCATTGCGGTATAAGATAAGGCGAGATGACCCTGGTGATGTTGAGGGTGAGCCGTGCCCCAGGAAGAGGGTTCCTGCCAAGGTGATGTGGTATGCTCCTATAATACCACGGTTGAAACGTTTGTTCCAAAATAAAGAGCATGCAAAGTTGTTACGATGGTACAAAGAAGACCGTAAGAAAGACCTGATGCTGAGACACCCCGCCGATGGGTCGCAGTGGAGAAAATCGACAGGGAGTTCCCGGAATTTGCAGCTGACGTAAGGAACTTAAGATTTGGGCTAAGTACAGATGGCTTTAATCCTCTCGGGGAGCAGAGCTCCAGTCATAGCACCTGGCCTGTGACTCTGTGTATCTATAACCTTCCTCCTTGGTTGTGCATGAAGCGGAAGTTCATTATGATGCCAGTGCTCATCCAAGGCCCGAAGCAACCCGGCAACGACATTGATGTGTACCTGAGGCCATTGGTTGAAGAACTTTTACAGTTGTGGCGTGACAAAGGTGTACCTATGTGGGATGAGCACGAACAAAAGGAATTTGACCTACGAGCGTTGCTGTTTGTAACCATTAATGATTGGCCTGCTCTTAGTAACATTTCAGGACAGTCAAATAAGGGATACAATGCATGCACACACTGTTTAGGTGAGACTGAAAGTATACATTTGGGAAACAAGAATATGTAACTGGGGCATCGGCGATTTCTTACAAAAGGGCATGCCGTAAGAAAGAAAGGCAAGCATTTCAAAGGTGAGCCAGATCATCGGACGAATCCTAAATTACCTAATGGTGATGTTATATATGACATGGTCAAGGACTTAAAAGTAATCTTTGGAAAGGGTCCTGACAGTCTATCTGTTTCGAATGACGCTGATGGACACGTACCCATGTGGAAGAAGTGCTCTATATTTTGGGAGCTACCCTATTGAAAAATACTGGAGGTTCGCTCTGCAATCGACGTGATGCACATGACGAAAAATATGTGCGTGAACCTATTAAGCTTCTTGGGCGTGTATGGGAAAACAAAAGATACACCGGAATCACGGCAGGACCACCAATGTATGCACGAACGAGACGACCACCTGAATCCAGATAAGTATCAAGGTCTTGCCAGCTACGCTCTTACCAAAGAAGAGAAGGAGTTCTTTTTTGAAGTCCTGAGCAGTATCAAGGTCCCGTCTAGTTTCTCGTCGAACATAAAGGGAATAATAAACATGGCAGAGAAAAAGTTCCAGAACCTAAAGTCTCATGACTGCCACGTGATTATGACACAATTACTTCCGATTGCATTGAGGGGGCTTCTACCGGAAAATGTTCGAGTACCCATTGTGAAGCTATGTGCATTTCTCAATGCAATTTCTCAGAAGGTGATCAATCCATTAACTCTACCAGGTTTACAGAGGGAGGTGGTCCAATGTCTTGTCAGCTTCGAGTTGGTGTTCCCACCATCCTTCTTCAATATTATGACGCACCTTATAGTTCACCTAGTCGAAGAGATTAACGTTCTCGGTCCTGTATTTCTACACAACATGTTCCCCTTTGAGAGGTTCATGGGAGTCTTAAAGAAATACATTCATAACCGTGCTAGGCCAGAAGGAAGCATCTCCAAGGGCTATGGAACAGAGGAGGTAATTGAGTTTTGTGTTGACTTTATTCCTGACCTTAAGCCGATCGGTGTTCCTCAATCGCGCCATGAGGGGAGACTGCATGGAATAGGCACGCTAGGAAAGAAAGCAATAATGTGTAAGGACTGGGATTCTTTCAATCAAGCACACTACACAGTTCTACATAATTCCATCTTTGTGGCTCCGTATATCCAGGAACACATGAATAATTTACGCTCTAAATGCAGAAGCAGACTGAAGAATCGATTGAAAAAGAACACATGAATACTTTCAGCGGGTGGTTGTAAACACATCTCATTCATGACAACACTGTTGAAGAACAGTTATACTTGTTGGCCAAAGCACCATCGTCGATTATATTGACTTTTCAAGGGTACGAGATAAATGGGAATACATTTTACACGACTGAAAAAGATAAAAAGAGCACCAACCAAAACAGTGGTGTCCGCTTTGATGCAACAAACAACAATGGGAAAAAGGACACATATTATGGTTACATAGAGTAGATATGGGAACTTGACTATGGACCTTCTTTCAAGGTACCTTTGTTCAGGTGCAAATGGTTCAACCTGGAAGGCGGGGTAAATGTAGACCCGAAGTACGGAATGACTACGGTGGATCTCAAAAATCTTGGGTACCACACCGAACCATTCGTCCTAGCCAATGACGTGGCTCAGGTTTTCTATGTGAAGGACATGTCTTCCAGACCGAAAAAAAGAAAAGATAAGCAAGCGAATACATCATACGATGAGCCAAAGCACCACATAGTTCTTTCAGGAAAAAGAAACATTGTAGGAGTGGAGGACAAGACGGACATGTCGGAAGATTACAATAATTTTCATGAAATTCCCCCCTTCACGGTGAACTGACCCAACCATCGCGTTGAATGATGAAGATTGTCCATGGTTGCGGCGCAATCAAAAGAAAGGGACACACATGAAGAAGAAAGTGACACACACACTAGATAGGGATGTTGGTGGTGATGTGTAATAATTAATGTATTAAACCTTTTATCAAATGCACACGGTTTCCCCGTCATACAGCCCAACGGTGGCTCGTGGGTGCCTGCATATCAAATGCACCGTTGGGCTGTATGACGGGAATCCGAATGATTTGTATTCGGTCGATGAACTGAAGTATTTTGTAGATAGAACAAAACACATGGGCATTCGATCCAAGCAGCGGCAAGACTTCTCTGATGATCTGCAACCGTCCCAACAAGTGTTGGGGATATACCAGATCATCAAAGAAGCCCTTGCCGCTGGTTCCCAAAGTGTTGACGGCTGTGAAGTGAGCAGCAAATCGACCTTCGATCCAAGCAGCCGCAAGACTTCTCTGATGATCTAACGACCGTCCCAAAAAGTGTTGGGAATGTTGTAGATCATCAGAGCGCCTTGCAGCTGCTTGGATCCAACCGAGGGGCATGGCTACCACTTCCACCACCACCACTCCCACCTCCTCGGCAATTCATCATTGTGTCACCCTAATCCAGTGGTTGGATTCAACCTACCCGAGGGCTTGTGTTAGGGAACATGCCAGCGGGTAGGCTAAATCCAACCATTGGGTTCGGTGGCAAAGGTAGACACTCGTTGTGTGCCGTTTCGCTGCAGGGACGTCGCTATTTATAGGCGATTAGAAGGTGTACCTGTGGATGAGGTGGGAGTGCAGATCCAACAGCTCACAAGCCCTCAAAAGAAACACACCCCTGATCAAACGGCTCACAAGCGCTTGAAAGAAACACACGATCTGTGTGCTTCTTTAGTCCCAGTTGGTAACACGAACCGGTACTAAAGGCCCTGATCCAACAGCTCACAAGCGCTCGAAGGAAACACACGATCCGTGTGCTTCTGATCCAACGGCTCACAAGCGCTCTAAAGAAACACACCCCTGATCCAACGGCTCACAAGCGCTTGAAAGAAACACACGATCCGTGTGCTTCTTTAGTCCCGGTTGGTAACACGAACCGGTACTAAAGGACCTGATCCAACGGCTCACAAGCGCTCGAAGGAAACACACGATCCGTGTGCTTTCGATCCAACGGCTCACAAGTGCTCGAAGGAAACACACGATCCGTGTGCTTCTTCAACCGCTTCCCGCCTTCGTCTTCCCGTAATTTCTCACTATATATATGTAGGCTTGGCCGCCATTGCCATCTCACATCTAAACTCATATCTGCAACCTCATCACTCTTCCATTGTAACAAAATTTTGACTTAGGTGTTCTCGGCGACGATGTCCATGTTGGACTAGAGGGGCGATGTGCGGGACTGGGCTCCACCGGGCTGGCACTGGGAGGTGCTACCTTCCGGGACGCGCAGCTTGGTGAGGAATCCGGGTGACGTCGTCGACCCGGATCTTCTGTGGTGGCAGTCGCGTGGGCCACGTTCGGTGCAGAGGGAGCCGGCCTCCGAGGAGGTGGTACGTCGCCGTATCAGGGAGGAGGATGAGCACGTCCGTCGCTACATGTATCTATTGGATAGGCAGTATGACAGTAGGTGGTCGTTTCTTTAGAGGGTTCCTTCTCACGTGAGCTATGACCCTGTGAGGGTTCCTTCTCTTTGGATGCGCAGCGCCGGCGGCTCAGCACCCCGCGGCTCAGGAACCGGTCGAAGTTAGTTTCAGAGTCTGTGATCGCCATTGCAGTTCTCTTGTATGTGATCGTAGTTTAGGTTACTACTTGCTTTTGAAAACTTGCGACCTAAACTATCAACTTCCGGAGATGTGTGTGATATTCATGCATATGTATGCAAAATATTGGGTCTCGCCAGGTACGAGGGGGACGGCCCGCCTCCTTCGGACTTCAATGAATATATATAAGTTTAATTAATGAATATTGATATTTTAATTGCATTTTTCTGATAAACAGATGAAAAGATATTGAATTTATAAGTTTAATGACTTAATTAAGTTCAAATTCCAAAAAATTTAATTAAATAAATTCACCTCTAATCTCAAACAAATAGATAGAAAAAATAAGAGAGAAAAAATAAACAGAAAACATAAGAAAGAAAAAATAAACAGAAAACATAAGAAAGAAAAAATAAACAGAAAACATAAGAAAGAAAAAATAAGAGAGGAAAAACAAAAGCCCATTAGTACCGGTTGTAAGTTAGAAAATTTTGTAAACTTAGCAAATTTTGTAAACTTAGCAATTTTAGCAAGTTTGAAATATTGCTAAGTCATTTAGATAACATAGTAAGATAATGAATTAAATGAATTAACCTGTAATCTCAAACAAATAGATAGAAAAAATAAGAGAGAAAAAATAAACAGAAAACATAAGAAAGAAAAAATAAACAAAAAACATAAAAAAGAAAAATTCATATTAAAAGCATTTTTAGAAATTCAAATTATATGAAAAACAATCAAACATGCATTTTGTTTCAATTTTGTAGATAACTAAATCAATAGATATTGGAACATTTTAAAAGATATGATTTTCAAATAATTAAATGAAACTATAAAAATATATGAATTTTTAAATAATAAAAGAAAATGAATTTCAAATATTGGAACATTTTTTAAATATTGGAACATTTTAAAATAAACTAGAAAAAAACAATTCCAAAAGCATGTAAAAATTCATATATTTAAAAAAGAAAACAAAGTATATAAAAGAAACAAAAAAGAAAACAGAAAAGAAACTAGAAATAAGAAACAAGAAAAAAAAAAGACCATTGGTCCCGGTTCTTAACACCAACCGGGACCAAAGGCCCGCTGGGCTTTCGCGCGCAATATTTCGCGGCCCGGACAGACCTTTGGTCCTGGTTGGTGTTACCAACCGCGACCAAAGGGTCTTTGGTCCCGGTTCGTGGCTGGAACCGGGACCAAAGGTCCGTTCCGGTCGATTTGGTTTCGTTTCCGCCCCAATTTTCACACTTCTCCCCATTTCGAAGCCTCCGCGCCTCTGTCGCCCCGCCCACGCCGGCGAAGCCCTGGCCGATTCGCGCGCGCGCCTCCGTCCAACGCCCGCGCCATCGTCAACGCCCGCGTCGCCGTCCAACGCCCGCGCCGTCGTCAACGCCCCGCCCGGCCTCCTCCCCTGCCTCTCGAGCTGCCTCGCCCGGCCTCCTCCCCTGCCTCTCGAGCTGCCCCGCCCGGCCTCCTCCCCCGCCTCTCGAGCTGCCCCGCCCGGCCTCCTCCTCTACATCAGCCGCGACTCCGTGTCCTCCCCTCCCACGGGCCACCGCCGCCGTGTCGCCGTCGCCTCCCCTTCCACGGGCCGCCGCCGCCGATCCCCTCCCAATTGGGATCCTTGCAAGGTACGGTTCCTCTCCTCCCTCTCTCCTCCTCTAATTTTTAGGAAAATTTTGTAGAATTTTAGGTTAGTTTAACTTGGGCTAAGTGAAAATTTAGGTTAGTGTAATTTAGGCTAGGTGAAAATTTAAGTTAGTGTAATTTTAGGTTAGAAAAATTTAGGCTAGGTGAGTATTTAGGTTAGTGTAATTTAGGCTAGGTGAGTATTTAGGTTCGTGGATGGAAAAATTTTGTTAGGAAAATTTTGTTAGTGGTTTAAATTTAGTAGATGCAATTTTTCAGTACCATTTTGATATTTGCATAGTTTGAATTTATTAGATGCAATTTTTAGATGATTTTTTTAGTTTTGTGTTAGATATGCAAAATAGACGGTGGAGAATTGTATGCAAATTGTGTCGGTGGAGAATTGTATGCAAATTGTAGATATGCAAAATTTGTTAGAGCAAATATAAGTAAAATCAAATTGTAATTGCTAGGAATTTTAAATTGTAGTTCCTGAATTTAAATTTGCTAAGTACTCCCTCCGGAGTAGTTGCTATAAATTTGTATTCACATTTTTCTAAGATGCAAATTTTGATATTCATATTCTCTCTATATTTGTTGTATCTAAGCCCTCGACATCTGTTGAAAAGAAAAGTAAAAAGGTCCGAAAATTATGCTGAACAGTAGAGAGTATATAACGTGTTAAAAACATGCAAAGTTGCAAAGTTCGTGGCACAGGAATTTTGCAGATGCCCGGCATAGGAATTTTGTAGATGCCCGACATAGGATGTTAGTATTAGAAACAATTTGTGTTAGCAAAATATTGTGGTAGGAAATATTGTTAGTGTTAGTGTTAGAAACAATTTGTGTTAGCAAAAATTATGCTAGGAATTTTAGTTAGTGTTAGTGTTAGAAACAATTTGTGTTAGCAAAATATTGTGTTAGGAAATATTGTTAGTGTTAGTGTTAGTGTTAGAAACAATTTGTGTTAGCAAAAAATTGTGTTAGGAATTTTAGGTCTATCCAAAAATTGTGATAGCAAACATTCAAATTTTGATAGCAAACATTCAAATTTTATAGCAATTTTGAATGCAAACATTCAAATTTTGATAGCAAACATTCAAATTTTATATCAAATTTTGATATTCATATTCTTTTTACAAAATTGATTGCAGGGACATTGAGCTATGGATCCAAATTTTCCGGACGCCGTCGGCAGAGACGAGGAGCGTGAAGAGCAGATGGATCCAACTTGTCCGGACGTCGCCGGCAGAGACGAGGAGTGCGAAATGCGAATGCTTCAGATTATAGCAGGACGTGCGGCCGCGCCTGTCGGTGAAGAAGATGCCGTAACTGCAGAAGATTACAGCTCCCAATTTCTGAACGAATCCGGTGAGGGAGTTGAGAAAGAAGAAATTTGTAGAGAGGAGGAAGTGCCCTTAACAAACTCCGGCGAGGTATATTAAGCCTCTGTACATCGATCACACTAGATGTATTATTTGAGTTGTATTGCAGTTATTAACGAACCATTTTTTCTTTTAGCCCTCCGGATCGAGCAAATCTACAGAGTGCCAAAACGAGGCCCGACGAAGCCGTTGAAGTAGGGTCGTAGGATAGTGATCGACCAAGTTAGTGCTATTGGTGAACCTTTGGAACCCTTAGATTGCCGCCGCAAATATATAAATCAATGCGGGGTTATTGTTAGGGACATTGTCCCGATCAACCTTGAAGAATGGATTCAGCCGAAGGACGAAAACAAGCCAACTACTTATGTCGACGAGAAACTAAAACTTTTGTGTTGGGACACGCTCTTGACAAAGTTCAACCTACCGTCAGATCTACCCGAGCACTTGAAGACAAAAGTCAAGGAGTGGACTCTTAGTAAGATGGCTGAACAATTCCGGACCTGGAAGAAAAACTTATGGAAAGCTTATCTAAAGGCGGAGGAGAAAGATCCAGATTTCACTGGACCACTAGTGAAGATACAACAGCAGTGGCCCACATTTGTGAAGCAAAGAAAATCGGAGGCCGCTGTGGCCCGATCGGAAAAAAATAAGTTAAATGCTGCGAAGAAGGAATATCACCACCATTTGGGGGCAGGTGGCTACAAGGCTGCCGTGCCTAAGTGGGAAGCCTTTGAAGCAAGACTGTTTGATAACGGGATCATTCCACAGACAGCGGACTGGCCCGAGAGGTCCAAGTTTTGGTTGTTCGCGCATGGGGCAGGGTTGGACCCACAGACAGGGTTGATTGTTGCTCAGGGAAAATGGAAGGAAAAAAATTGAGTATATAACCAAACAACTCGTGGACGCAATAGATAAAGTTCGAAGGGGAGAGTACGTGGTCGACAGAGAGAATGACGAGCTGTCACTAGCACTCAGGAATCCTGAACACGTTGGACGATTACGAGGCTATGGAGCCGGTGTCACCTTGAAGCAAGGTTTTCCGGAAGACGCTCATACTTATAGAAGCCGTCAGAGAAAAAAGAAGCAGGAGTCTGACCGGTTATCAGCACTGGAATGCAAGGTGCAGCAGCAGCAGGAGCAACTAGACTCAATTAGTAAGCAAAAGGCATCTCAGCTGCGGCTAGAAGGTCATGTCGAAGCCGCCCCATCTGATCAGCGGAAAAGCAGCATGGGTTCCACGCATGTAGAAAATTCTGAATTCCAACCGCCGGCGGCTCACTACCCCGTGGATGATATCACGGAGAAGATAGACTGTGAGCTACACATGTCAATGAAGAACATGTCTTTCAAGGTGGCGGTCGGCTATGCTTTACTTAATCCAGCTGGAGCAAGCTACCATCTCGGAGGGATTCCACCTGGCTATGCTTGTGTCGGGGTGGATGAAGTTGTGCCGTTATATGCTAATCTGGAACTTGACATTCCTGGAGGTGACGGCGAGAAGACACTGGGAGAAGTCGAGAAGGGTATCACTATCTGGAACAAGAAAAACATCGTGTTTCCAAACTTGACTCCTCCGAGTAGCAGACCCCCACCTCAAGATCCATCCCCCCCACCTCAAGATCCATCCCCCCCACCTAAAGATCCATCCCCCCCACCTCATGAAGATCCACCCCCACAAGATCCATCCTCCCCACATCAAGATCCATCCCTCGATGCCCCATCCGTCGCGAGTCCATCGCCCGCGACGTCCCGTCCGTCGATTCCGCCCCTTGTTAAGACCTTCTCGTCAAAGCGGAAACTATCCTTCATGTCGACGCGTGAAGATAAGTTAACTCGAGCGGAACGCGAGTTGCTAAAGCCTCTTCCAAAGAGATCGTACGACAAAACTCTAGAGGAACTCGAGGAGTCGGTGCGTGCCGATGTGGCCCGACAATTAGCTCCGAAACGGCCCCCGCCTAAAGAGATAATACCAGCAGAAAAAGTTGAGAAATTTATAAAAAATCTAACGGGTCCCCAGCCAGAGCCGCCTAAATTGCGAGATGACTATGATCGTGTTTTGGAGTAGACAATTAGTCAAGAGGAGGAGGAGAAGGAGGCTGCCTATCGCCTAAAGAGGCAGCGGATGCAGGAGGAGAAGGAGGCGGCAGATCGCCTAAAGAAGGAGCGGTTCAAGGCGGCAAAATGCGGGAAAAACATGGCCCAGCTCGGAGAACAGGCAAAACAGTCGATCTCCCCGCTGAAGGTGATATCCGATAAGAAAGTTCACCATGACACTGGCACCATAGGCGGCCCCCAGAAGTATCAGTATGCATGGACATATGTCTACGGGAAGTCCCTGGTCAGACCTGAGGAGGTCAATTCTCTAACAACACAATTGCGTCGATTGCATCTGTGGTATGAGAAAGCCGTAGCGGCCGGGCATGAGTTCTTCTGGGTGTCATATAAGAAAGAGCATTACTTCACGGATGACGTGATGTATATTCCATTTTCTGAAATTTTCCAGTTATTCAATCAAGACTCTCTCGACAAACCCCTCGTCAGTTGCTATTTGTTTGTAAGTGATTTATTTCTGCAATTTAATTAAGTCTCTAGCTCTGCTCGTTCATTGCCTGTAATTATCTCACTACATTCTTTTGTACTGTAGAATGAAGATTGTCGAATGCAGGGAACGCTGCATCTTTGACATCGGGTTCATTGACCCATATTATATTAATGAAGTGACCGTAAATAACCATCCCGAGGACACAGAGAATAACTTGTTCCGGTGGTTAGTGAAACTAAATACTTGCGCAGAAATGCTTTTTCCTTACGTCTTCCAGTGAGTGTTAATGTACCTTATACACATTCTATTTTGTTTACTCGATGTTTAATGTAATCGATGAGTCATGGACATATAAACGTGAGCAGTTCCCACTGGATTCTGCTAATCATTAGAGTTGACCAAGGAGTCGTTCAAGTCATGGACTCGTTAAGGAAAAACATGGATGAGTACCAAAGCTTGCAAGATATGCTCCAGAGGTAATTTTAATCATTATCTCTCTATATCGACCTCTTTCATTCATTTTCTGATATCAAGTAATTAATAACTCCTTTAATCATTTTCTTTTGGCGGGCAGGGTTTGGAAACGGTTCATCGTGAAGGTTCCAGGGGAATGGAAACCGAAGTTGTATTTTTATACCACCAAGGTAAGTAGTACTATATATATAGGTCCGCACAACTCTTTAATTGTACTTTCAATACCATTATCATGCTTGATTATTATTTGATTAAATTCTATTTTCTGTAAAGTGGTGTCAGAGGCAGCAACAGGGGACAAATTTATGTGCATACTACGTTTTTGAGTACATGCGCTCTTTTGTCAGTGAGCGGAATAGAGAACAACTTATGTATGTATACACTCTTCGCAATTTTTATTACCATATTGTGTTGAGTTCCATTCATAAATTATTTTATTATGATTTCATATATACAGTTATAAACAACTCACATATTCATATTGATCTAGATGGATCGAATGCGGGACCATATCATACCAGCGAAGCGCCTAAAAGCAATTCAAGAGGAATTGGCGGGATTTTTTAACTCGGAGGTCCTGAAGAAAACTGGAGAATTTTATCACAAAAGCAATTATTTTTTGCCTGCAATGTAATTGACGTGATCTCGACGTGTGAGAAACGTGATGTCGGTGTAGTAACTTGAACGTGATCTCGACGTGTGGGCTTATGTTTGTATGTATGTATGAATCAAACGTGAACTCGGTGTATTGTATAATTTATGTGTATGATTGTCTGCGCAACGTGATCTTCGTAAAAAATAATTAATCGGAAAACAAAAATCGAACCCCCCAAAAAAATAAAAAAGAACAAAACGCTAAAACCTCTTTGGTCCCGGTTGGGTTCCGGCCAGGAGCCCCCATCCCGCGCCCACGTGGAGGCCCATTGGTCCCGGTTCTTAAGGTACCGGGACGAAAGCCCCCCCCCCCCTTTTGTCCCGACCCTTTAGTCCCGGTTAGAAAACCGGGACCAAAGGCCCTTTGGAACCGGGACCAATGGGCCGTTTTTTACTAGTGTAGTGGAGAACCTTGGACTTGTTGGCAATATGAGCAACTACAACAGGGGCGTCCACCTGATCCAGCGAGTAATTGGGAGTGCATGACTGACCGAAGCTTTCCTCGGGACCAAATCTTACTAATAATTTTTCACCCATGGCCACCACCTCATGTTACCTCTCTGATGGGGGTCTGCTGTTGTGACCTGATTCCCTGGGAGGAGCCCTTTAGTTGTTTGTACAGTGCACAAATGCAGTTTTGGCGTCCACCAGATCGAAGAACATATGACGGTAAACAGTTCAGTCAAGGTGCCAGCCGGACAGTGACTCAGGAAGCATCTTGTATGGGCACATTGCATACACATGCAGGTTATCTGGCCTATGTGGATTTAATCAACTTCACATTGCTGGGTTCAGAAGCAACCCAAGAGTGGACATTTTATGAAAATCTGGAGCATGCTCCTGTATGTAATATTCTTCGGCATGAGAAATTGCAGGGGACCATGCAGATCATGAGCATGTCAGTGCATTGGCCATTTTTGAATCAAACTGAACTTAAGGGCAGTGGGCACTTTGATAAGAAATGCAATGCTGAACAAATAGTTGCTGGTTCAAGAGCTAAAGTTCAGTTTACTGCACTGATCACTTTCGAGTGTTGCTTCCCACTTGGGGCAACAACGTTTGGTGACAACACTCGTTGCATGCTTGTGGTACAAATCAGCACAACCTTTCTCGGCGCCCTACATGTACTAGGCAAATACGTGCTTGATGATGCTGCTGGAACCGTTCACCATTTGATATGGAAGCTTATTAGAGCTGAGTGGCACCAACCTGTTACGCAGCCGAAGAACAATCTGCCATTGCTCCAGCCGAAACCTCCATGGGCACTTCACTTTATCATGGTCACTAAGCTGGCCGTCACAGGCAAGCAAGCCATCACTGAAGATATATATGCCAGGACAGCCTGTTGGACACTCATTCAGTTTGTGGTTACTGCGTTGCATGACGGCAAGTCTTCTATGTTATTTCCTCTTCATCGCTTGAGAAATTGGGGCTTAACAAGAGGCTTCTTGTTGGATATTATACGCACAGTATTGAGATGCCCTTCACACACTGTTTCTAAACTTGATGGCATTGTTGACAAGGCGGATCCAATCTCTAAAATGGACATTCCCATTCACGGGTCAGAGCAGCAGTTGACACTCTCTGTACCCGATGAGGATGTATACAGGCATGAAGACACACAAGCTGCAATTTATGTGCACAAGTCAGGGGATCCCGGGGGTGTCACCATGCCAGCTTTCAATCTTCCGTCGTCAAAGATCCTACTGTCAATGCTCACCAGCCAAGAAGCACAAGCCATGAGTGGCATGTCGTTCTCTCAATGCTCCGATCAAGAACATTTTCAAGGAGGGGGGAATGTCATCGTGGTCATTGTCGCTGCCGGCTTTGCGCAAGGCTACGTCGGCCACAAGTACTACATCAGCTTCTACAACGACTACTTCCTCGACATCTCCTTCGATCGGCGTCACGAGCAAGTTCAGGTGTTGTGGGCACCCGACAGCGACATGGACGTCACCTGGGAGGACAAGATCGAGCTGCTGCAACAATTTCTGAGCATGGTGGCTTGGGGACAAGCCACTGCTCAAGGAGGAGGGGATGTCAGCAGCTCTGTGAGCAGAGGGGAAGAAGGAGACGGCAGGGGCCTCGCCCAGCGTTCGGCTCGGCCCAGAAGGCTGAAGCAGCCCAACAGACGACAGGTTGGGCCTGAGTGGACCAACTGACGGCCACGCTCGCCTCTGCGCCCCACTACAAAGCAAGACCACCTGCAAGAGAAGAAGCATCATGGGGATCAAGGCCAATGGCGGCGGCGGCAGAGCTGTGTCTCTGATTACTTTCCTGTTTTTGCCTTTCCAAAAACATTCCTCTGTATCTGAATCTCGTATGTACTCTGAGATAATCGAGTGAGAACCATCGGGGAGCTAACACAGCCAGATAAACAGAAGATTACACTAATATGGATTCTTTAACTGGGGCCTAACGAACATGTCAGCATTAAAAAAGGAACTCTTTACACCCCGGCATATTAAACAAGTAACCCGACCACAATGCAGAAACTAATCAACTAAATCTCACAAGAAATTAAAAGGCAACATGTTTAAACAAGCGACAAGACTTAAATGAAACTATCTCGTGCAGGACAATTACAGTCAAATTATTAGTAAACAACATTTACAAATAATGGATTGGCCATCATGAAAGAACCGTAAACTGCGATAGGTACATCATGAAAGAACAGTAAGGTGCAATAGCTATCAATGTTTCTAATTAAAATGGAAACTCACAAAACTATTTTTATAAAGTGCATTGCATATGATGTTAAGCTCCTGGATAGTTCTATCTACAGTCAAGAATTATATTAAGAAACATTCCAGTAAACGTAAATATATGGTGCTGGCAGAGCAGGACCTGATCTTACAGGAAAAAAAAGTATTCATATCCAAGAAACGCAGATGAGTACAGGGTATCGAAATTTTAGCAGGCTACATTGAACTACGGAGCTGTTTGCATTTTCCGTTTGTAGTGAGATTAACAGATTTGGAATAGGATACCAGACTAGTGTGACTACTTCACTACTGCACCAGTGACCACTACAATATTACGGTGAAATTCTGCATTCAGACCTTTTATGCACATAGATTTATTGCAAGGAGGATAAAACTATTTTGATTTAATTAGTATGTATGAGGAAGCAAAAGCTAAGGAAACAAGGGATACTAGTGCACACCTTGGAGTAGATGATCTGGGTATCTTCCCTTTCACGTCTGAAAAGATAGACACATCTGTAGTCAATCATATCCCTTGCACTAGTAGAGAACAAGGCAACAGTACCGGCCTTATTGAGCCTTTAGTACCGGTTGTGCAACCGGTACTAAAAGGTCGGGACTAAAGGTCTGTATATACAACCGGTTCTAAAGGCCCTCCATGTGGGCGAACCTGCGTGCGCGCAGCTGAGGACCTTTAGTACCGGTTGGTTACCTTTAGTACCGGTTGGTAAAACCAACCGGTACTAAAGGTTCCTGCTTTTTTTGCCCCCCGCTTATTTTCCAGGGGGGTTTAGGTTTTCGGTTTTATTTCTTTTCGCTTATTTTTCGGGGTTTAGGGTTTCTGTTTTTTTCCTTTTCGCTCATTTTTCAGGGTTTCGGAGGAGATCACGTATAAAGTACTCACTACACATATAAAGTACTCATTACACATATAAAGTACTCTGGTTACATATAAAGTACTCATAATTAATTACAATGGAGATCACCGCTAGCTAGTACATGCATGGAGGGAGTCTATTTTTCGACATAGTGGAATTCACCGAATTCATCTACGACATGCGTCAGAATGAATCCCGCCAATTCCTCCGCAATAGCTTTTACGCGGTTTTGTGGTAGGAGCTGCTCCCGCTTCCTTGACATCTTTAAAAGAAGGAGATCAAATCAGTTATGATCGAAACTAAACACAATTGATGGTAGCAAAATAAAAGTTGTGTATAATGTTTACGTACCTCTCGGTTGGTATAGTCTTCAGAAGTTCCTTTATGGGGTCATGTCTTGCCTCCAGTCTTTCCTTTCTTTTCTGTTCAAAAAAGGCTTTAGCCTTGCCTTGTGTGCTCAGTACTAATTCCTCCATATTTGTAGCAACTCTTGAAATGCCTTGTCAAATATTCCATTCTTTGCCTTCCACTGCAGCAATTCCAGGGTGGTACCCAGCTTTTTCTGGCCATCTTCACAATTTGGGTACAACAATTTTCTGTGATCCTCTAACATGCGCTCCAAATTCAACCACTCGTTTTCACTTCCGCACTTCATCTGTTCATCAAGAATGACCCGACGAAGATTATCATCATCAGACTGATCAACAATGACCTCATGCTCAACTTCGTCTTCCCCCATTGTAGTATCACCGTGTTCAGAGAACACAGGATAGTTGTCATCATCCTCTTCTTCAGGGTCTTCCATTATAACCCCTCTTTCTCCATGCTTGGTCCAACAAAAATAATTGGGCATGAAGCCTTGTCGCAACAGGTGGGAGTGTATGGTTCTTACGCTCGGGTAATTCCTCGTATTCCGACATTCATCATATGGACAAATCATAAAACCATTCTTCAGCTTGTTTAACTTAACCACATCGAGAAAACGATGCATGCCATCAATGAACTCGGGACAGCGTCGATCACCGTACATCCATTCTCGGGTCATCTGCATTACATAAATACATCAAAAACCATTACACCAGCTAAATAATTAATAGAGATACGTGATCAAATTAATTAATACAAGTTCATCACATTAAAACGAAAGTAGAGTAGTGACCAAATGTAATACATAGTTCTCACGAAACATACATCAATCAAAACTAACATACAACTATCTAAAGAATTTTAATCCAACAACAAATGCGATCAGAATCGCAACCAAGGTAACTATTGAACCAACAGCATAATGATACGAAGCCTCTTGACTAATGACATATTTTCTAATCTTTTTAAGCTTGATGCGCATTGCATCCATCTTCATCTCATGAGCAGCGACGACGTCGGCAAGCTCGACCCCATGAGCATCAACGATGTCGGCAATCTTCAAGTCCAATACCATCTTCTCTTCCAGGCATTGGAGACAAAGATCTTCACTTATCTTCAATTTTGCTTTCAAATCGTTGTTTTCTTTTTCTAAAAACTCGACAATAGGGTCGGCTGGAATTTCCGGTTCAACTACCTCCTAAATAAAAATATATCTATGTCAAGTTGGTCGGCATGATTGTTATAACCACGAAACAAAATAAATAGTTATAAAAATATACCACATCCGAATCATAGACCGGACGAGGGCCGACGGGGACGGATATCGAAACCATGAAACTATACAAATAAAAAAACATAAGAAAATTATACAAGAAATAATTATGCATTTAAATCATATAAATAACATTTTTTTAAATAAAAGATTAAAAAAGAGGCTCACCGAGGTGGTGTCGGTGACGGAGCGGCGCGGGCGATCGATGGCGGTGAGGAAGGGGACGGGACGACACTATATGAAACCACAAATTATACTTTAATTTGAGCTCAAAATGCATATAAAATAAATGAAATCCCTAACTTAGGCATTTCATCAAACACCTTGCAAGCACTACAAAAATCAAACTAGTTTAACTAGCAAGAAAATGAGCTAAACTTGAAATGCCGGAAGAGAAGATGAAGAAGTTGCTAACCCTTGTATAGGGTGCCACAAATCTTGACAAATGTTGGAGAAAAATGGGGTGAACTAGAGCTTGGGAGAGAGGAAAAATGGAGTTGGGCTCGGGTTGCTTCAAAAATGGAGCTGGCCGGCTCGGGGTGGAAGAAGATATAGGCAGAACCTTTTTAGTACCGGCTGTTCTGACCAACCGGTACTAAAGGGCTACTCTTTAGTACCGGTTGTTATTACCAACCGGTACTAAAGGGCTTGCCGTGGGGCCACCAACCGCGGCCGCATGTGCCGCGGGGCCTCCAACCCTTTAGTACCGGTTGGTATAAACAACCGGAACTAAAGGCTGCTCTGTAGTACCGGTTGTTAATACCAACCGGTACTAAAGGGTTGGAGGCTTGGGGCACTGCTGGCACAGATATACAACCGGTGATAATGCCCCCTTTAGTACCGGTTTTTGTACAACCGGTACTAAAGGGGGCGCACCGTTGCCCCCTTTTCTACTAGTGTTGCAAGAACAGTACCAAATACGCTGATTGGGTAACCCTGATCTGATTCAATTACTTTCACAGAAATGACATTGATCCCTAACGACACCATGCACGACTCCAAATCAGGAGTTAGATTATTATCAAGCGGCGGCCCAAGGCTAAACTTAGCTGTAAATCGAGGACAACAGACACCATTCAGAACAACCAAAAGATGCCTAATTTATGTTCAGATAGATACAAACTGAACTAAAATTTACGCCCATCAGTCTCTGCATATCCAATCAACACCGACCCAAAAGGAGCAGAGACATTAATGAATTTTTTTAGATAAAGAGCATATATTAATATCGCGGAGACATTAATGAAATGGCTGTAAAAGATACTCACACTCTTTATCGAGGTCAAAGTCGGCTATGTTGATGCTGCAGAAGCGGGTCGGGATCAAAAGTTGCTTCTTGGGTTCCAATTCGATGATGTTTTCAAGGCGGGCAATTTGAAGCGCCTCGAGTTCAGGCCTTGTCTTGAGTATAAACCCGCTATCATCATCGTTGTCCCACACTGGAATCTCATTGCTGCCACAAACAGGAATCTCAGGCTCCTCAGTCCCTTCCTCCATGTTTGCAATCTCCATAGGGGGTTGCTCCTCCTCCTCTTTGCCACAGATTGGACTACCAGCTATATCCGCGACCTCCATAGGGACCTGTTCCTCCGTGCTGGAGATCGGACTACCAGCGCTAGCTGCAAAACAAGAAATGATCCGGCTATGATATGCTTGGAGTGAAAAACAACAACAACGAACGGATTTTAATAAATAGGATGACTCGTCGAACCTTCTTTGTCGCTTGATATGTCACTGTTCCGACGGCGCTTCCGACTGATATGCGCCGCCGGCACGGGCAGCTGGGTTTCGCCCAACATCTTGCCTCCGCCACGCCACACAGGAAGGAGTGAGATGATTTATGACGAACAGGATAGATTAGGGGTTTGCATCAAAGAAGACAAGTTCGATGGACGTGGGGGTCTTGGTCAGGATATACGACTGACATCTCGACCGGGATGAATTGTCCGGCTAGCCTACGCCCGCCGCGGACGCTAGGGTTTGGAGAGCAGGGACGGATCCAGAAATTTAATTTTGCGTGTTCAAATTTCAACCAACACAAAACATATAGGTGAAAATTGAAAATGGTTCATGATTTCCACGGTAATAAAAGTACAAATTTAATTTTTGACCTTGATTTGGACTTTAAACACTACGTAAACATACTAAGAAATATCACAAATGATACATATGAACTTTATTGTACAAAATTTTGGGTGTTCAGCTGAACACCCATGACCATGTGTGGATCCGTCCCTGTTGGAGAGGCGGAGAAAAAAACACGATTGGGCGATCGCAGACTCGGAGTGGGGAGAGGCTACTACGGACCGCATCATCACTTCACGGGAGAGCCGAATTATCCAGCTCACGCGTCGGCCTATTCAGAACCGGAGAGAATAGGCACACGAGAGAGGAACCTTACGGAACAAAAAAAAAACCTAGTCGCCGTATCTACCTCCGTCTCCCTTCATAGATCAGTTCCCTCGCCTCCTACCGGCCTCACACGCGTGGGAGGGGTGGGAAACCGATCCATGAGTGGAGTTTCTAATAAAACAGTGTTTTCAATAAATTTGAAGGATTTTGTAGCCATCTTGTTTATGGCCTCCATGTCAATGGAGATGGTATCGTCTTTAATAAGTGGTCTCCGGACCTTCGTTAATGACGAGATCTCCTTCCCGACGTCATGGTGGTGTTGGAAGATTAAATTTGTCTAGACATGGTCTTTTAGATCTTACTTCGCCTGATTGGTTTTGGATTTTTTTCGCATGGTTGCCGCGAGGAGGAATGTCCTCGCAATATTTGTCCCGGCTGCTACGTCATCGACAGTGGTGATACAAGATTTCGGCTCTCCAGCAACGTCGATCAGGATGTTCGGTTGCTTTTCCCTGAAATACTGATGTTGGTACTCTCGTCGATATTGGTTGATTACTTTAATGGTTGCGTCGTGCGCATAGTCTTAGTATTGCGGTTTAAAATTAAAATTATAAAAGAAACCTCGTTGGTATTTACAGATCTGTGGTTTGATATCTTTATTACTTTTTACGGTTGCCTTCAGAAAAGAGCAATATTGTGTCATGGAAGGAGAGAGAGTTTAAAAATCACGAAAATTTGCTAGTATTTTTTAGACTTTATTTTATAATCGTTGGAGTCAGCTAATGTATCTCTATCATGTACTATTCGCTACTATAAATATATATGGTATTGATTGTCAAAAAAAGGAACGAAGTAGCTCGCCTAAAGAGGAACTAAAATGATTTACTTCGATCAAAAAAGAGGTTTCTCGATGGAGTAGCTTACTAGGAAAAGAAAGATGCCCCACTAGTCTAATTAGATGGATCACTAGCCTTTAATCTCAGTTCACTGATTCAACATTCGTAGAAGGAAATAGGAAAGCGCTTCAGTCCGGCTGACCAATCGCACTCTTCAACCAAACGGGAACCGATCCGTATGCGAGGAACTCGGACATGATTGAGCCTTATATAGTACCCTAGACGGGCCGTAGCCCGTAGGACACGAGGAAGGAAATCAAAGTGATTAGACTTCGGCGTCGCCAACATGGGAACTACGGCGCTGAGCACGTCAAGGTGCCCCGTCGCATGATCGTGGGACACGCCCTCGTCGCCTCATACAGCCTCCTCCTCCACATGACTCGCCTCCGCACCAAGCCCGCCACCGAGGACGACATGCGTGTCTTCCACAACAGCGCCTACACTTGCCTCCTCCTCGACGTCAAGCCAGATGGCTACTCTCGCCGCCGCGACGAAGACATCACTAAGAAGACAGCTTATCTTAGTTTGTTGGACCTCGGTGAACTCAGATATTAATAATTTATATTAAACTTTCATACCATTTAGAAACAATTTTTTGCATCTTATATTATTATCTTTTTGAAAAGAATGCGGTAGAGAAAGCCCTACAAGGATTTTTGTTTTTAAATAATATACTAAAAATGTGTATGTGAGTACTTCAATCTGGATGGCTGGGTTGTACATCCACTTTCCTAACCAAGTGAGTAGGCTCCCTTCTATAACATCTTTTAACTTATTAGGCTAATCAGTGGAAAAGGTTCCCACTACAACTTCTATATTAATATATTGTGGTGTCACAAATATATTTTTACATTATTAGCGAGTATAATTTTCAATTATTGCTTTGCGGGAGTTAACCATATAGAAATTTTGCTTGATTTTAATTTTAGTTTTATTATATTTTTGCAATGTATATCTTACAAAATTTTCTTTGTTGTAAATTTTAAATTGTATTTAACACAAGTTTTTCTAAAATTAGTTATGAACAAATGTATGAATTATATAGAGTATATGTATTTATGATATGAATCGCAATCAAAAAATATCTTAAAAGTGGTTTGTAGTACCTTCTTACCTACTCTTCAACGGTCGAGAATTGTGAGGGGACCTAGTTTTTTTTTGTAATTGGGAAAGCATTGCATTACTCAAACGGCTCAGCAATATCGCTGGCAACGAAGACATGTACGAAAGCTGGAGCATGATCCGGCCATACGGCTTGGGATTCATCACGCAGCTTCGCACCATACGCGGCGAGAACGTCCGCAACCTTATTACAAGCCCTAGGGCAGTAGCTCACATCAAAGCACAGAAAATTTAAAAAGATGGACTGCTTTATCTCCTGAAGTAACACCGCATTTGGCCCGCGGTTATCTTCCTCACTTCTAATGGACTGCACCAACAATTGTGAATCAGACTCCAACTGAATTCGCGATATCCCCCATGCCTGAACAATCTGTAGTGCACGGCTACACGCTTCGGCTTCAGTCTGCAACACATCAGCAGCATTATGTATCCGTCCCGCTGCAGCTCCAACCACATCACCCTGTGCATCACGCACCACAAAGCCCCAGCCTCCCGATCTA
This sequence comes from Puccinellia tenuiflora, assembly GCA_012064385.1. NCBI lineage: Eukaryota > Viridiplantae > Streptophyta > Magnoliopsida > Poales > Poaceae > Puccinellia > Puccinellia tenuiflora. The sequence continues at coordinate 1,307,011 of QRDG01000355.1, forward strand.
GTTTTCGGATCATACGACCCGTCGAAATTTATTTTGAGCACTTCCCCCACAGGTGGCTTCCATTTCTGAACTTTATTCATTGGTTCTTGTGATTTCTTCACAAAGAAATCCTCGTATTCGAAGGCCAACCTTCTGACCTGGCTTGCAATGTGCTCTAAATTACTAGCACCCCCACCTGCATTTATTTTATTTCTGCTCTTCCACCATGTCCAGAAAAGTGCAAGACACTTGGTTTTTACACTCATCTCCTGTTGCATAATCATGGTGATCACCTCTTTTGGCCCCCTGCAATTAAGTAGCTTTAGTCTCAGCTCTTCCATACTTAGGCTCCTCCAGACTGCACGTACACTCTTGCACTTGAAAAACAAATGAGCACCATCTTCGTTATGCCTTTTACACACAGGGCAAAGCGGGTCTGCCTCCAAACCTTTACGTTTTATATTCCAGTTTACAGCCATACTATTATGGGCAACTCTCCACAAGAAATTCTTCACATTTGGTGGGCATGGACTATTCCAAATATGGTACCAATCAAAACTCGCCCGATCGACAGAAGATTCACCATTCTGATTCTCTGCTCGTAGCTGAATCAATTGGCGGTGCAATCTGTATGCTGTTTTCACGGAAAAGAGTCCTTTCGGGTCATAAAACCAGGCCCAAAAATCTTCCATATCCTCTCTCAAAGGCATAGCCAAGATCAAACGAGCATCATCTGGCCAGAAAATATCATTCACCATCACCGTATCCCAAGATCTAGTAGATTGGTTAATCAACTCATCCACTCTAGAAACCACCACATTACCTCTCCTTGTGATTGGTTTTCTATCCCATTTCCTTGGGATCCACGGGTCCTCCCAACAGCTTATAGTGGTGCCATCTCCAGCTCTTCTAATAACACCTTCTCTGAGCAGATCAATCCCTCGAAGGATACTTCTCCATGTGTACGACATGCCATCCATCGCCCGTGCTTGCAGAATTGAACAATGCGGAAAATATTTTGCCTTCAATACTCGAGCACACAACGAACTTGGATCTGTTAGCAGTCTCCATCCTTGCTTTGCCAGCATCGCCATATTAAAAGAATGGAGATCTTCTTTATACCCAAGTCCTCCTTCAGTTTTTGGCAAAGTCAATGTTTCCCAGCTCAACCAATGCATTTTATTCTCCTTCTGCATGTATGACCACCAGTACCTACATATCATAGCACTAATTTGATCACATAGGCCTTTAGTAATGTCAAAACATGCCATGGCAAACATTGGAATTGCTTGAGCACAGGCTTTGATCAGGACTTCCTTCCCTGCCTTGGACAAGAACCTCTCCTTCCATCCTTGGATTTTTTGCCACACCCGGTCCTTCAAATACTCAAAAACTTTCATCTTCGATCTTCCAACATTAACAGGGAGTCCAAGATATTTTTCATTTCTACCTTCCGACGTTAATCCCAAGTTATTCATCATGTCTAATTTGTCTCTCCTCTTTGTATTTTTACTAAACATAATGGCTGACTTATAAACATTAACTAGTTGAATTTGGCGTGGCGTCACGCCACGCCCTTGGTAAGTTTTTTTTTGTACAATTTATATATATTTTTTGTTCACCAAAGCGTTGGCCAAATTGGAATGTTCAAACATGTTTTTTATTTTGTTATGAGTGGGTAGCATTTTTTTAAGCATTTTTGGTATATTTTGTAGAATATTTAAATATTTAGTGGTTTGAAATGTTCAAACATGTTTGTATTTCGACGTCAATATTTAATTGAAATTAGAAAAAATCCATTTGAATTTGATTCCACATTTAGGGAAAGTTTGTTCGTATGGTGTCGAAATATTGGCCAAATTGAATTGTTGAAATATATTTGTATTTTGCTATAAGTACGTACCTTTTTTTAGCATTTTTCGATATATTTTATGGAAAATTGGAGTATTGTTTTCATTTTGTTATGAATGGGTAGCATTTTTTTGTGAGCATTTTTGATATATTTTGTAGAATATTTAAATATTTAGTGGTTTGGAATGTTCAAACATGTTTGTATTTCGACGTCAATGTTTAATTGAAATTAGGAAAAATCCATTTGAATTTGATTCCACATTTAGGGAAAGTTTGTTCGTATGGTGTCGAAATATTGGCCAAATTGAAATGTTGAAATATATTTGTATTTTGCTGTAAGTACATACTGTTTTTTTTAGCATCTTCGATATATTTTATGGAATATTGGAGTATTGTTTTCATTTTGTTATGAATTTGGCGTGGCGTCACGCCACGTCCTTGGTGATTTTTTTGTACAATATTTTTGTTTTGTTGTTCAGCAATATGTTAGCCAAATTGAAGTGTTCGAACATGTTTTTATTTTGGTATGAATAGACAGCAATTTTTGGTGAGTTTTTTTTTTTGATATATTGCGTAGGATGTTGAAGTCTTTAGTGATTTGAAATGTTCAAACATATTTGTATTTCGATGTCAATATTTAATTGGAATTAGAAAATCCATTTGAATTTGATTCCAGTTTTTTGGGGAAAGTTTATTCGTATGGTGGCAAAAATTTGGCTAAATTGAAAATGACTAAATATATTTGTACTTTGATATAAGTATATAACTTTTTTTTAGCACTCTCGATATATTTTATGGAATATTGGTATGTTGACTTAAATGTTGGTCAAATTGGAATTTGCAAACATGTTGTTTATTTTGTATGAAATTGTCGAAATCTAAGCCTATTTGAATTAGTCAAGTTTATTTGTTTTTGTCAAAAATAGTAAATATTTTCTTTCCCTAGCATTTTGATATATTTTGGAAAAAAATTGGCATTCGAATTTGAAAAATGGCGACATTTTTAAAGTTGTCTATGTTTGGAAATCGTTGAAATTGGAAAATGCTTGCGGCGCGTTTTAAAGTTGTCTAAGTTTGGAAATCATCGAACTTGAAAATTTTGAAATCGTTGAAGTTGAATTTCCGCGCGTCGGCATCGCTGCGCCCTTGGTGGATATTTTTGTAAATATAACTTTTTTTTGTTTTGTCTTGGTTACATAATATATTTTTGTAAGAAGAAACGGTGACGTTGTTTGTATAATGCATTTATCTTTGCAGGCATGGTGGCTTATAGTAACAAAATAAAAGTTTTTTTTTCTAATATTGGCATTAGCTAAATTAAATTTGGTTTGATATTCCATGTGTTAATGATGGTGCTGATGGATGGCCCTGACGATGATGGTTTGCTTTTCATTTTGAAGTTCTAGAAGCTAAATGGAAAGGCTGCACCACAATTTTTTTTAGCACTCATGTGTTACAGAGGACGATCGTGGGAAAGGATGGTAGCCAGCATGTAAAACATATGAGAGAAAACAGTACCCAAAATCAGTAGATAGATACTATTTTCCAGCTTATATCTATTTATTTTTCATGTATAAGCTTCCGAATCTTGTAGAAGCAAGATATTACTCGTCGTTATGTTGTGTCACTAAAAAAAGCAAATGCACCATAGTGGAGGCAGGAGGGTAAATGTACTGACAATTCAACATGCGTATCAGTGTACCATTGGAAAAGTAAGCCAGAAATATGTTTGCATGAACAAATAAAAAACTACAAACTAAAAACTCATCCTCTCTTTTATGGAACATCAGTATAACAACAGAAATTAAATTCTCTCTTTCAAGGTCATTGCAATAGAGAAGAAACTACTATTTCTGAATTTGGTGACCGCTAGGGAGTCGCGGTGGAGAGTGCGAGAAGTGAGTGAGCCGGTGGCTAGCAAGGCACTTCACGTGGGAGTGTGGTCGACGCCGGACTCGAGCAGATGGTCGTAGACCCTCGAGGGAAGGCATGTCCTGGCGAAGGACCGGCGGGGTGGGGCGGTAGCGCCGATAGGTAGTTGTGAGAGGATTGGAGGTGTGGCGGTCGTGCTGGCCAAGGGGTGGATCCCCTTCTTCATAAGCTCTGATGCTTGGTGGCTCACCTTCTTCAATATCCTCTGTTCCGACATGAAATGGCTAACAAATACTATCTTAACACCGTAAACAAATTATTAATTTCCACCAAAGAGAAGAAATACAGAAAGAAAGCTGCTTTTCTATAAATTGGTAAACACATCCTATTATGTAATTAATATGCCACAAAGTTCCAATGAATACATATAAGATTTTGCAAAACTCCTATGAGGTGTCTAGCATAATAGGAACATTGCCAATGTGCACACCCTTCTCTTCAATCATGAGCAGTCAATGAAGCACGGCAACATAGCAACTTAATCCTACAATTAGCCCACCAGAAAAATATAGTAATAAAGTGAACCATGCTATACGATGAACAGAACAGAAATATGAAACCCGTTTAACTACAAACATAAATTGGCGATCACTTCATAAGTAAATCTGTTTGGAAGTAAGAAAATGACTAATATAGCCGCAATGTCAAACAAACAATCATTAGTATTCAAAATTATGACAAACACGTTTTCTAGAGGAAGGTGTATGTTGCACTAAGAATTAGCATGCACATGCACCGAAGAAATGCCCACCCTAACAACTTCATCAGCTTGCCAAACAAAATAACGTGAATCAAGGTTTTCTAAACGCATAACCCCATAAAGATTCCAATGCCAACAAATACCTTCCAAGTTCCAACACTTCTAACTAAAATTTATTTGTGATTGCCATGCTCTTCTAGCCGTGAGTAGCAGAGTATTAGCAACACCTATTAATAAGTTTGTTTTTGGCTACCTCTGTAACTCTTCGAGTAGATGGAGTATGTTATCTGGTCTGCACGGTGGCGACATTTCTTCTTTGCTTTCCATTTTGGACCTTTTCGATAAAAAACACTATTGCCTGTATCATCCATTTCAGAACAAAAAATCGGGAGAATAGACTCCTAATTAAAAAAAAGAGTAGTACACCAGGAAAAATGATGAGACAATCATATGCTGCCATAACTTGTTTCTTCTTCTTACTCATAAAGTTCTTATATGAGAATACCATATCATGCTACTTCGTCTACAGAATTGCAAAGCAAGTACACAATAAGAAAATAATATCTGCCAAACTTAATTAGAAACTGGTTGGCAGCAATGATTAAAAAAACAAAGCTTCAAATAAACAATATTTGAGACTCTTCAGGACAGCTGAATTCACCTTACATATTTTATGTTCCAAAATATCCGGATCAAGCTAGTGTGTGATTAGCATCCGCACTCCATAATACGTACACATAAAAAAGGAATCTACAATTCTATGTGAATCATCTGAATCCAACACTTGTTGATTTAACGAATCAAATTCTGACACCCATATGTTTACACCCTGAATCTGACCCAACGGTTTTTACCCACAGTCTGACATCAACATTATTGACAATTACAATCTATTACATTGTTAACTGATACATCTCTTGTCAATTCAGCAAAAAAAAATCTAATATAGACATCCAACAAGCATAATTATATCATGTGTGTCTAACAAAGCATCAAGGAAGAAGATTGGACAAACGGGAGTAATATAGACATCCTTGGTATCGCTGAGGTGCAGGAGCTGACACCATCCGACGGTATTTCCATATTGATATATCCCTCGAAGTGCCCACAGTTGTGGCAGATTGTATGAACGGAATTGGTGGGAAGAAAAGGGCGGCGTGGATCTGCTGAAACATATATTCTACTGACATAGGTACACTGTATGATCGACCTGCAAAGGCAGTCGACAAATTTTTTTTTAGTCACTGAAAAGAATTCATGTTTATGCATTAACATGTAACTGAATTGAGGTCAACATTGTCCATAAAAATTTAAGCAAGCATGCATTCTTACTATACTTTATTCCCAGATTCACTTAGGGCCACAACCATATGATAATTACATGTTTTCAGAACGCATGAATAATGCCTGTATTTGAGAAGCCACTCCCAAAATGTACTGCTACCTGCTATGTATAGCGGTAATAAAGCAAAGCAACTAAACTGGGAGCAAATTTAATCAGCTCATCTTATGGCGGTATGTATAGTCTATGTAATTAAGATCGATGAAAAGCTGTCAACAATGAACACCAGGCATCCAAACTGAAGTTTTATTCTCAACTCATAGTATGCGCAATAAAATATCTTTCATGGTAGTGCGCATGTTTAGCAAAGAATCAAATGGACCAGCCATCAAGTAAGACTTTGCTGGTGCTAGGAGATATAGTACAGTGGTTTCAGCTGAGGAAAATTCGCTAATCACATAAAAGTGGCATGATTTTCTGTAAAACCGAAATATAACATTTATTTCAGAGAAACAGGACTAAAATCAGCGGCAGAGTTTAGCTGCAGTAGCGAGAAGAGCCCACTCCAGACAGAAACACCGACGCTACAACTCGCACAACACCCAGTCACGAAATTACACAACAAAACGGCACAATCTACATAGAGAAAAAGAAGTATCATCTCACTTACGACCGTGCCGGGCATGAATAGACGGCATCAAGAACCGAAGAAGGAAGAATCCACATCGCCCAATCAACAGATCAATCTCACAACACCGTAGCACGGTAGCAGACCAACATCCCCAATTCCCCAGCCGACCAGCCCTAGATGAACTATCCAAACACCACCACAATAAACACCTCACACAACACCGTATAACTACAGCCAAGCAGCAATCTTTCTGACACACAGATCAAAACCGAAGAACACAACCATAAAAAAAGTGGAATGGCTCATAAAAAAAGTGGAATGGCACCCAAACCTACAGGGAAGAAGAAGAACAGTATCCCACCACCAAGCGACCCGCCGCGAACCACGGTCACTACTACCAATGCGACGCCAAAGCACCGCCCACCACCATCCCTCGGCAGGGTCTCGCCTAGGCCATGAACCAGTGACAATCTGTGCTCCTCCTGCTTCTGAGGAGGAAGAGATGGACATGGAAGAGGAAAAGCATGGGGAGAGAGCAGGACGACGCTACCACTTTTTTTTTGCGAATGAGGACGGCGCTACCACCGTACCACGACCACGGGAGAGGAGTGGAGGAGGCGAGAAGAAGAAGGCCAGCGAGAGGACGGCTTGGGGAGATGCAGGGGTGGCCATCCTAGACCTCCCAGTAAGCTGCTGCCGCCGGTCTGCTAGTTACCGTCAATCTAGGGTTAGGGCGGCCTACTGAAGCGGAGGGATGGCCTGAGGAGGATGAGGGCTAGCAAGAGGAGGGCGGGGAGGAGAAGGGCCAGGGAGGAGGAAGGCTAGGAAGAGGAGGGCGGAGGGGAGGCTTACCTTGCGCGCCGCCGCCGGGATCTTGCGGGCGTGGTTGCTGGCCAACATTTGCTTGCTCGCTCGCGAGTTCAGAAAACGACCGACTGAGTGATGGATGCGGCTCGGCGCGGGGTGGCCGCAGGTGGCGGCGCCGCCGCTTTTGAGTCGACGGAGCGTCGCCGGCGACGCGCGGGCGCGGCGGCGACCTCGGAGCACGGCGGCGTCGATTGCGGCGAGCTCGCCTCGTTCCGGCAAGCGAGAGTGGGTGAGGAGGGAGAGGGCGCGACGGCGAACGTCGGAGTGTGCGCCGATTTGAGCGAGGAGCGCCGGCGGAACGCGTCGGCGGCGGCGGCGACTCTGGCGTCGTGCGCGAGAGAGAAGGAGAAGGGGAGAGTTCTGAGTAGGTTTACAGAGAGGCCCCTGATGTTTTTACTATTTGCAAACCGATCCTTATACTCGTAAAGTGGTGGACCGCGGAGCACCTTCTGGATTTGTGAGGGGACTTTCTGCAAAAGCGTCGCGGGGTGCCCTGCAGGCCGTCGGATCGCCGTTCGACGGCCGGGATCGAGGCACTGTAGCTACTGTTCCTCCCAACAGTGCCCGAGCGCTGAGGGAGCGAGAAATCGTTCGTCTTTGATATAGTTAGTAGATAGTTTGGCCCGAGCAAACCTCATACAGTTGCAGATGCTGCGCACTCTCTTCAGTAACTTTCAACAGAATGAGCGAATCATCAGCAAACAATAGATGGTTAAAACTCGGGGCATTGTCACACACCTTCACACCTTCAAGTCTGCCTTCCTCTTCGGCTTTATTTAGTAGACTAGAAAAGGCTTCCCCACATAATAGGAATAAATATGGAGATATTGAGTCACCTTGCCGAATGCCTCTTTGAGGAATAAGTTCCTCCGTGAGCTTACCATTCAGCTTAAAACGGTACTTAACCGAGGACACACACTTCATGATTAGTTGGATCCATCTCTCCTCAAAACCCATCTTCCTCATCATATTTTCCAGGAAAATCCACTCCACCCTATCATAAGCTTTACTCATATCCAATTTCAGCGTAGCGTATCCTGTACTCCCCGAGCGTTTATTCTGCATAAAATGAGTTACCTCATATGCAAGAAGAATATTATCAGAAATAAGGCGCCCGGGGATAAATGCACTTTGATTGGGAGCGATAATATCATGAAGAATTCCTTTCAGCCGATTTGCCAATACTTTTGACACCAATTTGTAGACCACATTACATAAGCTAATTGGTCTCAAGTCCTTCATTTTCTCTGGTTGCTGTACCTTTGGAATTAGAGTAACACATGTATCATTCCAGTTCATAGGGAACTCACCACCGTTCAGAATCTTCAAAACTTCCTCTGTCACCTCTTCACCAATTAAACTCCAATACTTCTTGAAAAAGATAGCCAGCAGCCCATCCGGTCCAGGGGCTTTTAGGTCCCTAATACCATCAAGGGCAGCCTTGATCTCCGTAACATTAAAATCAGCCATGAGTGCCTCGTTCATGTTCGGTGTAAGATGTAAAGAGAGTAGTAAAATAGTTAGACACCGCCGCCAACATGTCCTCCTCCTTTTCCACCACCCCTCCATCCTCCTTTACAATTCTTTTCATAGTATTATTTTTCTTTCGTGCCGATGCGTACGCATGAAAGTATTTTGTATTGCGATCACCTTTCTTTAACCAACTTACATGAGCCCGCTGCTTCCAATACATATCAATTTGGTGTTCCATTCAGTCCAGTTTGTATCTGAGAACATGTTCTTTCCTCACCATTTCATCGGACAAAGGACTCCTTCTACACTTCTCAAGGTCTTTTTTTGTACGAGCAATTCTCTTCTCCAAATCCCCAAAAGAAAATCTGCTCCATTCTTTCAACTCAGCCATCACACTTCCGAATGCCCTTGCCACAGTTTCTTGGTTTTCTCGAGCCTTCTGCCAAGCATTCTCAACTACAGCATCACACCCTTCCTCTTCCAGTCACCCTGCTTCAAACCTCGGCCCTAGACCTCCTCCCTTTGAGAAAAAATTATTTTGTTGTTCCCTCTCCACCTCAATAATTAGAGGTCTATGGTCCGAATGTCGTGGTTCTCCATTTATTACTTTATAAGCCGGGAAATGATCACACCACTGCTATGTCGCACACGCCCTGTCTAATCTTTCACGAATATATTTTCCACTATTAGCACAATTATTTCTCCAAGTGAACGGGTCTCCGACAAAACCCAAGTCATGTAATTCACATAGCTCCAAAGTCTGCTTAAATCTGTCCATATGAGTTTGGGGCCGAGCCGCCCCTCCCTCTTTCTCCCATGCCATTAGAATTTCATTAAAATCTCCGGCACACAACCACGGTTTGTCACTATGATGTTTTATATTACGAAGCAATCTCCATGTATTCTCCTTTGCATCTGATTTTGGTTCACCATAGATTCCCGTGAAACGCCACACAAAACCATCCTCCTCTGTAATCTCCGCATCGATGTGATACTTTGACTTCAATCCCGCCCTCAAATTTACCGAATTCTTCCAGAAAAGAGCTAGACCTCCACTCTGGCCTTCACAATTCTTCACCACCATGTTAGGCATACCTAACTTCCACCGCAGCCACTCCAGTCTCCCTTCATCCATCTTCGTTTCTGAAAAAAACAAAACATCGAGGTCCTCCCGCTTCTGTAAATCCAGAAGCCCATTAACTGCCGGGCCATTCCCCAAACCCCGGCAGTTCCAACTCCCTAGCCTCATTGGGCCCCGCGGAGCTGTTCTGACAGCCCCGCGACACTTTCATTTTCGACGGTAGTCTCCAGCCTACCCTTCTTTTGCACCCCATAAACCTCTCCATCAACCTCCATAGGACTAGCATCTCTTTTTGTACCAACATGGACCCCAAGCTGCTCGTTTGATCCATCACCCTTTCTCTCCTTTTTTTGGAATTTACCCGAGCCCTTTCTTCCACTTTTATTATCCTGCATGGCTCCTCCCCCCTTTGCGTAGACAACTCCATGCAACAAAGAATTTTTATTCTTCACTTTATCAATACGCTGGGAAAAAGGAGCCCCAACCATCTTGTCAATCACCTGAGCTGCATCCTCCCTTTGTTTCTGTAATATATCGAGAACCCTCTCACCTCCATCTGTCGCCACTTTTTCATGTCCTGATTTCTGCGTGTTAAACTGCAGCATTTTCCTCGTATTACTGTCTATACGGCCATCCAGAGCAGCTAGCTGTGTCTATTGGATTCGTGACCTCCTCATCATCTGTACTCTTTTTTGCTTCCTCACTCCCTGCTACACTTCTGTTAAGGTCCTGCTTACGCCAAGATAGGCTATTGCTTCCCCCGTTGGCAATTCGGTCACGAAAACCATAGGGCTCCCCACCACGACTATTACCAATGGCACCACTCCATCTTGGTTTTCCATTGCTGCTCGCTTTTTTTGGCATAAACGCTCTCAACCATGGTCCAAATTGCTGTTTTTCTCCTCTCTTCAATTTCATTGTACAATGTCTAGCCTCATGCCCTATGATACCACATGTATAGCAGAACTCAGGCAAGAATTCATACTCGAAAGGGCACCATCGAGCTCTACCATCTTCTCCAATTTGGACCATCATACCTCTCATTAGCGGGTTGTTTATATTCAGTTTCACCTTGATACGCAAATATTCACCCACCGCAAAGCCATCATCTCCAACTTCCACTTCAATATGTTCACCGATCTTCTCCCCTATCATCTCACCCGTTTCCCTCTCCATCCGCCCGAGAGGCAACTTCAGTACACGAACCCAAATTGGGATGATGTTGAAAACATATTCCTCTAGGGATTTATCAGGCTCAAAATCCACTACTACCAGAAGATCATTATTTAAATTCCATGGACCACTTTCTAATGCCTTCCTTTTACCAGAAACTTGCAAAAAGGTAAACAAGAAGATATTCTCTCCCATGCTTCTACACTTTATTCCTCGCAACGGACACCAGATCCTTCCAAGTGCTTGCGAAATTCCTTCGGCCGACACTGATTTCTCCGACAGGACCTTTCCCAAGGCTTTTGCATCCACCGCCTCTCCCTGCATACTACCTGCAACCTCCAAAACCGAACCATCAATCTTCAGACCCGCCTTCTCTGCCTCTGACAATTTCAGACTGCTCATCAAATTCTCCACTCGATCCATCTTCCTTCTACCACCAAAGAGATCAAACAACCAAAAAAAACGAAACGAAACCTAGGTACTGTGTATTACGACCACGGCCCTAGGCAGACACGCGGAAGGCTAAGAGGAGGACAGGGAAGGAACTAGGATGGGGAACTAGGAACTGTACTGGCACTCTCCGTTGGGATCCGGGGTAGTCCAGCAGCAAGATGAGAATCGGCGGCGACGACAGAAGAGGAAACGCCCGACAGAATCGCCTCACGATCGCCTCACCGAAAAAAACGGAAACCGTCACCCACGGGACGGACGAGGGGACCTAGTTACCTAGAGAACAATATGTCAATCAGTTGAGCTCCCTGTATCACCCGCTATAAAAGCTAGTAACATTGTGTTATGTACGCTGGTGAACTCTCTTGGTATTTGGATGTGTCCGTCGATTAAACTGATGTGCTGTCATCCCGAAGCTGACCAAAAGGAGCTGGTGAACACTCTTGGAATTTGGATGCATCCGTCGATTGGAGCGATGTGCTTTCATCCCAAAGCTGACTAAAAGGAGGAGAGAATAGTCTACATATACGTATGTATTTCCTTTGGTTCCCATGATCTAGACGCGTTTTATTGCGTAAGTTTATTCATTTTGATCAGTATGTGTCTATATTGACGTCAAATATTTTGAGATAGAGGGAATAGTACTTTGATGTTCCTGATGCTTTTGGTCCAAAAGCTAGTCAACGATATTGTGTTAGAAGCACTGCATGCAAAGACGTGATTCGCAAAAAATATGTTGAAAATATTAGGAAATTTCCACATGATTTAATCCTTAAAAGCACTAGATAAAACATGACTAATAAAACGTGAATTAAACTATTCATGCAATCTAACAGAGAGTACAGAAATAGCAATTGTAGAGAGTACGCAAATAGCAATTCTACACAAATTGCTACAAACACTATACGAAGCATGATATCTAGTAGAACACAGATGAGCACGTACGGGGTGTTGGAGGAAGACCCGTTGGCGCCGTCGTTGTTCATGTCGCCGAAGATGTCGTTGACGTCGGGGAAGTAGTCGTCGTTGGGGAAGAAGTCGTCGGTGTCCGTGTTGATAAAAAGGTCAGTAGTCGCGCGGAAGCGCTCCCCAAAAACCTTATCGCCCCTCTCCCGTACAGGATCACGAGAGGCGGGGTTCCGGAGGCCTACTGTTCCGTCCCGCGGTGCACGCCGCAGAACGGGATGGAGAAGTCTTAATTTGTGGCGCAAAGCTCGATAACCAGGAGGCAGACGCATGAGAGGTGTGGCCGTTGTCTCTTTTTTCTGGAGAGGAGCGACCTCTTTTTTATAGACACAGAGAAGAAGGCGAAAGCAAAACGTTTCAGCTTCTGCGCACCCGTTCGTATTCCAATCATGCGTGGCGCGTGACAAAAATATAGCCATCGGCTCGGCTCATTCCCGCAACCCGCGGCGCGGCGCGTCGTGACGTGACGTGTCGTGACGAGGCGGGCGGCGGAGGAGGAGCGCGCGTGTGGCTCTCTCTTATTCTCTCCCTTGTCAATGCCTCATATTAGTGGTAGAAAGTATCACCTTATAAGCTGGTGAAACTCTCTCCCAAATGGCGGTATGGGACTAAACATTTTGTCCCACCTCTTGCCATGCATGAATGGGCCACATGGGCCTCTAGGATTTTCAGGAATTTATTGGATTAATTAAAAAGGCTTGCTAATTGGGCCAAAATTCCAACAATCCCCCACCAGATCCTACAGGCACATAGAGTTTGACTTAGGTTCTCAAACATTGTTTACATACCGGTACTGCAGTGGAGACTGTTAAGTTGAACTTCCACCTAGAACTTCATGTTCGACTAGTTTGCAACTTGAACAGTGGACTATGCCTTGAACTGCAAGTTTTCTGTGAATCTAGTTTCACACAAAGTCTTGACCGATACTGGGCTACCGTGGGACTTCCCCGCGGGTGGAGCTGTCATACTCCAGGGCCTTTCATGAGTTTATTAGAGAGCACCCAACTCTCATAGACTGCGACGTTTGACAGTCAGGCTCATATAGGTGTGTTCCTCAAAAGATGTTCTGCAGGACAACATCTCCTTTTTTTTTAAAAAAAACTCTTGGAACACATTAAGATATACATCAACCTGCCATGCAGTTCAGAAGAGTATTGCATCTTCACAGAGTGGTATTATATAAAGTAAGGATACTCTTCTCTCACTTGATCAACAGCTTGTCTCCCAATTCTACTTCACGGGATCTCCGATCACATAGAGTGGGTTGCCACTGCAGACAACTCATACTGTGGGTCTCATTCCCATCTCCTTCGATGCATTATCTATCACATTGCGTGATAGACCCTTTGTGAAGGGATCTGCCAAATTTTTAGATGTTTGGATATAATCCAACGCAATAACTCCGGAGTTCTTCATTTTTCTGACAGATTTCAGTCTCCTCTTCACATGCCTTGATGACTCATATTATCCTTTGAACTGTTAACCTTGATGATCACAGTTTGATTATCACAGTTCATTAGTATAGCAGGTATTGGTTTCTCAACCACAGGTAAGTCCATCAAAAGCTCACGAAGCCACTCTGCTTCAACAGTGGCAGTGTCTAGTGTTGTGAGTTTTGCTTCCATAGTTGACCTCGTTAAGATGGTCTGCTTGCAAGACTTCCAGGAAACAGCGCCACCACCAAGTGTAAACACATAACCACTTGTGGCCTTAATCTCATCAGCATCAGATATCCAATTTGAATCACTATAACCCTCCAGTACCCTCGGGTACCCGGTATAGTGAATACCATAACTCACGGTGCCTTTCAAATAGCGCATAACTCTCTCAAGAGCATGCCAATGATCATCTCCCGGATTTGAAACAAACCGGCTCAGTTTACTTACAGCAAAAGAGATGTCAGGCCTCGTGGCGCTAGCCAAATACATAAGCGAGCCAATAATCTGCAAGTATCTCAATTGATCTCTAGCAATTCGTCGATTCTTTCGAAGCAACACACTGGGATCACATTAAGGTTGGTACCAAATATCAGTATGTCATCGACGTACAGACACAAAATAACTCCCTCGCCCCCGCCATGGCGATAGTACACACATTTGTCAGCTTCGTTTACAACAAAGCCTTCGGCAGTTAACGTTCTTTCAAACTTTTCATACCACTGCTTAGGGGCTTGCTTGAGACCATATAGAGACTTCAATAACTTGCACACCTTTCCTTCCTGACCATGTACTACAAAACCATCTGGCTGTTCCATCTAAATTTCCTCTTCCAGCTCTTCATTTAGGAAAGTCGTCTTAACGTCCATTTGATGAACGAGAAGACCGTGTGAGGGAGCCAATGATAGTAGCACACGAATGGTGGTCAGTCTGGCAACAGGTGAGTAAGTATCAAAGAAGTCTTCATCTTCCTTTTGGGTATAACCCTTGGCCACAAGACGTGCCTTGTACTTTTCGATAGTACCATCAGGCCTAAGCTTCTTCTTGAACACCCACTTACATCCTACAGGTTTGCACCCATAAGGACGATCAGTGATCTCCCAGGTACCATTAGCCAAGATGAAATCCATCTCGCTGCGGACAGCATCCTTCCAGTAGTCAGCATCAGGAGATGCATAAGCTTCTGAAATAGTCCTAGGAGTGTCATCCACGAGGTACACAATGAAATCATCACCAAAGGATTTTGCGGTCCTCTGTCTCTTGCTCCTTTTAGGAATTTCATTGTCATCCTCTAAAGGATTATCGAAGTGTTCCATCGGAATAGTGGGTTCAGGAATTGTAGCTAATACCTGACTAGATGTGTTAGGCATCTCCTGATTTGATGAACTAGGCTTATCCTTCATGGGAAAGATATCCGCAAAGAAACTCGCATCATTCGACTCCATTATTACCAACATGCATGTCGGATACCTCAGATTTTACTATCAAAAATCTATAGCCAATGCTATGAAATGCATAGCCCAGAAAAACACAATCCACAGTTTTTGGTCCAAGCTTTCGCTTCTTGGGAATTTGTATATTGACTTTCGCCAAACAACCTCAAGTCCGTAAGTAATAGAGTTTTAACCTTTTCTTCTCCCATTCCTCGAATGGAGTTATCTCTTTGTTCTTTGTGGGAACTCAGTTTAGGACATGAGACGCTGTCAATATTGCTTCCCCCCACCATGCCTTGGACAAACCCGAAGTGTCTAACATGGCGTTAACCAAATCAGTCAGAGTTCGGTTCTTTCTTTCGGCCACCCCGTTTGATTGGGGTGAGTAGGGAGGCGTCCTCTCATGGATTATACCATGTTCCGCACAAAAAGAATCAAATTCATTGGAAAAATACTCTCCACCACGATCAGACCTAAGTCTCTTGATCTTTTGATCGAGTTGGTTTTCTATTTCAGCTTTATAGATTTTGAAGAAATGTAAAGCTTCATCTTTTGATTTAAGGAGATACACGTAACAATATCTAGTGGAGTCATCGATCAACGTCGTGAAATATGTCTTTCCACCTTTTGTCAACAAGCCATTCATCTCACAAAGATCTGAATGTATAAGCTCTAGTGGTGCCAAATCTCTTGCCTCCGCAGTCGTATGAGACTTGCGTGGTTGCTTTGCTTGCACACATACTTGACACTTAGAGCCTTTAACAATTGTGAAATTAGGGATTAAACTCATTTTGGCTAGCCGCGTCATACAACCAAAATTAATATGACAAAGACGTGAATGCCAGACATTTGATTCACTGGTTGAGCAAACATGATTAACAATATTATTGCAAACGTCTGACAAAGATAGGCGGAACAAGCCTCCGCACTCATAGGCTTTACCAACGAAAGTTCCAAATTTCGACACTACAAATTTATTGGACTCAAAAGATAACTTGTAGCCATCTCGACACAGAAGAGATCCGCTAACAAGATTCTTATTTATGACGGGCACATGATGAACGTTCTTCGGGCGCACGATCTTCCCCGAAGTAAACTTCAGATCGACCGTACCAACACCATGAACAGAAGCATGTGACCCGTTCCCCATCAGCACGGAGAAAGTCCCTGCGACCTGGTAAGAAGAAAACATTGAGATGTCAGCACAAACATGTACATTTGCACCCGTGTCAATCCACCATTCAGGAGAATGACATACTGAAAAGACAGTGGGAAATATACCGTACCCAACGTCCTTCATCTCAACATCGCCGATGACAACATTAGCGGTGTTGCCGCTCTTTCCTTGCTGCAGCCTGTCATAGCGATTTGGGCAACTAGGAGCCCAGTGATTGGGATCACCGCAAACATGGCAGGATCCTTTCTTCTTACTGGTCTTCTTCTTGAAGTTGGTAGACTGTGAGGGCTTGTTCTTTGCATCATGCTTGCCTTTTCCCTCATGCTTGTTCTTGGCCTTGTGGGGGTAGGAGTGCTTCTTCTGAACGAAGTTGGCAGTAGAACCTCCCTCGGCACCTCGAGTGCGTGCGTCTTTTGCTCTCGCCTTCTCCTCCACATCGAGAGACCCAATGAGATCCATAACTGAAAACTCTTGTCTCTTATGCTTCAGGGAAGTAGCAAAATTCCTCCACGAGGGAGGAAGCTTGGCAATGATGCCTCATTGGGTAAGACGCATGTGAACTGCTCAAGTTCCTTAGCAATGGACTGTATCTCATGAGCCTGCTCCACAACGGAGCAGTCACCAGTCATCTTGTAGTCATAGAACTGCTCCATGACATACAATTCACTGCCTGCGTCCGAGACCCCAAATTTGGCCTCGAGCGCATCCCACATACCCTTGCCCGTAGTGATGGACAAATATGGGTCAATGATTTTCTCGCCAATAATGCTGAGAATAGCCCCTCTCAGGAGGATATCGGCTTCCTGAAAAGCATTCTTCTGTTCAGGAGAAAGCTCTCCTTCAGGCTTGCCTTTAGCAGCGTGGAAGCACTTCATGGTTTCAAACCACAGAGTTGCTCTTGCACGCCAATTCTTGTAATTGACGCCCACAAAAGGAGGAGGCTTTAGTGATGCAGCAAAGCCAATGGAGGAAATTTTCCTATCATAAGGTTTTTGGATTGTTGAAAATATTAGGAAATTTTCACATGATTTAATCCTTAAAAGCACTAGATAAAACATGACTAATAAAACGTGAATTAAACTAGTCATGCAATCTAACAGAGAGTACAGAAATAGCAATTGTAGAGAGTACGCAAATAGCAATTCTACACAAATTGCTACAAACACTATACGAAGCATGATATCTAGTAGAACACATATGAGCACGTACAGGGTGTTGGAGGAAGACCCGTTGGCGCCGTTGTTGTTCATGTCGCCGAAGATGTCGTTGACGTCGGGGAAGTAGTCATCGTTGGGGAAGAAGTCGTCGGTGTCCGTGTTGACAAAAAGGTCAGTAGTCACGCGGAAGCGCTCCCCAAAAACCTTATCGCCCCTCTCCCGTACAGGATCACGAGAGGCGGGGTTCCGGAGGCCTACTGTCCCGTCCCGCGGTGCACGCCGCAGAACGGGATGGAGAAGTCTTGATCGGTGGCGCAAAGCTCGAGAACCAGGAGGCAGGCGCATGAGAGGTGTGGCCGTTGTCTCTTTTTCTGGAGAGGAGCGACCTCTCTTTTATAGACACAGAGAAGAAGGCGAACAGGGTGCGTGGGAGATGAAACGAAGAGACAGAAGATCTCAGGTTTGAATTAATTGTCCACTAAGCAAAACGTTTCAGCTTCTGCGCACCTGTTCGTATTCCAATCATGCGTGGCGCGTGACAAAAATATAGCGTGACGAGGCGAGGCGTGGCGAGGCGGGCGGCGGAGGAGGAGCGCACGTGTGGCTCTCTCTTATTCTCTCCCTTTTCAATACCTCATATTAGTGGTAGAAAGTCTCACCTTATAAGCTGGTGAAACTCTCTCCCAAATGGCGGTATGGGACTAAACATTTTGTCCCACCTCTTGCCATACATGAATGGGCCACATGGGCCTCTAGGATTTTAAGGAATTTATTGGATTAATTAAAAAGACTTGCTAATTGGGCCAAAATTCCAACAAAATACTCTCTTCGTTCCTAATTATAAGATGTATTAGTTTTGTTTCCGATTCACATGTATCTAAATGCATTTCTAGTGCGTCTATTCACCCATTTGTACTGCACTTTTCTTTGTTTTTTCTACATATGGTTATTTAAAGAGATTTACAATTAAGTCGGTGAGCAAGCGTCCAAGTGGTAAACAATATCTAAAAATATGGCTCGCAAATGCTAACTTTCGTGATTCTTGTCCTGAAAAGTTGGATCTATGGATCGGATGGTTTGAAATCATGAATGTTAAATCACACTTAGCATATCTCTTAAAAGATTTAGGGGAGTAAACATTTACTCTAAGCGGTAGCCGACTCTTAAATATAAGATTCTCGTATGGCTGGAAAAACAAATTCTCTTCCCCATGAGCATTTTTCTCCGAATCCACCCCCATCGAAGTCTCGTTATCCAGTCTGGCATCACCGCCATGCCTCGATCCTCCCGTCGACGGTCCCCTCCACCGATCCAGAGCACGGATCCATGATGAGCACGGTATCGATAGCAAAAGCGGAGGATGTCGGTGGCGGAAATCACCGACCGTCAAACCCACCAAAATATTTGTATAGGGTCGTACCACTCAGCCACGTAGGCGGCATGGCGTAGAGATCGAGGAAGACCGACTGGTTGGCTTTTAGTTTAGATTTCATTTAGAGTCTTGTAATACAGTTTAAGCTAGTAGTTTGTATCTAGTTAAAATTATTACAATATAGTTCACGCTAGTAGTTTGAATCTAGTTTGAACCTAGTTAAAGTTATGTAAATACAGTTAATGCAAGTAGCTAGTTTGAATATAGTTAATTAAAATTATATAAATATAGTTTATGCTAGTAGATCAGTAGTTTGAATCTATCTTGTTTCATGATTTTTTTTAATTTTTTTTTCAAGAGTAAGGTTTAAAAGATCGGCTAGAAACTGTTATCTTTAGAGGAGCAAATTTGAGTAGTTAAAAGATAAGAGGTCATATAGGGGACTAAATTTCGAGTCATGAGCTGGAGATGCCCTTAGGCTCCTACCCGATACTTACCTCTAACTTGATTCCTTTTCATTAAAGCTTCGAATTATTTGCAGAAAGAAACGCCAATTTCTGAGAAGAATGACCCCTCATATGACGATGATCATCACGATTTTAGTGAACTAGTAGTATCTAAATTGGAAAAAGTCCAAAACAAACCTTCAACTTATAGATGAAACATAAATCAAACCCCGAACTCCTAATCCCGGAAGTTAATACTCCGAATTTATCAATCCGGTCTATTTTAGATCCTATATAGAACTGTTGGGCGTACTGAAAATATTTAATCCCGGCCGGGACATCACGCTGCTCTCACTTACAATCCGGGCCCACACGTCATATCAATCCCCTTCCTATATCACTATCGCCGCCGGCCGCCGATCGGACTCGGAGCCCTTTTTGTACTCAGCTGTTGCAGGATCATCTGAGTCATCGTGTCACCCAGTTTCTTTTTTCTGCTCCTAGCAACATGAATTGAAGTCGGTGCACTGCCATGCAATGTGTCACGTAGCTGGTTAACCGATCCGTATTCGAGTTAAACTCGGACACGATCGAGCAGGAGATATACTTCTCCGCCCGGGCCATAGGCGCTAGAGGAAATCCAAAGGGACGTGTAAGGATCAAGATGGACTACACCGCGGAAGGGAACTCGCTGCCGTCGCCGTCGTGCGTCGACGGCCGGAAGAGGAACGTGTGCTACTACTACGACTCCGGCATCGCCAACGTCGACTACGGCGCCCAGCACGTCATGGTGCCCCGCCGCGTCGCCATGACGCACGCCCTCGTCGCCAACTACGGCCTCCTCCCCGACATGACCCGCCTCCGCACCACGCCCGCCACCCAGGACGACCTGCGCACCTTCCACGACGACGCCTACGTCGGCCTCCTCCACGACGTCACCCCGGACGCCTACTACCGCCGCCGCGACCAGGACATCCGGGCGAGGGCCACGGCGTGCGGCGTCGGCGCGTCCGCCGACGCCGCAGACCACTACGACAACCCCGTCATCGACGGCCTCTGGGACTACTGCCTCCGCTACGCCGGCGGGTCGCTCGCCGCCGCGCGCGCGCTGGCCGGCGGCCGCTCCGACGTCGCCATCAACTGGTCCGGCGGCATGCACCACGCCTGCAGCGGCAAGGCCAGCGGCTTCTGCTACGTCAACGACATCGTGCTCGCCATCCAGGTGCTCATCCGCCGCTTCCGCCGCGTCCTCTACGTGGACATCGACGTGCACCACGGCGACGGCGTCGAGGAGCACTTCAAGAGCGACGACCGGGTCATGACCGTCTCCTTCCACCGCTACGACGGCGACTTCTTCCCGCGCACCGGGAAGGCGCATGACATCGGCCAGGGCAAGGGCAAGTACTACACCCTCAACGTGCCGATGAAGGCGGGCATGGACGACGACGGCTACGTGCACGGCCTCTTCATGCCGATCATGAGCAGGGTCATGCAGGCGTTCGACCCGGACGCCGTCGTGCTGCAGTGCGGCGCCGACTCGCTCCACGGCGACAAGCTCGGCGGGTTCAACCTCTCCATCAACGGCCACGCCGCCTGCGTCGGCTACCTCCGCAGCTTCAACGTGCCCCTGCTCCTCCTCGGCGGCGGCGGGTACACCGTCAACCACGTCGCCTCCTGCTGGTCCTTCGAGACGGCCGTCGCCGTCGGCAAGGAGAAGGAGATCCCCGACGACATACCGCACCACGGCTACGAGCACTACTACATGGACCAGAGGTACAAGCTCCATTACGCCGTGCCGGCGGGGACCAAGAAGATCAAGAAGGACGAGGTGGACAAGATAAAGCAGGACGCCCTCAAAAACCTCTACATGCTCAAACCACCGCCATCGTCATCGACCGTACCAAGCACAAGCTATGCCGCCATCGACGACAAGAACCTCTACGACGAGGACTACAACTGCAGGTCCAAGAGACACAGGGAAGATGACGACCCCATGGAAAGGCTGCACCGGCTCTGCGGCAAGGCGGACGCCATCAATTTCTTCACTGAGCTGGGGAAGAGAAAGAAGGAGAAAAACAATCCTAAAAGACCTGCAGGTCTCTCTCAACAAATTACACCCACCCCAAAAGATTAGTCTTTTTTTATGCGGAGAGAAGAGATTAATTAGTCGGGTTGATTGGGAATTTTTGGGATACTGTCCTCTTCGCCTCGTTTGAGCAAGCTACAAGGGGGAAATCCTATAAGACACTCTTTGGACTGTACTGATTTCATATAC
Source organism: Puccinellia tenuiflora (assembly GCA_012064385.1). Taxonomy (NCBI): domain Eukaryota; kingdom Viridiplantae; phylum Streptophyta; class Magnoliopsida; order Poales; family Poaceae; genus Puccinellia; species Puccinellia tenuiflora. The sequence continues at coordinate 1,328,692 of QRDG01000355.1, forward strand.
GATAATTAAAGTATAGTGTGTTTGTACTCATCTCTTTAGATTTTTATGTTTTTTCTTTTCTGTGTTATACTATGTTTCACACATCCTGCAATGCAAAGGGAGTCTCTAAACCTACTAGCTTACTGATATTGCCGAGCATGCATGGCTAATGGGTTCACGCATAATTTCATCTAATGCACACAGCAACATAATTGTCTTATGGCCAAATTAATTTAGAATCTTTTAACTCTAAATCCCAATCAGTTCAAAAAGGTAAAGTGAAACTTAGGTTTAATGTTGCACTTTTCTATAAAAAAAAGTGTAAAGTGCAGTTGGGTAAAGATGTGCGAGCTGCATTTTTCGTTATGCTAAAATTGCACTTTTGTGAATCAACCGAGACATAAGAAAATCTAAGTTAACTTAGACAGAGCGAGACCCTTGAAAGTTATAGCATAATGAGAAAAATAGATATAGCTATAACTCAATAGACGTCAAAATAGTTTTTCTTACTCAACATCCATACCATCGTATCTAGATTTTATCTTCCCTTTTTATTTGCATTAATCTTTTGTTTAGACTTGATAATTATTAATGTCGACTTGGGAGTTATTTGTCGGTTGGCTCACAAGTGGCGATATGAGAAGTTTGGGATTGTATAATTTTATGACATGTGACTAGAATAGTTTTAGTCAAATTCAAGACCAAAGTTGCATCAAATTTTTGGGGAGCCTTACATGGAGAAAATTCCAAAAAAGAAAAACACAACAATTGGGCACGAAGGTCGCAAAATCCATCTAGATACTTTTTTTAAAAAAAAATCAACCGGTATTGCGCTAGTTCTTTGCACATGTAGAGCAATGTCTAGCCCAGAGTTTGCTAGAACTATTCCAGTGAGCCCTCCTACGGTGAACAAAAAGGCTTGCGCGATGAAGCGAATCAATCAGAATGGAGACAAGGAAAGGAGGAGAGGCGAAACTCAACAAAAAAGGAAAAGTTATGGAAGTGAAAAAAGAAGACCATTGGGCTAGGGAAGACTCCCTCTAAAAGATCAATCTGACTGAGGATAAGGTGGTTTATGTTAGGGTCCGAGAAAGCAACTTGACATGCCAATCCTAACAAGAATTCCACTCTTTCTGGTCATGTCAGAAACCACCTCTTGGAAAGCAGATCGAAAGCCAATCGTTTCAGAAGATGATCCTTTTTGGCGCCCGCCCTTTATTTAGATGTTGGGGAAAGGCAAGCCCAAGGAAAGTCTAGGTTGGCACTCCATCTCGGTCGGCATCCTCTTTCTATTTCACATGCAGGAGTGTGCATCTTTATGTTGGGTGTTCTTCTGTCGTGCGACCCGATGGCTTATGTGCGACCTGTGGCCCACGCCTCCTATTCTATTTGTTCAGGGCGGGCGGCACGCAACTTTTTCTTTGTTTCGGAGCGGGGCGCATACTATTACCACTACGTACCACACCACCGGGCGGCTGGATCAGTCCAATAATACCACTCACTGGTAAATAGCGCAATACTTCTTCGTGAATCTCCGCCTAGGACCTGGAGGAGATCCATAAGAACCAAGTCGTGGAGAAGATAGCATCAAACTAGAGATAATAAACCTAACTCTCCGTGCTTTAATCGAGAATGCCATATTTTCGTGCCCCAAAGGGGAAGTCAAGCAATAATGAATTTGCGCGTAGCTTTTTTTCTTTAACATACTTTGTAACTATACCAAAGTAGTTGTACAACAGAATGCCCTTCGCCTTTAGTACTTTTCTGGTGGTGCTACCCGAAGACTTAAATGAATAGCCATCGTGTTATCCTAGAATCTATCATTCTCCAAAATTCCCTAAAGGTAGCAAGATTTATGCTGAACAGCCCATATCAGAAAGGCAAGGGGCAAGAACTTGCAACCTTCCTCGATGAAAGAGTCAACTCAATCTCGTTTTATCCTACTTTCATTCCTATCCATATTCAAAATGGAATACCAGAACCGGTGACTGAACCGCTGAACCACTTAATTCTTCATAATGAGAGTCAAGCGGGTCGATCCGAATGCTTTTTGCGATGATGACAAGGAAGAAAGCGCGCTTTGTCTGCCCGCCCTGGCATGGTTATACCGAACTCAATGGTGCGTTATAGATAGGGGTGGGGCGTGCTCCTCTAGTTCGCTCTAGGGTACAGAGTGCTACTAGTTTTATCTCTCACTTTACTATTTGGGAAGAGAAGACTCTTTTATGGATCTCTCCTCCAGCTTAAAAAAGGGGCAGTTGTGTTTAGTAATTTGGCGCCCCATCTTTTGATTGACTGTTGTCAACTAATCCTTTTTCCTCTTTCAATTCCTGCTGGGGGAAAATGGCGCTTCGCTTGCATGACCGGTACCGGTATCTGTTCAAGAAGTCAGTACTTATGCGGCACTGAACAAAGGGTGAGATCGATGAAATGCAATACATGTTTGAATATTTCCTATCTTCTTCCAGCCATCAAACTTGTTCAATTCGTTTTCTTGCGATCTGTGGAATAGTGATATCATACTTGAATCCACGTTTCTAGTATTTGAGGAAGAAGTAGAATCTTAGTCAAGTCTAATTTCTAAGTTGGGAATTTGATATCGACTAAATCAAGTGAAAGGGCATGGTTGCCCCCATGTGTTGTTTTGGTAATTAATGACAATCTCTATGGACTAATGTGTGCTTTGAGTTATATTTGCAGTGTTGGTCCATAAGGAATGCTTGGACTCCATATGTTGGAGTCAAGGCTAAAAGAAGAAGACTATATGTTGATCAAGGCTAAGTGCAAGTTGATCAACATACAAGATTAGGGCATGTGAAGAAGAAGATCATTTGTTGATCAAGATCCTATGTTGTCCATGGTGGATGGCGTCATGTGGTGATCATCAAGATAAAGGCCATGTGAAGATATGTCGAAGAATGCCTCTCCCATCTTGGTGTATGGGGGAGCAATATGCGTGTCTTCACCAATCGGAGCAAATCAAGAAAGGTGATCCACTTGAGAGTAGATCAAGATCGTCATCATCTAGCTCAAGTGGAATGCGCAAGGCAAAGGTATGATCTTGATAGGGTCTCTAGTTTATCGGTCTCGCGGTGTAGTTATGAGACCGGGTTTTAGGATTGGTAACCGTACTATCAAGAGGGGCTCTCAAGTGAGCTTTAGCGTATCGGTCGTAGAGAGCTCAAACCTTTGCATCCTTGGCATCATCTTTATTGGTTCCTATTTGGCTCTTATCGTGGTGTGGTATTGGTGCTTGTCGTGCTTGTCATGACAAGGCCAAGGTCACCGAAAACGGTTTTCATATGTGTTCCCTATTGAGTTTTCGGTGTCGGAGATTTTGTCGGTCCATCTATGCGGAAGGTTTCACTCTTCCGTTTATTAGCAAAATCTCCCTTACTTGGTTTCAATATTCTCACATGATATAGGGTAGCATTTGCCGTCCTCTTTCCAACAAAGTTGGTTTCACTTCATTCGGACTTCATTTGCAAAAGATATGGTTTTCCGGTTTTCAATAGAAAGGTTTTACCTTTCATATTTTGGTTTTACCATATCCTTTTGAACAATGATGTTTCTCTGCATAATCTTGTTGTGCTCGTTGTGACGATTCCAACGAGTCCAAGATTATCGAAAACGGAGTTCGTATGTGGAAGATATTGCATTTCCGGTTTGCAAGAAAGAGGTTTAATATTTCCTCATTTGTTATTATAATATATTGTTGGACTATGATGTTTTTATGCATAATCTTGTAGTGCTTGTTGTGGTGATTCCAACGAGTCCAAGATTATCGAAAACGGAGTCCGGATACAAAAGTTATTGCATTTCCGGTACCGGACGTTTTCTAGGCAGAAAAAGAAAAGAAAAGAAAGAAAGAAAAAAGGGGGAATCGTCCAGCCCAGCATGGCCGGGGGATGGCCGGGGGATGGCCGGGCCCTCTCTGTTGCATGGCCGGCCAGGCCGGCCTCCCCCCTCCGGCTGCACGAAATTTGGCCCAACGACCATATTTTGTCTTCCCCTTTTAAGGGGTCTTCTTCCCCACTTCTTCCCCAACTTTCTCCCACCTCTTGAGCTCTCTTTCCCCCATTGTTGACATTCTTAGAGCTTTGCTATCTCTCAATCCCTCCAATAGTTCTTGCTAGTTTTTGAGGGAAAAGAGAGAGGAGGTCTAGATCCACGTTTCCACCGATCGGTTTCTCCTCTAAGTGAGGGGAACACATTGGATTAGATCTTTGGAGTTTCTTTGTGTTTCTCCTTGTTCATCCTCCCAAATCCCTCCCAAGCATTAGTTGCTTTGGTTGGATTCGGGTTGGAAGAACTTGTCCACTTAGTGTGTTCTTGCCATTGCATTAGTTGCATCGGTTTGAGTTCTCCACGGTGATTCGTGGAAAGTGAAGTTGAGAAGCTTGTTACTCTTGGGTACTTTGGTGCCCTAGAGCTTGTTCCTCTAGGGCACGTTGGTACCCTAGACGGTTTGATTTCTCGGAGTCTTGGTGGCTTACGGGATTTGTTGGGAGCCTCCAATTAGGTTGTGGAGGGAGGCCCGACCTTGTTGTTCTTCGGAGCTTTGGGAGCTAAGGAGATATTGCCGGGAGCCACCAATTGAGTTGTGGTGTGTGCCCCGGCCTTGGCGCATCGAGTCTTGGTGGCTCGGTGCATTTGGTGAAGACCCTCCAACTTGTGGAGTGAGCTTCATCCTTGTAAAGGTTCTAGTTGTCAACCTCGACGGCAACATAGTGACAAGTGCCTCGCCACATTGGTGGTAAGACACAACGGAGATACGGTGTGCCATATCAAGGCTACTCGGTGTTTCACATTGGTGAACACCGCGCCGCTCCAACGGAGACTAGCTTCCATTGGGAAGTGAACTTCGGGATAAAATCATCGTCTCCAAGTGCCTCGGTATTTCTATCCCGAGCTTCTTACTTATGCTATTTACTTTGTGATAGACATCTAGCTTAAAGTCATATATCTTGCTATCACCTAGTTGATTATATTGCTTAGCATAAGTGTTGGTGCACATAGGTGAACCTAGCTAGTTTAGGTTTTGGCTTGATAAATTAAACGTTAGTTTTATTCCGCATTTATTCAAGCCTTAACCGTAATAATTTTAAATCGCCTATTCACCCCCCCCCCCCCTCTAGGCGACATCCGTGTCCTTTCAATTGGTATCAGAGCCGGTTCTCTCTTTATAGGGCTTCACGGCCTAGAGAGTAAAGATGTCGTCTAGTGGTTTAGTGCACAATGCTTCTTTAATATTCGAAGGCACTAATTATAATGATTGGAGAAATCGCATGCTAGATTATTTTCGGGACATTGATCCATGTATAGAGCAAATTCTAGATATGGGTTTTTCTCCTCTAGAGGATGAGGAAAATTCTTATCTAGATGATGAAGCTTCTAAAGTGATTTTCAAGTCTTTGAGTAATGCAGTTGCTTTGTCGATCTCTCCTTATCGGAATGGCCATGAGCTATGGACCAAGCTTCAAGACAATTATGGTGTGTCCATGGATAGTGAGAATGATTGTTCTCCATCCATCTCGGGCGTAATAAGCTCTCAACTTCTTCTACCTCATCTACATGTGGCAAGCCACAAAACAATGCAATGGTGAGTAGGGATAAATTTCGCAATAATGATAGTAAGCTTCTATAGATGATATTACATCTCTATCTTATTGCAATGATTTATCTTGGATTTAAACACATCTAGAACTAATGTTTCACATGCTTGTGTTAATAGTCCTTGCATATCTTCTAATTCGTCCAAGTAGTGATGATAATGACCATAATAATGATGATGAAGAAGATGATGCTTACTTTAATAAAAAGGTCTAATGGTTCTTAATGCTCTTTCAAAGAATGAAAATGCTTGTGAGAACCTACATGAAATCATGAGCACCTTGTTGAGCGAGGACTTACTATTGAAAATTGGAAGCTCGTGAAAATGAAAGCCTTAGCCGCGAGCGTGATTATGCAAACACGATTGCGGATCTTGAGCAAGCTCTGAAGAAATCCAAACCACCAAGAAATCTCTTGAGGAGACATTTACTCTAGAGTTATCTAAAGTAAATGAAACCCATGATAGAGCTCTCAAGGTGGCTAATGATTTTAAAATTAAAAATGATGAGCTTGTTGTTGAAATTGTTAGACTCCTTGAGGCTAATGTGAAATTTGAAAGGATGTCAAGTCCTTGGAAGATTCTCTCGCACATCTCACTAAGTCTCATGATCAACTCCAAGCTCAATTATTAAAAGAACTTCCTACTTGTTCTCCCATTGCTATTAATGTTGATGCTTGTGCTACTAACTCTATTTCTTGTGAACCATCCATTTTAAAGGAGAATGTTGAGCTAAGGGCTCAACTTAAATTGCTAACTAGCAATTATGAGATATTGGTAAGAAAGCCATGAGAAGCTTTCGAGCTCTCATGAGGATCTTCTAGTATCTCATGATAAGCTAAAGTTAGCTCATGAGGCTATCGCTACCAAGGTAATATCTAGTGAGCCTCATGTGGACAATGACACAACTTCTACTAAAATTGTTACAATGCCATGTGCTAGTCCTTGTAATTCTTCATCACAACTAATGCTAAATCATATGTTGAATTACATTTTGTGCCTAGTTCTCTAATAATGAAGCCTCAACTTCCACTAGTACTTGTGTAGCTACTAACCTTGTAGGGAAGACTAAAGAGCACAAGGCACAAGCCACTTCTTTGAAGAAAGATGTGGAGAAGCGTCATAAAGGGAAGGTCACAGACAACATGTTGAGTGTGCAAAAATCCCCCAATGACAAGAGTGGACTTGGATTCAACTCCAATATCAAGAACAAGTCCAAGAGTAGCAATAAGAAGGGCCAAGAACAAGTCAATCACGGCCAAGATTGTTTTTCAAGTGCAAAGTTGAAGGGCATCATGTTAGGATTGCCCAATGAAGAAGAAGCCTCTTAGTGAGAAGCAATTAGGGAAGCGGCCTTTGTTCAATCTCATGCTCAACCTCGGGTTGAACAAGGCCACCTCCTAAGAAGACTCAAGTCATTGCTCCTCAAGTTAAGGAGCCTATTAAGAAGAAAGAAAAGAGTCGATATTGCTACTTATGCCGTGAGAAGGGTCACTTGGCTTCTTCATGCACAAACGGTACTCTATCCAACCCCATAATTATTGATGATGTTTATTCTCTTAGGAAGGATAGGGTTGGCAATGTGTTTGCCAAATATGTGGGACTCAAAGTGGTGTCAAGAAAAGAACCATTTGGGTTGCCAAGCCTATTGTGACTAACCTCTTAGGACCCAACTTGGTTGGGGACCAACAAGCTCAAACTTGATCAATAGGTTGTGATGGAGGACATTGGAGACTTGGCTATCCTTGAAGAATTAAGGGATCTTCTGATTATTATTTCCACAAGCCAAGTCATTTGGATTATATTGTCATACTCATATCCAATGCTCCTTCTTGCGGTAACTTATATTTAAATTATATATACATTGAAAGTTGCTTGCCCCTAGCATGTGTTAGTTTTGTTCCTAGCATGTGCTTGTATATGTTGTGCTTATTACTTACCTTGAGAAATCAAGTTTGTGTATGTTAATGTGCGCTCCATATATGTGTAAACTTT
>QRDG01000356.1:0-72306 GCA_012064385.1 Puccinellia tenuiflora
GGCAGAAAACCCCTATTTCTTTCCTTATTTGTTTCAGGACCTTAACGACGTCATAATGAGCTATAAATTTACGGGGGTCATTATTTTGGAAGGAGAAGATTTAGGAGCGAAAAAAGGTCAACGATCGGAGGCCCGAGGACCAAATGGGGGGGTCCCACGCGGCCCCTGTACCTGGCCGCGTGGGCCTATCCCAATCAGCCCTCGTGGCCCCGTTTGCATCGATCCTTCGCCCAGAAGCTTCCTCGCGACCTAAAAACGCCTATATAAAGGGTCCCCGACGTTTTTTCAGAAGAGAGCCGCCACACGAGAGAAACAAGAAACAGAGACCAGGAGGCTACAGATTGGAGGGGGAAAACTCCGGCGGAGCCCTACCGGAGAGGCCTCCACCTTCTCCATCGACATCTCCACCGTCTCCATGATGAAGAGGGAGTATTCCACCTCTGGACTATGGGTTTGTGGCAGTAGCATATGTATCTCTCTCTCTCTTGAGCTTCACTAATTAGCACCGTATGAGCTGCTGAACATGATTACGGTCACCGTTGTATTACCATTGTGGCGGATCTTTCTATGAGTTAATATATGTTGAGATTGCAATGTTATATTTTAGTTATGAAAGTAGATGCATATTATGTACCCCGTTCTTATATCCTTGTTATGATCAAGCATGTTTATGAGAGCGTGTGTGGGGGAACGTGTGCATTAGTTGGAGTAACGGAGGTGGTGAAGTGATAAGCTGACAACTTGAATATCATGATCCATTGGGTGTTTACCTTACTTTGTTGCCTCACTAGGGATAAACCAAAATACCATGTTGAAGGGTAGGAGGAGTGACATGCCTCTACCTAAGACTAGATCCATCATGTGTTTATTTTCACTTCATGTCATTAATCTTGAAGCTATACTCTGTTGTTATCTTAATTACTAAGGTGCATGATTTAGTTCACATCTTGGTGGAGTATAAGTGGGACTAATAATCAAAAGGTCTCTATGCTAGGACGTGATGCCCATATAATTAGTAACATGTCATTAACCTTGTTTGCAATCTCATATGTTAAATCTATGTCTACTCATTTGCCACACTATATTAAAGAGAGAGTGCATGTGTGAAACCATGAACCCCGGTCCATTTTTAATCATAAGAAACACTTTTCCAACCACTTTTAAGCATCTTTTACATTCAGCCATTTTAAAATCAGAAATACAAAACACTTTTACTTCTTGCATTCACATATAAAAACCCCAAAAATACCATCCATCTTCATTACTATCATCCTTGCATACTTATTTACCACCATTGCATATTTATTTACTGTTTTGCATTCATTATCATTTTAATATCATTCTCACACCTTGTGCTTGACAACCACTTGGTGAGGTTGAGGGCACAAAGCAATCTATTGTTTGCAGGAAATCTAGAGAAGGACAAGAAGATAAAACCCACACTACTGATTCCCCGAGAGTTCGATATTAAACCCTCGAGTCACCTTCTTGGGGAAAAAACTACCACTTCTACATACTCTGCACTTGGAGGCTCAACCTATCCCTAATATATTATTTTCCTTTCAGGGTATCAAGAGTACTTGTTGGCGTTGTTGAGGGAGAAGAACACTCTCATCAATCCCGTCATCACGTGTTTTTTCTGGCGCCGTTGCCGGGGAATCATAGCTGGAAGGGTTTGTCCAAGGATATCACAACAAAGTCAACTTCATCACCAACTTGTGCTAACACCTAAGCTTGGGGAGGTTGCACCTACGTGAGCATCATCTTGTCCATCTTTACCTTCAAGCAAATTATTTTGTTTTGTTTTTGTCTTGCATATCATCTTTTAGATTTCGGTTTGCATATTTTATTTTCAGTTTTGCATTTTGTTTTGCATTAGTTAATTCGGTTTGCATTGTTTTAGTGTCATTTTATTTTCAGTTTTGCATTAAAAAATCAAAAACACATAAAAATTTGCATAATGGAAAAGAGAACCTTTTGGCCTTTTAGTGTTAAGAATTTTCCTCAAGATATGAATGTCCCTATTGAAGAAACTGAGGTAGATCCTAAGATAATGAGATCAATTTATGAAAACCGTTCTATGGAAAAACCTAAGGAAGATCCTTTAGCTCACCTTAAGGAATTTGATGAAAGATGTAACATGCTAAAACTGAACCATCCTAATGTTAGACTTAAGCTTTTTCCTTACTCTTTAGGGGGGAAAGCATTAGATTGGATATTGAGATGGCCACCTGGTAACTTTAGCATCTGGTTTAATTTGAAAGCTGCTTTTATTGAAAGATTTTGTCCCATTGAAATGATTTGCAATATTAAACAAATGGTTATCAAGTTTAAACAAGAAGAAGATGAACCTTTGGTGAAAACATGGGAAAGATTTAGAAGCATAGGTTTTGGAATGGCTCATGGTCTTAGAGATTGGATGCTCATGCATATCTTTTATATAGGATTATCTGAAACCTCTAGAGTCTTTTTGGATAAGGAATGTGAAGGTTCTTTCATGAATATGTCTGCTTCTAATACTTATTATCTACTTGATGGCTTGCTTTTGGAAGCAAAAATTAAAGAAAGTTTAGATAAAGCTCAAGTACCTGAAGAAGTTTTTGATGACCGTTATGAAATATTTGATCTTTATGATAGGAGAGTAAAAGTTGAAGAAGTTAAAATGCTTAGTGAAGTTAATGATCCCTTACTAGATTTAAAGAATAGTAGCTTGTATGAATTAATATATATCTTACAAAAATTTGCAAGTGATCCTTCTATTGATGTTAACAAATCTGGTTTTGGTTCCTATATTGCTAATCATGTCTTGAAAGAAAAAAATTGCTAGATACAATCAAGAAGCTATGATACCACCTAAGCTTGGGTATGCTTGGATCCCCAAGGTGCTAGTAACTATTGGAAAAGAGACACACCATGCCATACTTGATCTAGGATCTAGTGTCTCAGTTTTATCTAAAGAATTATATGAATCACTTGAATTAAAGAATCTTGAAAAATGCTCTATTGGACTTGCACTTGATGATAATACCATTAAACATGCTCTAGGAAAAGTAAGTGATGTTTTGGTAGAGTTACATATGACTTTTGTACCTGTGGATTTTCTAATCATGGATATGGAGAATAAAACCTCTAGTCCTATTATTTTGGGAAGACCTTTTCTTCGTACCACAGGGGCTATCATTGATTCAAAGGAAGGTAATGTGAAGTTTCAGTTTCCACACAAGAAAATGCATGGAACACTTCCCAAGGATGAAGGGCACAACTTTTAAGCTCCCTCATGAGCTTCATCTTCGGTAAAACAACAAGTAAGTAAGCCTAGCTATATGGCTATAAAGAAAGCGCTTTACGGGAGGCAACCCGGTTGTTTTTATTTGAATTTTCTTTGAGTCCTCTTTCTTTAACAAGAGATTGTTTTCTTAGTTTAGTTTCTGGAATTTTTAATAAAGTGCCAAGTTTTACCCATTTTTGGTTGAAAAAGTTGCTATACCTATTCGGAGATTTTATTCCTGCACAGAGTCTGTGCACGCTTTGATTTTTCATTCCTATTCTGTAACTCCAAATGAGCTGCGATTTTTACTGTAACTGCAAATTTTCATCCTCTGTATGTCTGAATTTTTTCAGATTTTTTAGACAAGTTTAAGTAGGACAGAAAAATACGTTTTGCTGCTGCTGTTTTTCTAGACAGATTCTGTCCCATATTGTTTTATGCATAGTTTGAACTATTGAGTTGATCCAATTGAGTTTATGAGTAGGCATAAAACATTATACATTCTCTGGTAATTTATATTAATTTTAATCCATGGATTATATGCAGTAAAGAAACTTGTTTATTTATATCTACTAATATCACCCCACAGAAAAGAGATGGGAGAAATTGTGTTTTGAAGTTTTTTTCACAGAGATTGGAGGAGATGCACCATGAGTTATCCAAGGATGGTGAAAACCATAAGCTTGGGGATGTGAACATCCCCACTGAACCAAAACACTCTCGGTTTGCACACGTCTAACTTCTGTTTTTCTATCATTGCACTTTATCGCATAAACTTGGAGCGTCTTTTAGTTTGTTTTGCTTTGATTTTTATTTTGTGAGACCACCACACTATCATTTATATATGAGAATGCTACTGGAAATTTGGGTTGAAATATCTTGCATGATTTTATTGTATTGGGAAAATGGATGTCTAAGTTGATTTTTAATGACACATATAGTTGCATGATTCATGAGCCTCTTTATGAGTAATAATTTGCAAATGTTTTATCGTGAGCTATCTTTTATTCATGTTTTGATGCTGTATGTTATTTCACTTTGTTTGACATGAATTAGTTAGTTATATGGACACTCATGCATGCATCTAGATGGTCATCTTTCTCCCTTTTGCTAGCCCAAAAATTTCAACAAGTAAAAATTTGTTTCCAACTCCTTCAACCCAAGTTTTTCCAGTGAGTCCACCATATCTACCTACTAGATTTATGCTATTTCAAGTATGTTTATCATGTTATTTATGTTATCTATACCTCTAAATGAAAATGATAATGTTATTTATAGTAATGGTAAAAGTTGGTTAAAAAGCTCTCGCGAACTTGATGCACACCTTACTTTTATTGCATTAAAAAAGATGAACCATTGTGATTAATATTATGAAGATAGTGGCTTGATAAATGTTTAAGGTTGGGAGTTAGCCCATATGTGCTGTCACATGCAAAGCTTTCAACATGTTTCATCATTTGTTTAGTTGATATCATGTACTTTTATCTATGGATGCCTATCATGACGAAATAAATGTGGAAATAGAGTTAAGTTTAAGTGAGTTTGTATAAATGGTTAGAGAGGAACCTGGGCCGCTAATCTAAGCCATGCATCATTCATGGTGGAAATTTACTTACATGCTGTTTTGAACTCTCTGTGATACACCTTACAATAAAAAGCTATATCAAGTGGTAAATAAAGAGGGTGCTGAGATTGTTCAATATGTTTGTTTGTCTTGTTGTTTTGATATGGGATTGATCCATATCATGGGACAAGAGGTACCCCAGTTGAGACTCTTGATGATACCGTTATTACTTACAATGATAGAAAACTTAGACTTGCTTTGTTTCCCAAGTTGAGTAATCATGGTGTAGGTATTTGTATTTAAGGCGCATGAGACATCTAACCTTTACTTTATCAAGGCCACTACTCATATTTGCTTTCACATGTAAACTTTAATCATTCAAGATGCTATGATAGGGGAATGAGAGCTTTACACCAAATATTACCATTGCAATCAATAACTTAAGTAGAATAGTTTGGAGGATAGATGAAACTTATGCATGCTTTACCTCTACTTATTTATATATCTTTTTCAAAGTGTCCACCTTTTATATTCAGATTTTCATCTACACTCTATGGACCTCAAGTATGCAAAAGTAAGAATGTCCATAGTACTATCTTTTATGTTGCACTTTGTGAACTATCATTGAACATCCTTGCATTGAATACTTGATATCACTTTATAAACTGTTTGCATATTGCTACTTCTTTGAAATAATGAATCATTTGACTTTATGTAGCAGTAGCAATCATCTTTTATATCCATGTTGTTATTATATTGCAAAGTTCATGTTAGTTTTATCACTTTCATACTCGAGGACGAGCATGAGTTAAGCTTGGGGATGTTGATGCATCTAAAATGCATACATGAACTTTGCACTATAATAGTTATATTCCATTCATATTTGCATCATATAAGGGGTATATTACCGTAAAATCTCTCTAGTATTAAGTTGCAAGCAACAGACAATTGCATGAAGAACTGTGCATAAAGTTTACTCCCTAGTAGCAACGGCACTCCCCCGTCCTTATATGTTTCTGTCACTCAAGCCAAGGCACACAGGGACCGAACCCACTATCTAGCATAAATACTTCCTCTTGGAGATACAAGCAACTACTTGATCAAGGCAATTACAAGTACCGGAAAGCATGCAAGATCGCAAATAACATAGACATGATAATATCAATAATCAACATCACAAGGTACTTCTCTATTCATCGGATCCCAGCAAACACAACATGTAGCATTACAATAAGATGATCTTGATCATGATAGGCAGCTAACAAGATCTAAACATGATAGCACAATTGGAGAAGACTACCATCTAGCTACTGCATGGACCCGTAGTCCAAGGATGAACTACTCACACATCTGTCCGGAGGCGGGCATGGTGGTGTAGAGCCCTCCGGCGATGATTCCCCTCTCCGGCAGGGTGCCGGGGAGAGCTTCAGAACCCTCCCGAACTAGGGTTGACGACGGCGGCGGCGACGGATGTTTTTCTGGAATTTTGATCGGGTACTTAGGGTTTTCTCGTTGGGGGGATTATATAGGCGAAAGGGCGGCGTCGGTGGAGGCCCGAGGGGGCCACACCACCTGGTGGCGCGGCAGACAGGTGGGCCGCGCCACCCTAGGGTGTGGTCGCCCTCTGGTGCGTCTTCGGCTCCCCTTTGGACTCCGTGTGCGTGACGAAATTATAAGATCCTGGGTTTTTGTCCCGTCCGATTCCGAGAATATTTCCTTAAGTACTTTTCTGAAACGGAAAAACAGCAGAAAACAGGAACTGGCACTGGGGGATCTTGTTAATATGTTAGTTCCAAAAATGCATAAAAATGCTATAAGATGTAAACAAAACATGTAGCAAATGGTATGAAAACAAGCATGGATCATAAGAAATTATAGATACGTCGGAGACGTATCATGCATCTAAAATGCATACATGAACTTTGCACTATAATAGTTATATTCCATTCATATTTGCATCATATAAGGGGTATATTACTGTTATTTAATGATTTTTAGTAATTTATGATGATTTCCCCTTTTTATGGAATTAATCCTGCGCAGGCAGAAAATCCCTATTTCTTTCCTTATTTGTTTCAGGGCCTTAACGACGTCATAATGAGCTATAAATTTACGGGGGTCATTATTTTGGAAGGAGAAGATTTAGGAGCGAAAAAAGGTCAACGATCGGAGGCCCGAGGACCAAATGGGGGGGTCCCACGCGGCCCCTGTACCTGGCCGCATGGGCCTATCCCAATCAGCCCTCGTGGCCTCGTTTGCATCGATCCTTCGCCCAGAAGCTTCCTCGCGACCTAAAAATGCCTATATAAAGGGTCCCCGACGTTTTTCCAGAAGAGAGCCGCCACACGAGAGAAACAAGAAACAGAGACCAGGAGGCTACAGATTGGAGGGGGAAAACTCCGACGGAGCCCTACCGGAGAGGCCTCCACCTTCTCCATCGACATCTCCACCGTCTCCATGATGAAGAGGGAGTATTCCACCTCTGGACTATGGGTTTGTGGCAGTAGCATATGTATCTCTCTCTCTCTTGAGCTTCACTAATTAGCACCGTATGAGCTGCTGAACATGATTACGGTCACCGTTGTATTACCATTGTGGCGGATCTTTCTATGAGTTAATATATGTTGAGATTGCAATGTTATATTTTAGTTATGAAAGTAGATGCATATTATGTACCCCGTTCTTATATCCTTGTTATGATCAAGCATGTTTATGAGAGCGTGTGTGGGGGAACGTGTGCATTAGTTGGAGTAACGGAGGTGGTGAAGTGATAAGCTGACAACTTGAATATCATGATCCATTGGGTGTTTACCTTACTTTGTTGCCTCACTAGGGATAAACCAAAATACCATGTTGAAGGGTAGGAGGAGTGACATGCCTCTACCTAAGACTAGATCCATCATGTGTTTATTTTCACTTCATGTCATTAATCTTAAAGCTATACTCTATTGTTATCTTAATTACTAAGGTGCATGATTTAGTTCACATCTTGGTGGAGTATAAGTGAGACTAATAATCAAAAGGTCTCTATGCTAGGACGTGATGCCCATATAATTAGTAACATGTCATTAACCTTGTTTGCAATCTCATATGTTAAATCTATGTCTACTTATTTGCCACACTATATTAAAGAGAGAGTGCATGTGTGAAACCATGAACCCCGGTCCATTTTTAATCATAAGAAACACTTTTCCAACCACTTTTAAGCATCTTTTACATTCAGCCATTTTAAAATCAGAAAATACAAAAACACTTTTACTTCTTGCATTCACATATAAAAACCCCAAAAATACCATCCATCTTCATTACTATCATCCTTGCATACTTATTTACCACCATTGCATATTTATTTACTGTTTTGCATTCATTATCATTTTAATATCATTCTCACACCTTGTGCTTGACAACCACTTGGTGAGGTTGAGGGCACAAAGCAATCTATTGTTTGCAGGAAATCTAGAGAAGGACAAGAAGATAAAACCCACACTATTGATTCCCCGAGAGTTCGATATTAAACCCTCGAGTCACCTTCTTGGGGAAAAAACTACCACTTCTACATACTCTGCACTTGGAGGCTCAACCTATCCCTAATATATTATTTTCCTTTCAGGGTATCAAGAGTACTTGTTGGCGTTGTTGAGGGAGAAGAACACTCTCATCAATCCCGTAATCACAACCTCGTCGCCCACATGACACAAGGTCAAAACCCTCGAAGAAACGAAGCTCTCAGGGCCGCCGCCCCGACATCCAACTCTCCAGCATGCCCTGCATACTCCTCCGACACCACCTTCCGGGGCCGCCACCCCGACATACCACCGCTCGAGCTCGAGCTGCAACGCCGCACAACACAGCTGCCTGTAGCCCGAGCTACACAGGATCACTGCCCGCAGACCACGGCCGCCACACCATGCCCGGGGCCACCGCCTCGACATACCGTCCAGCCATCCCCTCTGGGATGCACGGACGAGCCGATGACCATGCCGCCCCTGCCGCTCCTAGTCACCACCCAAAGCTGCGCCAAGTCGAAGCCCTGCCCCATGGAGCTCAACCACCGCACCGCTGCCCGAGGCCGCCGCTTCGGCGTACATCCGCCATCTCGGAGCCGTCGCCCCGACATCCACGAACCCCTGCAGCGCCACCGTCCGCGACACACTACCTCACTACGCCGTCACTACCGCACAACCACCAGCGCCCTGCACGGCCTCTGCAAGCTCCAACGCAAAGACCGCACCGTCAGCAGCTCTTCGATCCTCCGAGCATGCCACGGCAATGGTCCTCCAGATCTCCTCCACCTCGCCGAGCCTGCCACATCGGCAGCCGCACGCACGGCCCCTCCTGACCGAGCTCCTCCGCGCCGCCGGCCGCCGCTCGCCCGGCCTCTCCTGGCCGAGCTCCTCCTCGCCGCCGGCCGCCGCTCGCCCGACCTCCCCTGGCCGAGCTCCTCCACGCCGCCCTGGCCCGAGCCGCCGCATCCTTCTCCCAGTCGGAGTCGGCGCAGAACAAGGAGCACCGCGGCCCGCCAAGCCCATCGGGGCCCAGACGGGCCCGGCCAGGACGACGCCGCCGCTCCTGCACCGCCACGCCGCGCCTCCACACCCCGACGCCTCCACGCTGCCTCGCCGCGCCGCCCCGAGCCAGCGAAGCCGCCGCTCGGGCTCCTGTCGAAGAGGGCGGCCCGCGCCACCCCGCCTCGAGCTGGAGGAGGAAAAAGGGAGGGCCCCCCCGCCGCCGAGCCGCGCGGGCTTTGCCCGGCGACTCCGACTGGGCGGCGGCGAGGGGAGGCGGTGGCGGCGGTAGACTCTCTGGCGGCGGCTAGGGTTCGCTCTCGGCCCCTCACGGGAGCGACCAGAGAGCGAAGATGACAGCTGTTTTTGAGTTATATTAGGCGTTTTTTGTTTTCGCACACACTATATGTCTCAAAAGCGGTTCAAAGGGGTAACTGAACCGGTTCAACACATAGTAGAGCATCGCATCATACCGTCCGACAACAAAAGCAACTCCTATTGTTGGTTCGACTCAAGCCGAGTAAAAAAAAATCTACATGCATCCGTGTGAAGGAATAGGGAGGTGAGACCGTGAGAGGAGAGTGTTTTCTACATGCATGTCTCAGTAGGCCCCACGTCTACTATTTGATATGGTTCAATATATTACAGACATTAGGGCGTCTCCAATGCTTAATTTTCTTTTGGGACATAAGTTGGGCCCCACTTCATTTGGTATAGCGATCTGAAATCCTCACAATGTTTAAGGCCAGCCCGAGCCATAACGTGGAGCCCACATATGAACCATTCAATGATTAAAATACTTGCATGTCCAAGCAAAGCCTGATGGAATATGTACTTTTATAGAAAAGAGGAGAGAGAAACAAACGTTTTCTAAACGCTATGTCCGGATAGTACCGGTAATGCCGGTCTTTAAAATTTTCTGCTTATGACCGACTTCCACAATGTTCAAGACCGGGTCTTAAGCTATTTTTTTTTTCTTATGACCTCCTCTTATATCTACATGGGAGACGCCCTTAAGCTAGCGATTAAAATCTGACAGCATATTTCCTTGAATTGACACCACGTAGTGGATGCACGTACGAGTACAAACTTGAAAACGGAAGGACGTACATGGGAGCGCATGCGGCTCCACCGGGCGATCTGGTTCGCGTGCAGTTGGTTGGGGCCGCGGGCGAGTGGTCACGGTCACACAGCTCCATCGTGGGGCCTGGCTCCCATGGTGTTTGAAATTTGAATGTGCGTCGCGTTGTTTCTAGCCGTTTGATGGATCGAGTGCTGCATCGTACTGGAGCGGGAGTAGTACAGTTTATTTGTACCACTAAACTAATGTCACGTGCGCAGTGAGGTTATTTTGGGGTCAGGGCATGGTGAAATCGGCCAGAATTTACCATCAGTGACTTCACGTCACAGCGTCACTTTTTTTTTCTTTACATAGAATCGTCACGTTTATATCGTTCGGCCCGGTTACATCAGTTTTCGGCCCATGTTCCATGCTCAGTCTCGAGTCCTGAACTTGGCTCAATCTGGGCAAACCCTATATATCGCGTAACGCGGACGTTACGAGATGCCGCGTACCCCGTTCTGTTCCTGGACCTGGCCCATTTATTTCCAATTGCTTCTCTTTCTTTTTCTCACGTATATGGGTATACGTACGAGTGTTGCTGCACCATTCGTTGCGGTAGCTTGTAGCATGCTGCATGCGCGCATGATGTATCCAGGATTTTTCTTTTCTTTATTCCTGTTTTGCTTGCTTTTTTCATTCTTTTTATTTTTATTTTTCATCTGCTACTTCTTTTTTGTTTTCATTCTTCCAGCTTCTTTTTCTGTTTCTTTTTTATTTCTTTCTGGATTTTATATTTAAAAATGTGGTGTTGTGCAAAAAGATCAGCACTTTTTCTTGTTCAAATATGATTAATGTTTTTTCTGAAAAATAATTTAAATAATATAATTGTTCATATTAAAAAATAACCGTTAAAATAATTTTTTCATCTGCAATAAATTGTTTAAATAACATAAGTAGAGTGTTCATATTAGATTATCAATAAAATAAGATAAATGTTTTAATTTAAAATAGCTCAGATGAGGTATATGTTTTTATTAAAAAACTTTCAAATAAGACAAGTATACATATAAAAATAGTTTTTGCATACCTTATATATTTCCATATTTTCCAGGTTCAAAATTGTTCAAATCTATTTTTTTTCACCTTCTATTTCGTAAAATTTGTAACATTCTAGATTTGAAATAGTTCAAATCTATTTTTATGTTCACCTAACATTTTCTTAAATTTTGTTGCCTTTGAGTTTTGAAATTGTTCAAATATTTTTTATGTTCACCTACTAGTTTTGTTAAATTTCTTGTATCCCTAGTTTGAAATTGTTCAAATCTATTTTTCTTTTCACCTATTATTTATTTTTCAATAATTTTTTATATCTCAATTTTCAAATAATTCAATCTATTTTATGTTCACCTACTAGTTCTCTTCGAAATTTGCATCTCGATTTGAAATTGTTTAGATATATTTTCTGTTCACCTACTTTTTTTCATAATTGTATTGTCGTATCTGAAGTTTGAAATCGTTCAAACATATATTTGGTTCATCGACTATTTCGGTTCCAATTTTGTGTCCCGGTTTCGAAATCTGTTCAAATGTAGTTTTTGTTCACCCAATATTTTTGTAAAATTTGTAATACCACACTTTTAAAATCTTTTAAATCTTTTCAACGTGAAATAAGATATTTAATAAATCGAAAAGTGAATTCAAAAAATATTCATGGGTTTGGAAAAAAAGTAAACTCGTACCATCTGTGATGCTAGTCTTACTATCAGTGTGTCGTCCCCATAGTCGGTGGCATGATCAACCATCCGATAACAGATTCACGTGTTTGAAACAAGTAACGGATTTGAAACAATTGTACACATGTTTGTTCATCTACCTTTTTTTGTTTACTTTTAAAATCATTCAAAAATAATTTTCGTTCACTTTCATAAATCGTTCAAGATAGTTTCTGTTCACCAACCTTTTCTGTTCACTTTTAAAATTGTTCGAAAAAAATCCCGTTCACTGACATTGTTTGTTAACTTTCTAAAATCGTTCAAAAATAGTTTTACGTTTACTTTTTAAAAATCGTTCAAAAGTGTTTCCATTATAGACATTTTTAAAATCGTTGAAAAATAGGTTATGTTCACCGACCCATTTTATGTTCACTTTTAAAGCTCGTTTAAGAATAGTTTCTGTTCATCGAATCTTTTCCATTCACTATTTAATACCGTTCAAAAATAGTTTCCTTTCACTAACCTTTTTTGTTCACTTGTAAAATCATTCAAAAAGTGTTTCCATTCACCGACATTTTCTGTTTAATTTTAAAATTGTTCCAAAATGGTTATGTTCATTTTTTTTAATTTTTCAAAAATAGTTTCCGTTCACAAGCTTTGTGTGCTCATGTTTTAAAAATTGTTCAAAATAATGCCCATTTACCGACATTTTCTGTACACTTTTAAAATCATTCTAAAATAGTTTCTGATCACTCTTTTAAAGTTGTTCAAAAAATAGTTTCCGTTTTAATATCTATTTCGTTCACTTTTCAAAAATCCTTCAAAATAATTTTACTTCACAGGCTTTTTCTGATTCTTTTTAAAATCGTTCAAAAATAGATTTCGTTCATCGATATTTTTTGTTCATTTCTAAAATTGTTTAGAAATAGTTCTCGTTCACCGTCATTTTCTGTTCATTTTTTTAAATAATTCAAAAATATATTTCATTCGGTGGCCGTTTCTGTTTACTTAAAAAAACACAAGCCAAAAGTAGCTAACTACAACTTGATGGGATGGATGAATTAGTCGTAGGATGCATGCATGCTAGCACATAGCAGGAGGAGAGAAGTAAACTGCAGTAGTTTTGGAGCACCCACACGTGAGAAACAGGGGGGACATCGCATGCTAGTGTGCTATTCTCCAATTTCAGAATCTTACTTTTTCTGCGAGCAAAGTAAGCAGCGAAACAGATAAACAGTAAGAAACAATCACGCCGGCGACCGACCGAGCTGCGCGCCAGCAAGGTGCGAAGAAAAAGGTGCGAGGAAAATGAGTGAACCAGCAGCGAAACATGGGCCAAGCCCACGAAGCATCAACGCACAATGGAGGTACGCGGAGCGAGCTTCGCTCCGCTAAACGCGTGAGATAGGAGCTCCCCAAACCCTATATATCGCGTAACGCGGACGTTACGAGATGCCGCGTACCCCCGTTCTGTTCCTGGACCTGGCCCATTTATTTCCAATTGCTTCTCTTTCTTTTTCTCACGTATATGGGTATACGTACGAGTGTTGCTGCACCATCGTTGCGGTAGCTTGTAGCATGCTGCATGCGCGCATGATGTATCCAGGATTTTTCTTTTCTTTATTCCTGTTTTGCTTGCTTTTTTCATTCTTTTTATTTTTATTTTTCATCTGCTACTTCTTTTTTGTTTTCATTCTTCCAGCTTCTTTTTCTGTTTCTTTTTTATTTCTTTCTGGATTTTATATTTAAAAAATGTGGTGTTGTGCAAAAAGATCAGCACTTTTTCTTGTTCAAATATGATTAATGTTTTTTCTGAAAAATAATTTAAATAATATAATTGTTCATATTAAAAAATAACCGTTAAAATAATTTTTTCATCTGCAATAAATTGTTTAAATAACATAAGTAGAGTGTTCATATTAGATTATCAATAAAATAAGATAAATGTTTTAATTTAAAATAGCTCAGATGAGGTATATGTTTTTATTAAAAAACTTTCAAATAAGATAAGTATACATATAAAAATAGTTTTTGCATACCTTATATATTTCCATATTTTCCAGGTTCAAAATTGTTCAAATCTATTTTTTTTCACCTTCTATTTCGTAAAATTTGTAACATTCTAGATTTGAAATAGTTCAAATCTATTTTTATGTTCACCTAACATTTTCGTAAATTTTGTTGCCTTTGAGTTTTGAAATTGTTCAAATATTTTTTATGTTCACCTACTATTTTTGTTAAATTTCTTGTATCCCTAGTTTGAAATCGTTCAAATCTATTTTTTCTTTTCACCTATTATTTATTTTTCAATAATTTTTTATATCTCAATTTTCAAATAATTCAATCTATTTTTATGTTCACCTACTAGTTCTCTTCGAAATTTGCATCTCGATTTGAAATTGTTTAGATATATTTTCTGTTCACCTACTTTTTTTCATAATTGTATTGTCGTATCTGAAGTTTGAAATCGTTCAAACATATATTTGGTTCATCGACTATTTCGGTTCCAATTTTGTGTCCCGGTTTCGAAATCTGTTCAAATGTAGTTTTTGTTCACCCAATATTTTTGTAAAATTTGTAATACCACACTTTTAAAATCTTTTAAATCTTTTCAACGTGAAATAAGATATTTAATAATCGAAAAGTGAATTCAAAAAATATTCATGGGTTTGGAAAAAAAGTAAACTCGTACCATCTGTGATGCTAGTCTTACTATCAGTGTGTCGTCCCCATAGTCGGTGGCATGATCAACCATCCGATAACAGATTCACGTGTTTGAAACAAGTAACGGATTTGAAACAATTTTACACATGTTTGTTCATCTACCTTTTTTTGTTTACTTTTAAAATCATTCAAAAATAATTTTCGTTCACTTTCATAAATCGTTCAAGATAGTTTCTGTTCACCAACCTTTTCTGTTCACTTTTAAAATTGTTCGAAAAAAATCCCGTTCACTGACATTTTTTGTTAACTTTCTAAAATCGTTCAAAAATAGTTTTACGTTTACTTTTTAAAAATCGTTCAAAAGTGTTTCCATTATAGACATTTTTAAAATCGTTGAAAAATAGGTTATGTTCACCGACCCATTTTATGTTCACTTTTAAAGCTCGTTTAAGAATAGTTTCTGTTCATCGAATCTTTTCCATTCACTATTTAATACCGTTCAAAAATAGTTTCCTTTCACTAACCTTTTTTGTTCACTTGTAAAATCATTCAAAAAGTGTTTCCATTCACCGACATTTTCTGTTTAATTTTAAAATTGTTCCAAAATGGTTATGTTCATTTTTTTAATTTTTCAAAAATAGTTTCCGTTCACAAGCTTTGTGTGCTCATGTTTTAAAAATTGTTCAAAATAATGCCCATTTACCGACATTTTCTGTACACTTTTAAAATCATTTTAAAATAGTTTCTGATCACTCTTTTAAAGTTGTTCAAAAAATAGTTTCCGTTTTAATATCTATTTCGTTCACTTTTCAAAATCCTTCAAAATAATTTTACTTCACAGGCTTTTTCTGATTCTTTTTAAAATCGTTCAAAAATAGATTTCGTTCATCGATATTTTTTGTTCATTTCTAAAATTGTTTAGAAATAGTTCTCGTTCACCGTCATTTTCTGTTCATTTTTTTAAATAATTCAAAAATATATTTCATTCGGTGGCCGTTTCTGTTTACTTAAAAAAACACAAGCCAAAAGTAGCTAACTACAACTTGATGGGATGGATGAATTAGTCGTAGGATGCATGCATGCTAGCACATAGCAGGAGGAGAGAAGTAAACTACAGTAGTTTTGGAGCACCCACACGTGAGAAACAGGGGGGACATCGCATGCTAGTGTGCTATTCTCCAATTTCAGAATCTTACTTTTTCTGCGAGCAAAGTAAGCAGCGAAACAGATAAACAGTAAGAAACAATCACGCCGGCGACCGACCGAGCTGCGCGCCAGCAAGGTGCGAAGAAAAAGGTGCGAGGAAAATGAGTGAACCAGCAGCGAAACATGGGCCAAGCCCACGAAGCATCAACGCACAAGGGAGGTATGCGGAGCGAGCTTCGCTCCGCTAAACGCGTGAGATAGGAGCTCCCCAAACCCTATATATCGCGTAACGCGGACGTTACGAGATGCCGCGTACCCCCGTTCTGTTCCTGGACCTGGCCCATTTATTTCCAATTGCTTCTCTTTCTTTTTGTCACATATATGGGTATACGTACGAGTGTTGCTGCACCATCGTTGCGGTAGCTTGTAGCATGCTGCATGCGCGCATGATGTATCCAGGATTTTTCTTTTCTTTATTCCTGTTTCGCTTGCTTTTTTTCATTCTTTTTATTTTTATTTTTCATCTTCTACTTCTTTTTTGTTTTCATTCTTTCAGCTTCTTTTTCTGTTTCTTTTTTTATTTCTTTCTGATTTTTATATTTAAAAAATGTGGTGTTGTGCAAAAAGATCAGCACTTTTTTCTTGTTCAAATATGATTAATGTTTTTTCTGAAAAATAGTTTAAATAATATAATTGTTCATATTAAAAAATAACCGTTAAAATAAAATTTTCATCTGCAATAAATTGTTTAAATAACATAAGTAGAGTGTTCATATTAGATTATCAATAAAATAAGATAAATGTTTTAATTTAAAATAGCTCAGATGAGGTATATGTTTTTATTAAAAACTTTCAAATAAGATAAGTATACATATAAAAATAGTTTTTGCATACGTTATATATTTCCATATTTTCCAGGTTCAAAATTGTTCAAATCTATTTTTTTTTCACCTTCTATTTCGTAAAATTTGTAACATTCTAGATTTGAAATAGTTCAAATCTATTTTTATGTTCAACTAACATTTTCATAAATTTTGTTGCCTTTGAGTTTTGAAATTGTTCAAATATTTTTTATGTTCACCTACTATTTTTGTTAAATTTCTTGTATCCCTAGTTTGAAATCGTTCAAATCTATTTTCTTTTCACCTACTGTTTATTTTTCAATAATTTTTTATATCTCAATTTTCAAATAATTCAATCTATTTTTATCCTCACTTACTAGTTCTCTTCGAAATTTGCATCTAGATTTGAAATTGTTTAGATATATTTTCTGTTCACCTACTTTTTTCATAATTGTATTGTCGTATCTGAAGTTTGAAATTGTTCAAACATATATTTGGTTCATCGACTATTTCGGTTCCAATTTTGTGTCCCGGTTTCGAAATCTGTTCAAATGTAGTTTTTGTTCACCCAATATTTTTGTAAAATTTGTAATACCACACATTTAAAATATTTTAAATCTTATCAACGTGAAATAAGATATTTAATAAATCGAAAATTGAATTTAAAAAATATTCATGGGTTTGGAAAAAAAGTAAACTCGTACCATCTGTGATGCTAGTCTTACTATCACTGTGTCGTCCCTATAGTCGGTGGCATGATCAACCATCCGATAAAAGGTTCATGTGTTTGAAACAAGTAACGGATTAGAAACAATTGTACACATGTTTGTTCATCTACCTTTTTTTTGTTTACTTTTAAAATCATTCAAAAATAATTTTCGTTCACTTTCATAAATCGTTCAAGATAGTTTCTGTTCACCAACCTTTTCTGTGCACTTTTAAAATTGTTCGAAAAAAATCCCGTTAACTGACATTATTTGTTAACTTTCTAAAATCGTTCAAAAATAGTTTTACGTTTACTTTTTAAAAATCGTTCAAAAAGTGTTTCCATTATAGACATTTTTAAAATCGTTGAAAAATAGGTTATGTTCACCGACCCATTTTATGTTCACTTTTAAAGATCGTTTAAGAATAGTTTCTGTTCATCGAATCTTTTCCATTCACTATTTAGTACCGTTCAAAAATAGTTTCCTTTCACTAACCTTTTTTGTTCACTTTTAAAATCATTCAAAAAGTGTTTCCATTCACCGACATTTTCTGTTTAATTTTAAAATTGTTCCAAAATAGTTATGTTCATTTTTTTTAATTTTCAAAAATAGTTTCCGTTCACAAGCTTTGTCTGCTCACGTTTAAAAATTGTTCAAAATAATGCCCATTTATCGACATTTTCTGTACACTTTTAAAATCATTCTAAAATAGTTTCTGATCACTCTTTTAAAGTTCAAAAAATAGTTTCCGTTTTAATATCTATTTCGTTCACTTTTCAAAAATACTTCAAAATAATTTTACATCACAGGCTTTTTCTGATTCTTTTTAAAATCGTTCAAAAATAGATTTCGTTCATCGATATTTTTTGTTCATTTTTAAAATTGTTTAGAAATAGTTCTCGTTCACCGTCATTTTCTGTACATTTTTTAAAATCATTCAAAAATATATTTCGTTCAGTGGCCGTTTCTGTTTACTTAAAAAAACACAAGCCAAAAGTAGCTAACTACAACTTGATGGGATGGATGAATTAGTCGTAGGATGCATGCATGCTAGCACATAGCAGGAGGAGAGAAGTAAACTGCAGTAGTTTTGGAGCACCCACACGTGAGAAACAGAGGGGGACATCGCATGCTAGTGTGCTATTCTCCAATTTCAGAATCTTACTTTTTCTGCGAGCAAAGTGAGCAGCGAAACAGATAAACAGTAAGAAACAATCACGCCGGCGACCGACCGAGCTGCGCGCCAGCAAGGTGCGAAGAAAAAGGTGCGAGGAAAATGAGTGAACCAGCAGCGAAACATGGGCCAAGCCCACGAAGCATCAACGCACAAGGGAGGTACGCGGAGCGAGCTTCACTCCCGCTAAACGCGTGAGATAGGAGCTCCCCTCAATCTGGCTTATCCCCTCAGGTCCAAAAGAACGGAGCTGCAACCCGTGACGTGGCATTCGTAATGGGAATTGATCTGATCCCTCAATACACCCAAACCCTGGCTCGCTAATCTGCCGCGCCCAGCCGTCGGCACGATGCTGCGACGATCATTCTTGCAGGCTCGGCCTCACCCTCTCCTCCTCCTCTCCCGCATCCATCGCCGCCACTGCCGTTTCGTGGCTCAGCCCCGCCACCGCGCAGATGGGATCTCGTCACCGCAGGGTTACTGGAGGCGTCGGCGTGGTGGCCTGCATGTGAGGTGGTGGCCGGCGGCGCAAGGAGGACGCTGGTGGCGGCACGACGCTGCTGGCAGCTCATTGTGGCGCGAGGAAATGAGGAGGAGGACAAGGCGTGGTGATGGGCGTCATGGAGGCGTCGTCCGCGTCAAGAGGTGGTTGCTGCGGGCGGCAACATGGTGTGGTGACCAGCGCTACGATGGCGTCGTCCGCAAAGGCAGGCTGCAGCTGCGTCGACGTCGGCATGGTGGCATGCGCTGCGGCGTCTGGTGGGGCGGGCGTTCATGGGGCACCGGCGGGAGGCCAGGTGCAGCACCATGCGTGCAGGAACACGACGACGGACAGAGGCATGACCATGGCGAAGCTGGCTGCGTGCCGGCATTTGTCATGCTCGCCGGAGGTAAGGTGCGGAGACCCATCGACGAGGATAGCTGTGATGGCGTACCAACGGCAAACTCCATGAGATGTGGAGGTCGCAAGTGGTGGAAGACTCCATGAGATGTGGAGGCCGCAAGTGGCGGCAGATTCCGTGAGATGCGGAGGCCGGTGTAGGTGGCCGTGGCTACCATTGCAGGAGGATTCACGTGATGCTGATGGTGAACACAAGTGGAGAGGCAAGATGGCACGGCGACCGCGTTGTGAAGACGTCATCATTGTCCAGCAAGCGAGTTTGTTGTAGGTGATCTGCATGGATTGGTGAGTTAGCATGTCAAGATTAAGGGGGAAAATGTTAGCATTAATCTTGACATTGTATCCAGTTTATGAGTTTGCACGTTTGTATTACATATGCATGTACGTAGTTAGTATTGGCTGAGTGATTCGGTCAATTAGTGATTTGCTTAGCTGGTTAGCTGCATGCCAGTAGTTAGCTCGGTTCAGGTTGTTGCCGAGTAGTATTGATAATGGAGGAAGTCTAGGACGTGGTTAGTGCATGGGTTAGTGGAGATAGTGGGCTGAGTGCGTGTGTGCATGTATGCCTATTTAAGGAGTTGTAATCTGCATGTTCTAATTAAGGAGAAAGAGCAAGATGTAGCTACGGTGCCCACCAAGGGAGTGTCTACTAGGCAAAGCCTTGTTCTTCTTCTTCTTCCTTGGTTGTGTGAGTGTGTGTGTTCGTGAGGGAAGATATAAATTAGATGAGAGAAGAGAGGAGCTGCTATTGGCAGCTCCAACAATTGGTATCAGAGCCCGAAGGTCCGAGGCGGCGGAGTCGGCGCGGTGGCCTGCATGTGAGGTGGTGGCCGGCGGCGCAAGGAGGACGCTGGTGGCGGCGCGACACTGCTGGCAGCTCGTTGTGGCGGGAGGAAATGAGGAGGAGGACAAGGCGTGGTGATGGGCGTCATGGAGGCGTCGTCCACGTCAACAGGTGGTCGCTGCGGGCGGCAATATGGTGTGGTGACCAGCGCTGCGATGGCGTCGTCCGCAAAGGCAGGCTGCAGCTGCGTCGACGTCGGCGTGGTGGCATGCGCTGCGGCGTCTGGCGGGGCGGGCGTTCATGGGGCACCGGCGGGAGGCCAGGTGCAGCACCATGCGCGCAGGAACACGACGACGGACAGCGGCATGACCAAGGCGAAGCTGGCTGCGTGCCGGCATTTGTCATGCTCGCCGGAGGTAAGGTGCGGAGACCCAGCGACGAGGATAGCTGTGATGGCGTACCAACGGCAAACTCCATGAGATGTGGAGGTCGCAAGTGGTGGCAGACTCCATGAGATGTGGAGGCCGCAAGTGGCGGCAGACTCCGTGAGATGCGGAGGCCGGTGTAGGTGGCCGTGGCTACCATTGCAGGAGGATTCACGTGATGCTGATGGTGAACACAAGTGGAGAGGCAAGATGACACGGCGACCGCGTTGCGAAGACCTCATCATTGTCCAGCAAGCGAGTTTGTTGCAGGTGATCTGCATGGATTGGTGAGTTAGCATGTCAAGATTAAGGGGGAAAATGTTAGCATTAATCTTGACATTGTATCCAGTTTATGAGTTTGCATGTTTGTCTTACATATGCATGTACGTAGTTAGTATTGGCTGAGTGATTCGGTCAATTAGTGATTTGCTTAGCTGGTTAGCTGCATGCCAGTAGTTAGCTCGGTTCAGGTTGTTGCCGAGTAGTATGGATAATGGAGGAAGTCTAGGACGTGGTTAGTGCATGGGTTAGTGGAGATAGTGGGCTGAGTGCGTGTGTGCATGTATGCCTATTTAAGGAGTTGTAATCTGCATGTTCTAATTAAGGAGAAAGAGCAAGATGTAGCTACGGTGCCCACCAAGGGAGTGTCTACTAGGCAAAGCCTTCTTCTTCTTCTTCTTCTTCTTCTTCTTCCTTGGTTGTGTGAGTGTGTGTGTGTTCGTGAGTGAAGATATAAATTAGATGAGAGAAGAGAGGAGCTGCTATTGGCAGCTCCAACAATTGGTATCAGAGCCCGAAGGTCCGAGGCGGCGGAGTCGGCACGGTGGCCTGCATGTGAGGTGGTGGCCGGCGGCGCCAGGAGGACGCTGGTGGCGGCACGACGCTGCTGGCAACTCGTTGTGGCGCGAGGAAATGAGGAGGAGGACAAGGCGTGGTGATGGGCGTCATGGAGGCGTCGTCCACGTCAAGAGGTGGTCGCTGCGGGTGGCAACATGGTGTGGTGACCAACGCTGCGATGGCGTCGTCCGCAAAGGCAGGCTACAGCTGCGTCGACGTCGGCGTGGTGGCATGCGCTGCGGCGTCTGGCGGGGCGGGCGTTCATGGGGCACCGGCGGGAGGCCAGGTGCAGCACCATGCGCGCAAGAACACGACGACGGACAGCGGCATGACCATGGCGAAGCTGGCTGCGTGCCGGCATTTGTCATGCTCACTGGAGGTAAGGTGCGGAGACCCAGCGACGAGGATAGCTGTGATGGCGTACCAACGGCAAACTCCATGAGATGTGGAGGTCACAAGTGGTGGCAGACTCCATGAGATGTGGAGGCCGCAAGTGGCGGCAGACTCCGTGAGATGCGGAGGCCGGTGTAGGTGGCCGTGGCTACCATTGCAGGAGGATTCACGTGATGCTGATGGTGAACACAAGTGGAGAGGCAAGATGGCACGGCGACCGCGTTGCGAAGACGTCATCATTGTCCAGCAAGTGAGTTTGTCGCAGGTGATCTGCATGGATTGGTGAGTTAGCATGTCAAGATTAAGGGGGAAAATGTTAGCATTAATCTTGACATTGTATCCAGTTTATGAGTTTGCACATTTGTATTACATATGCATGTACGTAGTTAGTATTGGCTGAGTGATTCGGTCAATTAGTGATTTGGTTAGGTGGTTAGCTGCATGCCAGTAGTTAGCTCGGTTCAGGTTGTTGCCGAGTAGTATGGATAATGGAGGAAGTTTAGGACGTGGTTAGTGCATGGGTTAGTGGAGATAGTGGGCTGAGTGCGTGTGTGCATGTATGCCTATTTAAGGAGTTGTAATCTGCATGTTCTAATATAAGGAGAAAGAGCAAGATGTAGCTACGGTGCCCACCAAGGGAGTGTCTACTAGGCAAAGCCTTGTTCTTCTTCTTCTTCCTTGGTTGTGTGAGTGTGTGTGTGTTCGTGAGGGAAGATATAAATTAGATGAGAGAAGAGAGGAGCTGCTATTGGCAAACCCTCAGGGGTGAATACGTCGCCCACGTGTATGACACGGAGACGGCGACGCTGTACGTCGTCCCTGACCTCCCGCCGATGTTACACGGCACGTGGCGCCTCGCCGTGGCTGCCGGGAACGGCATGTACGTGTACGGGAGGACCGACCTGAGCGTGGGTTGGTGGCGGAGCAAAGGAGGTATGCACCGTCTAGAAGAAGCGTCAACACCTAGTGACCGCGACCGGTGGAGAGTTGGTGACCGCTGGTCCTGGAGCAGCCTGTTGTCACCGCCCCGTTTCTTTGCCCCCCCCCCCATTTCAAGTCCGTCGCGGTGCATCCAGAGGGAGGAGGGCGCACCATTTTTGTGTCCGTGGACCGGCTCGACCAAGACTTGCCGAAGTACTGGGATCCTTCAAGCCGGTACCGCCCCTCCCGCATCGCCCACACCTACTCCTAGGACATGGTGAGCGGCGAGTGGAAGGACCATGGCCAGTGGGATCTGCCGTTCTGTAGCCAAGCCCACTACGACAAGGAGCTCGACATGTGGGTCGGGCTCACCATGGAAGATGGAAGCGACTCACCGGACGGCTACATCTGCTCCTGGGATGTCCCGCCTCTCGCCTGGAGCCCTAGGCGCCCGGCTTGGAAGATATGCAATGAGAGACTATTCAACCCTAGCACGTCCTATGCTAGTCTTGTGTACATGCATGGGTGTTGACAGTACCTACTGCCTTGTCGAGGTCACGAAACTAGAGAAATTCAAGAGCGGAAACAAGTGCAAGTGTGTGATCCGCCTAGCAACCTTCCGCCTCAGATACAACAAGAACGGTGAGCTTGCAGCCACCACGCTCCGACTGTCGAGGGATTAACTCGGCAGTGCCCCTCCTTGAGGGACTTGGGTTTACTGAGAACTTCATGACGTGGGTGACACCGGCGGCTAACAAGGAAGACAGGAAATCACCGGAGTTCGGATCCCCGGTGAAGTAAAGCGATCTGTATTCTCTTCCTGAATTCTTGCGTGTTACAATGGTTGCCGTAAGGGCTATGGTGGCGATGCGATCTCGAGATCCCTCTACCCGGCGGCTCCTCCCAGCCTTTATAGTAGGCTGGGTCTCGGGTATCCGCATCCGGGTAGGTTACAAGGTCTAGAGCGTAACCCTAACCCTAATTTGGCCCAACAAGGGACCTTGTGCTGCCCTTTACATGGGCCTGGGCCTTCCTCCAGACGTGCTTGCTGACGAGCCTTTCGAGTAATGGCCACCGGATACCCGACAGGTGAGACCTGATGATCATAACCATGTCAGTAGCCCCCGAGTCTTCAGGTGATTCGCAGAATCGGGTGGAGACTCTAGTTCGAGTACCCTATCATTACATAGTTCTTTAACTGAGAAGCCATTACATGAGCCCGGAGATAACATCGGAACAAGGAGATTCGTGGGGATATCACTTTAGCGAGTCTGGAGTACTCGACAGTTCGAGTCCAGCTAACTGCACTTGGAAAAAACAGCGGCAAGCTACTTTGAGTTCGGGTACCCGAACCCGAACCCGGAAAGGCAAGCGAAGCCGGACTCAAGCTACTTAAGGTCTTACAGAGTCTCGACTCTTGCATGGAAAACACTGGACCACGTCAGCCTATAAGTAAGCAGGGCTGAAACCCGAGTCCGGAAAAAACATCGGAGCAGGTGGATTCGTGGGGATGATACTTAGCGAGCCTGGAACACACGACGGATCGGGCCCAGTTAACTACACTCGGGCAAAACAACACTAAGTTACTTCAAGTTCGGGTCCCCGGACCCGAACCCGGAAAAGTCAAGCGTAGCCGGATTTATGCCGCTTGAGGTCTTACAAAATCTCGACTCTTGCAATATGATGGGTACCCAACGCGTCCGTCAGGGTTTTCTTCGCACCGTAAGCGCGGATATTTACTGGGTACTTCACAGTCTGAGGCGAGTACCAGGCCAACGGAACGGATCCTTGGTCTTACCTTCGCATCGTGGACGTGGCATCCAGAGATCTGTTGCCGCGGAGGCAATCTGGGAAGATAATAATTTGCCCAGGATGCGATCAACTGGGGCTTAATCGAATGACCGTGAGTACGGTTTGCGGGAAAGGAGCCGGAAGCCTTATGACGTCATGGACGACGTCACCTCTGGGCACATGACTTGACATAGCTCTGCGACGGTTGCCAGAGCAAGACCACTTTACATGCCAGTTCAATGGCGAATTGACTGCCCATTGCACAAAATACGGAGCGACACCCTCGATTCCCGTGTCCAGCGACGTAGTGGGGGGGCGCCGGTTCATTTCCTTACCGACACGTGGACGGCTCGATGCGGGGCTAGAGATGCAACCGCACGTTCGACGGCCACGATCGTTGGCTGTGGGCTTGATAAGGGGCGAAATCTCCGATGGAGTTCACTCCCGTAGCCATTCTTCTTCTTCTTCTCCTTCCTCACGTTTCCCAATCTGTTTCTCTCCCCTACTCCTCTGCCATGGGCAAGAAGAGCGCCACCGTGCCACCGAAGAGACTGAAGGGGGATTGGGAGGTGTCCACCGTCGGCGACCGCCATCTCGCCGGTCTGAGGGCCGATGGCCGCTTGCCGCCGGCGGCGAGCGGCAGAGTGCGATGTGCCGGGAACGAGGTAACTCCTTCTCCTCGTGCCGGCGAGCGCGTCGTCTTCATGGATTTCCTGACGCGAGGCCTATCTTTTCCCCTCCATGATTTTATCCGAGGCCTCCTGTATGCCTATGGCGTGCAACTGCACGACCTTACCCTGAACGGCGTCCTCCACATTGCCTGTTTCATTGTGCTTTACGAATGTTTTCTAGGCGTGCATCCCCATTGGGGACTGTGGCGCCGCATCTTCTTCGTGAAGAAGCACACGGTTGCCCGACGTAGCCTAGCGACTGGAGGCTTTGGAATTCAGACTCGCAACGATGTCCCCTATTTCGACATCAAGCTGAGCGAGTCCGTGCAAGGATGGAGTAAGCGTTGGTTTTACTTTGCTGTCGAAGGAGAGAGACAAGTACCTGATTTCTCCCTCGAGGCTCAAGTGAAATCCTAGAGGACCTGGAGGCATGACCTGAGTCCCACGGAAGAAGCAGAGGCCAATCTCCTCTTGTCCCGAGTTGCCTCTCTTTGTTCTGCACCTGGCAAGGAATTAACTGGGCTCCAGCTTATCTGCACCTTCCTGAAGCATCACATCCAACCTCTTCAAGCCAGGTCCCAAGCTATGTGGATGTACGCGGGGCTTCAGGATCCGTCAAGGACGTCCATGGAGGAACTCTCCGCCGAGGAATTGGAGACGCGAGTGCGCCAAATCACTAATCTCAAGAGAGATGTCTCCTTTGTCGAGTCCACTGCTGCGACTCCTTTCAGTAGTGAAAATCCCCTTCCCGAGGTAACCGAAGTCCCAAATATGCTTGGTGCTTTTTTTGACTTCATAAACTCTTTGATAAGTATCCTTTTCCTTCCAGGGACATGTTACCTTGACATCGTACCCGATAATCCCTTCAGGTAAAGCTCTGGTGGAGACGGACGAGCTTTCGGGTTCTGTGTCTGAGGCTCTTGCCGAGGAGTCTTCCGACGATGACGACGAAAACAGCTCTTCCCCCGAGTTAGCGAAGGGGTCGGCCGAAAACGGAACCTCGAGTTTGCTGGCGAGAGCACGGGTGCGGGGAAGGACGATCATTCCAACGCACCCGGTGCTTCTGCGGCTACCTCGGGTCCTACTCCCACTCAAGATTCGTCCGTTTTGGAGGACATGGAAGTGATAGACGCGGCTCCTCTGGCATATCAACCTCCTCCACCGGTGAAGAAGCCTCGGTTGTCGAAACGGTGGAACATTTATGACAAGGTGCCCGTGATCAATGTCGAGTGTGACAGGTGAGGAATTTTTGTCCTTAACCCTGATACTTTTCTGCCTTTGTTGCGTCTTGCTTAGTCACCTGCTATCTCTGTCAGAGACGATCCTGCTAGCGGCTCGGCTCCTCCTGCTGATGCTTCTTCGGGTCTGCTTCCGAGGCGCGAAGGACACGTGAGTTTCCGTCGAGTCCGCTGGGTTTATCTTTAGTAGCCCCCCGAGGCCGGGCGCAATTGTGTGCAATTGGGCGCGGGCTCTTGCTTTGCCTTCTATCTTTTTGCTGACATTTTCCTTCGCAGCCATATGTTCACAAGATGCTGGAACTGGCCTCAGAATATGTGCATATGGAGACAGAGAGAAATGATTTGCGGGAGAAACTTACGAGCTCGCAAGGTATCCTTTCTCCTTCATCACTATATATTTCTTTGTCGTCCATATTTACTGTTCTGATTCCTTCTAAACCTTGCGGCTCTGCGCAGGAGCACTCAATACTGCGGTTACTGAGAATCGGAACCTTGCTAGCCGTGTTACCGATCTAGAAACTCGGGTCATCACACTTGAAAAGGAACTAGAGAGCTTGAAGAATCAACGGGAAGAGGAGTCCCGGGAAACCTCCAAGCGTGATGAAGATTTGGCTTGCCAGGCGACTCTGTTGGCGACCTCCTTGTCGAGTGAGCTGTTCTGCTAAAGCTTACAGTGTTTTAACCAGTGCAATTGGCTAACTCGCTTTTATGTGCAGATGCTCTCGGCGTGAAGTTCGATATTGCTGGTCGTGAGCGCGTGGACTGTCTGTCGGATGCCATATCTCTGGCGTGGGATTATGGCAATCGCGCTCGCGATCTGGTGGTGAAGGCCAGGGGTGTGTTCTCCTCCATCTGGAAAAGTATGTACCCAGAGGAGGAGAACGCACCCGAGACTTTCAATGACCTCGTTGAGTCGTTCAGTGCATAGGGCGACCCGCTCGGCGAGTTCAGCCGCGAACAGACCATCTGCGGTGCAGAGACTGTGCTATCACTCGCGATGGGCATGGAGTTCAAGGTGACCTCAACAAGGTTACCTCGGAGTTTCCAAAGGGACCCGACGGCGTGGAGGTAGACCTTCGACCCCTCCAACCCCGTGCGCGCAAGCTTGCGGAGCAGCTATCGCAGGTGCTGGAGCGGCAGGCATGTACCCTCGACACGCCTGCTGCTCCTTCTTCTTAGTTGTAGACGTTTGGTCTTGTAATGTTCCTGTTATGCTTTGCACTTGTAACCTGTGGTAACCTTAAGAATCGATTCTGCTTTTGCCTGTATATGAATGTGTGTTGTCTCTTGGCGGGTTGTCGCGTGCGAGTGTATTGCTGTGTCCCTTAGGAGCAGCAACTAACTCGGGCTTTACCAGGCCAGATGGGAGATTTAACATTTTTGCTTGGCTTTGCTCTGCTTGTTCGTCAGGCTGGCGGTTCTAACTCTTCGTCTGTTCCGCTAGGTTGTGATAAGCAGTCGCGTGTCCCCTCCAGTTCTGTGCCGCCAGAAGAAGAATCCTTTCGGGTTAACCGCTTGCGGGTACAGGCCGAAGAGGCCGAACGCCGACTTCGAGTGGTCGAAGCAAATCTGGCTGTGCTGAAGTCGAAGCAGACCGCTATTGTTGAACGGGAGAATTGTCTCCTTTCCGTGTTGCGGCAGCTGAGCGACCATCTCCTTTGTAAGTTTTGTCTCTGCTTGTTCCCTTAGCAGCTTTGCTGAAATCTTGTGTAACTGTGATTCTCTGACAGGTGCTCGACTTGATTCCGGCGAAGAGGTCAGGCGAGTCAGGCTTAAGCTTAATGTGATCGCGGACCTTGTTGCTCGTGGTGCTCCCAGCTTCTGGTTAGACCGAGATAGGGGGCACGTACTTGTTACTCTGCAGGATCGGGTCGGTCAAGTTGAGTCCTTCGTTGAGTCTTGCCGATCCGCCTTGGAATTGGTTTACAAGGCCTTGTTTCCTCTTAACCTGGCGCCTCATAGTTTGGCTGACTTGATGAAGAAGCTTCGACGTGGCGAAGCTATTGAAGGATTTGTGCGGGAGCAACTTGAGGCGGGTGCCCGTTTTGCTTTTGCACTTGTTCTTATCCACCATCCACACTTGGATTTGGGAGATATTTCAAGAGGGCCGCCTGCTGGTTTGACTGGGAGAATACAACTCTAGATCCGTTTTACGTGGCTGCTGATGGACCCGCCAGAGACGTGGTTGCTCTCCTTGAAAGAGAAACTGCTGCAACTCTCCGTCGACATCATGCTGATCTGTAGCCCGAGTTGTCTCCTGTAAATTCCATGTACCTTTGTGTAGTATGATGATTTGTGTAAGTCTCCTTGTCTTCTGTACGACGAATCAACGCATGATTTGTCTCCTTTGCCGAGTTTGTTTCGAGTAGCTTTTTTGGGGTACAGCCCCCGAGCATCGGGTGCGACACAAGCTAAGTCGTGCGGGAGGAGAGTTAGGTGAACTTTTCGAATAGCTTGTGGGGTGCAGCCCCCGAGCGTCGGGTGCGGCCCAAGCTAGGTCGACTCTTAGTAGAGTTAAATGAATTTTTCGAGTAGCTTGTGGGGCGCAGTCCCCGAGCGTCG
The DNA here is from genome assembly GCA_012064385.1 of Puccinellia tenuiflora. Classification (NCBI taxonomy): domain Eukaryota; kingdom Viridiplantae; phylum Streptophyta; class Magnoliopsida; order Poales; family Poaceae; genus Puccinellia; species Puccinellia tenuiflora. The sequence continues at coordinate 29,169 of QRDG01000356.1, forward strand.
GGTGCGGCCCAAGCTAGGTCGACTCTTAGTAGAGTTAAATGAATTTTTCGAGTAGCTTGTGGGGTGCAGCCCCCGAGCGTCGGGTGAGGCCCAAGCTGGGTCGACTCTTAGTAGAGTTAAATGAATTTTTCGAGTAGCTTGTGGGGCGTAGTCCCCGAGCGTCGGGTGCGGCCCAAGCTAGGTCGACTCTTAGTAGAGTTAAATGAATTTTTCGAGTAGCTTGTGGGGCGCAGCCCCCGAGCGTCGGGTGCGGCCCAAGCTAGGTCGACTCTTAGTAGAGTTAAATAAATTTTTCGAGTAGCTTGTGGGGCGCAGCCCCCGAGCGTCGGGTGAGGCCCAAGCTAGGTCGACTCTTAGTAGAGTTAAATGAATTTTTCGAGTAGCTTGTGGGGCGCAGCCCCCGAGCGTCTGGTGCGGCCCAAGCTAAGTCGACTCTCAGTAGAGTTAAATGAATTTTTCGAGTAGCTTGTGGGGCGCAACCCCCGAGCGTCTGGTGCGGCCCAAGCTAAGTCGACTCTTAGTAGAGTTAAATGAATTTTTCGAGTAGCTTGTGGGGCGCGGCCCCCGAGCGTCGGGTGCGGCCCAAGCTAAGTCGACTCTTAGTAGAGTTAAATGAATTTTTCGAGTAGCTTGTGGGGCGCAGCCCCCGACCGTCGGGTGCGGCCCAAGCTAGGTCGACTCTTAGTAGAGTTAAATGAATTTTTCGAGTAGCTTGTGGGGCGCAGCCCCCGAGCGTCGGGTGCGGCCCAAGCTAGGTCGACTCTTAGTAGAGTTAAATGAATTTTTTTGAGTAGCTTGTGGGGCGCTGCCCCCGAGCGTCGGGTGCGGCCCAAGGTCGACTCTTAGTAGAGTTAAATGAATTTTTCGAGTAGCTTGTGGGGCGCAGCCCCCGAGCGTCGGGTGCGGCCCAAACTAGGTCGACTCTTAGTAGAGTTAAATGAATTTTTCGAGTAGCTTGTGGGGCGCGGCCCCCGAGCGTCGGGTGCGGCCTAAGCTAGGTCGACTCTTAGTAGAGTTAAATGAATTTTACGAGTAGCTTGTGGGGCGCAGCCCCCGAGCGTCGGGTGCGGCCCAAGCTAAGTCGACTCTTAGTAGAGGTTCTGCTGGTTTGAAGTCTGAACATATGCGCATATCCACTTTATTGATGCCTGTCGACGAAAAAAGGTTGCACGATGGCCAAGGGGCCTTATTTCACAAGATGTGGTGGACGAAAAAAAAGTAACAGCTAGGGGTAGAAACTTCGTAGATGCGCCACGTTCCACGGGTTGGAGTAGACGATGCCCGTTGCCAAGTCCTTTAGCCTGTATGCTCCTTTGCCGATGACCTCGATGATGACGTAGGGTCCTTCCCAGGGAGTTGATAGCTTGTGGCCTTTTTTCTGTTTTAGCCGCAATACCAGATCACCTGCGGCAAAGGATCTGTCGTGCACTCGTCGGCTCAGGTAATTGCGCAAGCTTTGCTGGTAGACCGCCGATCTTGAGAGTGCAACGTCCCGCACCTCGTCAACTGCGTCTATGCCATCCTCGAGTGCCGTGTTCGACCCAGCTTCTGTATAGGCTGCAACTCGAGGCGAGCTGCGGCGGACCTCGGCAGGCAGTACTGCTTCGGCCCCGTGTATCAGGAAGAAGGGGGTGAACCCTGTTGAGCAGTTTGGCGTTGTGCGCAGGCCCGATAGTACTGATGGTAGCTCCTCGGCCCATGCACCAGCAGCTCTCTCCAAGGGTGCGAGAAGCCGTTTCTTGAGAGCGCTACTGACGAGCCCGTTGGCACGCTCGACTTGTCCGTTGGTTTGTGGGTGCACGACGGAGGCAAAATTGAGCTTTATCCCCAGCTCCTCGCAGTATGTCTAGACTTCGTCGGCGATGAAGTTGGACCCATTATCCGTGATGATGCTGTGGGGAACTCCGAAGCGGAAGATGATGGACTTGACGAAATTTAGTGCTGCTGTTGCACCCGCATTGGTGACCGGTTTGGCCTCGATCCATTTGGAGAATTTGTCTACTGCCACCAGAAGGAAGGTGTGTCCTTCGGGAGAAGATTTTCTCAGCGGGCCTACCATGTCGAGTCCCCATTGTGCGAAGGGCCATGCAATTGGTATCATGTTTAGCTCCGTTGCAGGGGCGTGAGGTTTGGTTGCAAACCGTTGACACCCAGCGCATCGGCGGACTATCTCTTGGCGTCCTGCATGATGGATAACCAATAGAATCCGGCTCGTCGTGTTTTGGCTGCGAGTGCGCGACTACTCGCGTGATGTCCTACATATGCCTTCATGCGATATCGAGTAGGATTTTCCTCCCTTCTTCTGGCTCAACGCATCCGTAGTAGTATCCCTGATGCGCCTTTCTTGTATAGCTCTCCCTTGATTGTGACGAATGCTTTGCTGCGCCGAGTGACTCGGCGGGCTTTGAATGGGTCGTCTGGTAACTCTTGGCGTAGCAGGTACGCTATGTATGGCTGAGTCCAGGAGGGCTCTACGAGGAAGACTTCATAAGAATTGGCTTCTTCTTCCTCATTCTTTTCTTCGACTGGTTGCTCGGAGCCGACGACCGGGGCTGCTGCTACCGAGCATCGGGGTCCGTGTACTCTATGGAGCGCTTGCTGATCTGCTCCGGGAACACTCCAACGGGTACGGGTGCGCAGGTTGAGCCGATGTTGGCCAGCATGTCGGCCTCTTCATTGCTTCCTCGTGCGATGTGACATAACTCGCACCTGTTGAAGCTTCCCTCTAGGACATTGTAGAGATCCCTGTAGGCTGCCATGTTGGCAGATACTGCGTCGCAGGCCTTCATCGTCTGCTGGACTATGAGATTCGAGTCCCCATAGATCATGAGTCTTGTTGCTCCGCAGGCCTTTGCCATACGCATGCCGTGCAACAGGCCCTCGTATTCTGCCTCGTTGTTGGATGCCTTCTTGAAATTCATCTGTAGCACATATCTCAGCTTGTCCCCTTGGGTGAAATCAAGATAACACCGCTCCAGCTCCTTATGCCTTTTTGACCCGTCGAAGTACATGATCCAGGAATTGGACAGGTCCGGGGGACTTGGAGTCTGAATCTCTGTCCATTCTGCGAGGAAATCTGCCAAGGCTTGGGACTTGAGCGCGTCTCTGGGTCGGTATGTGATGTCCTTGGGTGAGAATTCAATTCCCCACTTTGCTACTCGACCTGTTGCCTCCGGGTTGTTGAGTATATCCGACAAGGGTGCATCCGTCAGCACCGTGACGGGGTGCTCGGAGAAGTAGTGCGTTAGCTTTCGCGCTGTCATGAATACTCCATATGAAAGCTTCTGGTAGTGCGGGTACCGCTGCTTTGAAGCCGAGAGTACCTCGCTGACGTAATAGATTGGGCGCTGGACACCATGTATCTTTCCTTCTTCTGCTCGCTCGACTACGAGCACCGTACTGACTACCTGTTTGGTTGCAGCCAGGTACAGGTATAGAGGTTCCTGTTCCTGGGGTGCCACCAGAACCGGTTTCGTTGATAATGTCTGCTTGAGTTCGGCGAATGCTCTGCGAGCCTCTTCTGTCCACTCGAAGTTGTCTGCTTTTTTCAGCAGCTGATAGAACGGGAGCGCCTTTTCTCCTAGTCTGCTGATGAATCTGCTTAGGGCTGCGACTCGCCCCGCTAGGCGCTGAACTCCCTTGAGGTTGGTTGGCTCTTCCATTGACAGGATTGCTTGTATTTTCTCAGGATTCGCCTCGATGCCCCTGGCGGATACGAGGAACCCGAGCAGTTGTCCGGCGGGTACCCCGAACACGCACTTCGTTGGGTTGAGCTTGATGTGGTCCTTGCTGAGCGCTGCGAAAGTTTCGGCCAGGTCATCTAGGAGCGTGGCTTCGTCCTTTGTCTTGATGACAATGTCGTCCACATATACTTGGACGTTTCTGCCGATCTGGTCCTTAAGGCAGGCTTGCATGCACCTCTGGTAAGTTGCACCCGCGTTTTTGAGGCCGAAGGGCATCGTGGTGTAGCAGTATACAGAAGGTGTGATGAATGCTGTTTTTTCTTCGTCTTCTTCCTTCATGCGAATCTGATTATAGCCTGAGTAGGTGTCTAGGAAGGACAGACGAGCACATCCCGCAGTCGAATCAATGATTTGATCGATGCGTGGGAGGGGAAAGTGGTCCTTGGGGCAATGCTTGTTGAGAGCCGTGTAGTCTACGCACATGCGCAGCACCTTCGGGTTCTTCTTCGGGACAAGGACAGGGTTTGCTACCCAGGTGGCTTGTTTTATTTCCCGGATAAACTTGGCTGCGAGGAGCCGGTTGATTTCTCCGCCAATGGCCCTGCGCTTCAGTTCCGCAAAACGCCGGAGGGACTGTTTGACTGGTCTGGCCTCAGGGCGTATTTCAAGTGCGTGCTCGGCAAGTTCTCTAGGTATGCCTGGCATGTCCGCGGGACACCAAGCGAATCCCAATGCTCACGGAGGAACTCGACGAGCGCGCTTTCCTATGCGGAGGGCAGATTGGCGGATACGATTAGTGTTTTGGTTGGATCCGTTGGGTGCACCTGATGGGTTCTTGTGTCGTTGCTCTTGTTAACTCTCTGTCGGGTGCTGTCGACTGAGTTACGGGTGGAAGGCTGTAATCAGTCGAAGAGCTCAACTGTGAGAGTTCTTCGTGCATCCCAAATGACTCGAAGATCTTATTGAAGTCCCTGTCGCAGCTATCCGATGTCCGGTAGTCTCCTCGAACAGTAATTGTGCCGTTTGGTCCTGGCATCTTGAGCAGAAGGTATGCGTAATGTGGTACGGCCATGAACCTTGCGAATGTCGGTCGGCCCAAGATGGCATGATACTGTGAAGGCCAGTCGACGACCTCGAACTCGATTTTCTCTTTGCGGAAGTTTGCAGGGTCTCCGAAGACTACATCCAGATGGATTTTTCCCAAGGGATATACAGCTTTCCCGGGTACTATTCCATGGAATGAAGTGTCAGAGTCTACAAGGCTAGCCGCTAGCGAGATCTTCATGCGGCGCAGTGTGCTAGCGTAGATGATGTTGATGCCGCTTCCTCCGTCCACGAAGACTTTACTCATGACGTACCCACCGATTTGGGCTCCGAGTACTAAGGTGGCATGACCAGGTCGTGGCACCTGGGGTGGATGGTCCTCTCTTGAGAACGTGATGCTGCACTCGGACCAATTGAGGTAGTCACGAGTGGCTGGGGGTGCTGAGACCGCTAAGTTGACCTGCCGAGTTATCAACTTTTGGGTCCTGTTCGAGGGACGTCCCTTTTGTATCATTCCTACATGACCAACCGGGGCGGGGAAAACTTCTGCCGCGGCCGGGGGTGGTAGTAATTGCTGAGGTGGTGGCACCCGCTGGATCACGAATGCTAGTTGTGGCGGGGGGAGTGGTAGTGCCTCGGGTGCACCTTGCGCCATCATTCCCGGAATTGCTGAATACCCTTTGTTCTGCGCGGCTTGATGGATCCGCCTGTATGCCTCCCACAATTTCTCAAATTTGCGGCAATCTTTCAGTTGGTGACCCGAATTGATGTTGCCGTGTTCATCCCTGTACGGGTGGAAAGGGCATGGACCTGTGAGCATTTGCTCTCCGTCCTGCTCAGGCTTCCGCTGTCGCCATTCCTTCTTGCGGCGATTCCCCTCTCGATCGTTGTGGAAGCCTGCCGCTACCATCTCAGCTAGCTCATTTGCGTCAAAGTTGGGGAACTTCCTCTTTTTCCTGGGGTCATAGCCACGGTTTCGCCCCGAGTCTTGCTGATAGTCGCGATCATCATGTCCCGTGGGCCGGTCGTTGCGCATGTAATCCTCACCGTTTGCCCAGTCGTTGGCGACATCCATCAGCTGGGCCACCGTCTTCGGCTTCCGTCGCCCCAGTTCTTCCTTGAGTTCGTGCCTTCGCAATCCTCATGCAAAGGCATCTGCCGCATTTTTCTCTGATATTTCCTCCACGGTGTTCTTCATTATTGTCCAGCGCTGGATGTAGGAGCGCAGTGACTCACTTGATACTTGGACGCAAGTTCTGAGCTCTTCTGGCGTGGCCGGGCGCTTATATGTGCCTTGGAAATTTTGGGTGAACGTGGTGACCAAGTCATTCCAGGACCCGATGGTGTCTGCGGGTAGAATGTTAAGCCATGCACGTGCCGAACCCGTAAGCTGTAGTTGCAGATACTGCATCGCTGTGTTCCGCGTACCGCCCTGGCACTGTACCGCCGTGAGGTAATCTTCTATCCAAGTTTTCGGCTCTTGCAATCCGTCGTACTTTGGAGTTTCCGACGTCAACTTGAATCCTATTGGCATGCGGGACTCGCGTATGCGACGGATGAAACACTTGGCTCCACACGGCTCGTCTTCCTCTTCCTCCGGGTCAGGTGCCCTCCGGTTCTCCTCGTGTCCTGTGTGGTTTCGTTCGACTACCACACACGGGGCCATGCTACGGTCCTCACCGCGTGCTCGGCGACTCCGATCCACTGTTTCCTGCGCACGCCTGTCACGTGCTGTCATTGTTGGATGCTCTTGCCGAGGCTCGACGTGGTGCCGAGGTGAAGCTTCTCGATGGCGTTCGCGTCTGGGCGGCGGGTGCGCTGGTTCCACTGCTGCGGCTGGTGACCCGGCAGTTTGCAACGCGGTTCCGAGCATACCGACTCCTCGTATCATCTGCCTGTGCAATTCTGCCCACGGATCGTCATCTTGAGGCTGCGTGGTGAGAAAATATGTTGCTAATGCCATGGCAGCATCTTGTGGCGTTTTGGGTAGCACGCAGCCGTTTGCATCTACCGTGTTGAAGGAGGACTTGGGCTTCGAGTTGCTTCTCGCCTGGATCCCTCGGGCATCTCGTCGAGTCTTGAGCGATGGCGAGTGTGCCCCCGCTCCCTGGGGGTGTGCACCGAAGCGGAGGAGCGAAGGGACGACAATGCTGCTCTCCGCTCACTTGATTCTTGTGCGCGGCGTTGTCGGTCGTCCAGCTCTGCTCTTCATTTCTTCAAGCGTTTGGCCTGATCGTGGAGGAGGCGGTGGTAAACCATCAGCTCTTCCCTCGTTGCGTCGGGTCCAAGCGGGGTTGCATCTTGCACGGCCGCTTTTATCCTAGCCATTGCGGCCTCGCTGATTGTGATGATTTCACGGGGATCTTGTGATCCTTGCGAGTCACCGGTCCTCTCACTAACCACGTAGACCTGGATAGGGCGGGTTGTGGCAGGTTGCATCGAACCGAGGAAGCGGTTTTTGCTCTGGGCGCGTTTGTCAGCGTCGGGTTCGACGGGACTAACGACGTCCTCCGGGTAGACAGCATCGTCGAGATAAACCGACGAGCATTCAGACCCAACTGTTTCCAGGGGTCGTTGATGAGATCGCCTGACGAGTGCTCCAAGAGAGAAGTCGGCGATGAAGATTTGGACTCAGCTGTTTCCAGGGAGTCGTTGACGAGGTCGCCTGACGAGTGCTCTGAGAGAGGAGTTGGCGATGAAGATTTGAAAGTATACATTTGGGAAACAAGAATGTGTACCTGGGGCATCGGCGATTTCTTACAAAAGGGCATGCCGTAAGAAAGAAAGGCAAGCATTTCAAAGGTGAGCCAGATCCTCGGACGAATCCTAAATTACCTAATGGTGATGTTATATATGACATGGTAAAGGACTTAAAAGTAATCTTTGGAAAGGGTCCTGGCAGTCTATCTGTTTCGAATGACGCTGATGGACACGTATCCATATGGAAGAAGTGCTCTATATTTTGGGAGCTACCCTATTGGAAAATACTGGAGGTTCGCTCTGTAATCGACGTGATGCACGTGACGAAAAATCTGTGCGTGAACCTACTAAGCTTCTTGGGCGTGTATGGGAAAACAAAAGATACACCGGAATCATGGCAGGACCACCAACGTATGCACGAACGAGACGACCACCTGAATCCAGATAAGTATCAAGGTCTTGCCAGCTACGCTCTTATCAAAGAAGAGAAGGAGATCTTCTTTGAAGTCCTGAGCAGTATCAAGCTCCCGTCTGGTTTCTCGTCGAATATAAAGAGAATAATAAACATGGCAGAGAAAAAGTTCTAGAACCTAAAGTCTCATGACTGCCACGTGATTATGACATAATTACTTCCGATTGCATTGAGGGGGCTTCTACCAGAAAATGTTCGAGTACCCATTGTAAAGCTATGTGCATTTCTCAATGCAATTTCTCAGAAGGTGATCAATCCATTAACTCTACCAGGTTTATAGAAGGATGTGGTCCAATGTCTTGTCAGTTTCGAGTTGGTGTTCCCACCATCCTTCTTCAATATTATGACGCACCTCATAGTTCACCTAGTCGAAGAGATTAACGTTCTCGGTCCTGTATTTCTACACAACATGTTCCCTTTTGAGAGGTTCATGGGAGTCTTAAAGAAATACGTTCATAACCGTGCTAGGCCAGAAGGAAGCATCTACAAGGGCTATGGAACAGAGGAGGTAATTGAGTTTTGTGTTGACTTTATTCCTGACTTTAAGCCGATCGGTGTTCCTCAATCGCGCCATGAGGGGAGACTGCGTGGAATAGGCACGCTAGGAAAGAAAGCAATAATATGTAAGGACTGGGATTCTTTCAATCAAGCACACTACACAGTTCTACATAATTCCATCTTTGTGGCTCCGTATATCCAGGAACACATGAATAGTTTACGCTCTAAATGCCCGGAGTAGCCTGAAGAATCGATTGAAAAAGAACACATGAATACTTTCAGCGGGTGGTTGCAAACACGTCTCATTCATGACAACACTGTTGAAGAACAGTTATACTTGTTGGCCAAAGCACCATCGTCGACTATATTGACTTTTCAAGGGTACGAGATAAATGTGAATACATTTTACACGACCGACCAAGATAAAAAGAGCACCAACCAAAACAGTGGTGTCCGCTTTGATGCAACAAACAACAATGGGAAAAAGGACACATATTATGGTTACATAGAGCAGATATGGGAACTTGACTATGGATCTTCTTTCAAGGTACCTTTGTTCAGGTGCAAATGGTTCAACCTGGAAGGCGGGGTAAATGTAGACCCGAAGTACGGAATGACTACGGTGGATCTCAAAAATCTTGGGTACGACACCGAACCATTCGTCCTAGCCAATGACGTGGCTCAGGTTTTCTATGTGAAGGACATGTCTTCCAGACCGAAAAAAAGAAAAGATAAGCAAGCGAATACATCATACGATGAGCCAAAGTGCCACATAGTTCTTTCAGGAAAAAGAAACATCGTAGGAGTGGAGGACAAGACGGACATGTCAGAAGATTACAATAATTTTCATGAAATTCCCCCCTTCACGGTGAAAACTGACCCAACCATCGCGTTGAATGATGAAGATTGTCCATGGTTGCGGCGCAATCAGAAGAAAGGGACACACACGAAGAAGAAAGGGACACACACTAGATAGGGATGTTGGTGGTGATGTGTAATAATTAATGTATTAAACCTTTTATCAAATGCACACGGTTTCCCCGTCATACAGCCCAACGGTGGCTCGTGAGTACCTGCATATCAAATGCACCGTTGGGCTGTATGACGGGAATCCGAATGAATTATATTCGGTCGATGAACTGAAGTATTTTGTAGATAGAACAAAACACACGGGCATTCGATCCAAGCAGCGGCAAGACTTCTCTGATGATCTGCAACCGTCCCAACAAGTGTTGGGGATATACTAGATCATCAAAGAAGCCCTTGCAGCTGGTTCCCAAAGTTTTGACGGCTGTGAAGTGAGCAGCAAATCGACCTTCGATCCACAGCGGCAAGACGTCTCTGATGATCTAACGACCGTCCCAAAAAGTGTTGGGAATGTTGTAGATCATCAGAGCGCCTTGCCGCTGCTTGGATCCGACCGAGGGGCATGGCTACCACTTCCACCACCACCACTCCCACCTCCTCGGCAATTCATCATTGTGTCACCCTAATCCAGTGGTTGGATTCAACCTACCTGAGGGCTTGTGTTTCCAACAGCGTTGTTGTGTTGTCCTTATTCACCGACCTACAGGAGGTGGCTCCAATGGCTGGTCGATGAACAAGGACAAACATAATAATGCCAGGGAACTTGCCAGCAGGTAGGCTAAATCCAACCATTGGATTCGGTGGCAAAGGTAGACGCTCGTTGTGTGCCGTTCGCTGCAGGGACGTCGCTATTTATAGGCGATTAGAAGGTGTACCTGTGGATGAGGTGGGAGTGCAGATCCAACAGCTCACAAGCCCTCAAAAGAAACACACCCCTGATCCAACGGCTCACAAGCGCTTGAAAGAAACACACGATCCATGTGCTTCTTTAGTCTCGGTTGGTAACACGAACCGGTACTAAAGGCCCTGATCCAACAGCTCACAAACGCTTGAAAGAAACACACGATCCGTGTGCTTCTTTACTCCCGGTTGGTGTTACCAACCGGGACTAAAGGCGGGCTTTGCGGTCACGACTCGTGTCAGTCACGTGTCCTCCCCTATCGCTGTCCTGGCCATGTGTGTCCTCCCCCAGCGCTGCCTGGTCACATACGCGTGTCCTGGCCATTTATAAGTTTAATGACTTAATTAAGTTCAAATTCCAAATTTTTTAATTAAATGAATTAACCTCTAATCTCAAACAAATAGATAGAAAAAATAAGAGAGAAAAAATAAACAGAAAACATAAGAAAGAAAAAATAAACAGAAAATATAAAAAAGAAAAATTCATATTAAAAGCATTTTTAGAAATTCAAATTATATGAAAAACAATCAAACATGCATTTTGTTTCAATTTTGTAGATAATTAAATCAATAGATATTGGAACATTTTAAAAGATATGATTTTCAAATAATTAAATGAAACTATAAAAATATATGATTTTTTAAATAATAAAAAGATAATGAATTTCAAATATTGGAACATTTTTTAAATATTGGAACATTTTAAAATAAACTAGAAAAAAACAATTCCATAAGCATGTAAAAATTCATATATTTAAAAAAGAAAACAAAGTATATAAAAGAAACAAAAAAGAAAACAGAAAAAGAAACTAGAAATAAGAAACAAGAAAAAAAAAAGATCATTGGTCCTGGTTCTTAACACCAACCGGGACTAAATGCCCGCTGGGCTTCGCGCGCAATATTTCGCGGCCCGGACAGACCTTTGGTCCCGGTTGGTGTTACCAACCGCGACCAAAGGGTCTTTGGTCCCGGTTCGTGGCTGGAACCGGGACCAAAGGTCCGTTCCGCGTCGATTTGGTTCCTTCCGTCCCAAAATTTCACAAGTTTCGCCCCGTTTCTTTCGAAGCCGCCTCTGTCGCCGCCGTCGCCCCGCCCGCCCGCGCCGCGCCCACGCCGCCCAACGCCGTCCGCGCCCGGGCCCATGCCGTCTGCGCCCGCGCCCACGCCGCCCAACGCCGTCCGCGCCCGCGCCGCGCCCACGCCATCCGCGCCCGCGCCCACGCCGTCCAACGCCCGCGCCGTGCGCCGTCGACGTACGTCCAACGCCCGCGCCGAGAGCCCGCCCGGTCTCCTCCTCGCCGGCCGCCCCGATCTCCTCCGCGGCGGCCGTCCGAGATCCCGCCGCCCGACCCCGCCGCCCGAGCCGATCGACCGCCCCGAGCTCCTCCCTCCTCACTGGCCGCCCTCTCTCCCTCCTCGCCAGGTAACTCGATCGATCAATCAACGATATCAAACTATGGTTGTTGTTTATCGAACGCTACTGAATTGAATCATTATCTCCCTCTACTTAATTTCTTGGTTTTACTGAATGAAGAACTCAATTTCCCCAATATACTGAAGAAAAAAGGATGTATCTGTTGAAAAGAAAAGTAAAGAGGTCCGAAAATTATGCTGAACAGTAGAGAGTATATAACGTGTTAAAAACATGCAAAGTTGCAAAGTTCGTGGCATAGGAATTTTGTAGATGCCCGGCATAGGAATTTTGTAGATGCCCGGCATAGGATGTTAGTGTTAGAAACAATTTGTGTTAGCAAAATATTGTGGTAGGAAATATTGTTAGTGTTAGTGTTAGAAACAATTTGTGTTAGCAAAAATTATGCTAGGAATTTTAGTTAGTGTTAGTGTTAGAAACAATTTGTGTTAGCAAAATATTGTGTTAGGAAATATTGTTAGTGTTAGTGTTAGAAACAATTTGTGTTAGCAAAAAATTGTGTTAGGAATTTTAGGTCTATCCAAAAATTGTGATAGCAAACATTCAAATTTTGATAGCAAACATTCAAATTTTATAGCAATTTTGAATGCAAAAATTCAAATTTTGATAGCAAACATTCAAATTTTGATAGCAAACATTCAAATTTTATTGAAATTTTGAATGCAAACATTCAAATTTTGAGAGCAAACATTCAAATTTGATAGCAAACATTCAAATTTTGATAGCAAACATTCAAATTTTGATAGCAAACATTCAAATTTTGATAGCAAACATTCAAATTTTCTTCAAATGTTATTACAGTTATTCTGCTAATGCTAACATTGTTAAGTAGTTGCTATAATTTTGCATTCACAAATAGTGTTAGATGCAAATTTTGATATTCATATTCTTTTTACAAAATTGATTGCAGGGACATTGAGCTATGGATCCAAATTTTCCGGACGCCGTCGGCAGAGACGAGCAGCGTGAAGAGCAGATGGATCCAACTTGTCCGGACATCGCCGGCAGACATGAGTAGAGCGAAATGCGAATGCTTCAGATTATAGCAGGACGTGCGGCCGCGCCTGTCGGTGAAGAAGATGCCATAACTACAGAAGATTACGGCTCCCAATTTCTTAACGAATCCGGTGAGGGAGTTGAGGAAGAAGAAATTTGTAGAGAGGAGGAAGTGCCCTTAACAAACTCCGGCGAGGTATATTAAGCCTCTGTACATCGATCACACTAGATGTATTATTTGAGTTGTATTGCAGTTATTAACGAACCATTTTTTCTTTTAGCCCTCCGGATCGAGCAAATCTACAGCAGTTCCGAAACGAGGCCCGACGAAGCCGTTGAAGGAGGGTCGTAGGATAGTGATCGACCAAGTTAGTGCTCGTGGTGAACCTTTGGAACCCTTAGATTGCCGCCGCAAATATATAAATCAATGCGGGGTTATTGTTAGGGACATTGTCCCGATCAACCTTGAAGAATGGATTCAGCCGAAGGACGAAAACAAGCCAACTACTTATGTCGACGAGAAACTAAAACTTTTGTGTTGGGACACGCTCTTGACAAAGGTCAACCTACCGTCAGATCTACCCGAGCACTTGAAGACAAAAGTCAAGGAGTGGACTCTTAGTAAGATGGCCGAACAATTCCGGACCTGGAAGAAAAACTTATGGAAAGCTTATCTAAAGGCGGAGGAGAAAGATCCAGATTTCACTGGACCACTAGTGAAGATACAAAAACAGTGGCCCACCTTTGTGAAGCAAAGAAAATCAGAGGCCGCTGTGGCCCGATCAGAAAAAAAATAAGTTAAATGCTGCGAAGAAGGAATATCACCACCATTTGGGGGCAGGTGGCTACAAGGCTGCCGTGCCTAAGTGGGAAGCCTTTGAAGAAAGACTGCTTGATAACAGGATCATTCCACAGACAGCGGACTGTCCCGAGAGGCCCAAGTTTTGGTTGTTCGCGCATGGGGCAGGGTTGGACCCACAGACAGGGTTTATTGTTGCTCAGGGAAAATGGAAGGAAAAAATTGAGTATATAACCAAACAACTCGTGGACGCAATAGACAAAGTTCGAAGGGGAGAGTACGTGGTCGACAGAGAGAATGACGAGCTGTCACTAGCACTCGGGAATCCTGAACACGTTGGACGATTACGAGGCTATGGAGCCGGTGTCACCTTGAAACAAGGTTTTCCGGAAGACGCTCATACTTATAGAAGCCGTCAGAGAAAAAAGAAGCAGGAGTCTGACCGGTTATCAGCACTGGAACGCAAGGTGCAGCAGCAGCAGCAGGAGCAACTAGACTCAATTAGTAAGCAAAAGGCATCTCAGCTGCAGCTAGAAGGTCATGTCGAAGCCGCCCCATCTGATCAGCGGAAAAGCAGCGTGGGTTCCACGCATGTAGAAAATTCTGAATTCCAACCGCCGGCGGCTCACTACCCCGTGGATGATATCACGGAGAAGACAGACTGTGAGCTACACATGTCAATGAAGAACATGTCTTTCAAGGTGGCGGTCGGCTATGCTTTACCTAATCCAGCTGGAGCAAGCTACCATCTCGGAGGGATTCCACCTGGCTATGCTCATGTCGGGGTGGATGAAGTTGTGCCGTTATATGCTAATCTGGAACTTGACATTCCTGGAGGTGACGGCGAGAAGACACTGGGAGAAGTCGAGAAGGGTATCGCTCTCTGGAACAAGAAAAACATCGTGTTTCCAAACTTGACTCCTCCGAGTAGCAGACCCCCACCTCAAGATCCATCTCCCCCACCTCAATATCCACCCCCCACCTCAAGATCCATCCCCCCCACCTCAAGATCCATCCCCCCACCTAAAGATCCATCCCCCACCTAAAGATCCATCCCCCCACCTCATGAAGATCCACCCCCATAAGATCCATCCTCCCCACATCAAGATCCATCCCTCGATGCCCCATCCGTCGCGAGTCCATCGCCCGCGACGTCCCGTCCGTAGATTCCGCCCCTTGTTAAGACCTTCTCGTCAAAGCGGAAACTATCCTTCACGTCGACGCGTGAAGATAAGTTAACTCGAGCGGAACGCGAGTTGCTAAAGCCTCTTCCAAAGAGATCGTACGACAAAACTCCAGAGGAACTCGAGGAGTCGGTGCGTGCCGATGTGGCCCGACAATTAGCTCCGAAATGGCCCCCGCCTAAAGAGATAATACCAGCAGAAAAAGTTGAGAAATTTATAAAAAATCTAACGGGTCCCCAGCCAGAGCCGGCTAAATTGCGAGATGACTATGATCGTGTTTTGGAGAAGACAATTAGTCAAGAGGAGGAGGAGAAGGAGGCTGCCTATCGCCTAAAGAGGCAGCGGATGCAGGAGGAGAAGGAGGCGGCAGATCGCCTAAAGAAGGAGCGGTTCAAGGCGGCAAAATGCGGGAAAAACGTGGCACAGCTCGGAGAACAGGCAAAACAGTCGATCTCCCCGCTGAAGGTGATATCCGATAAGAAAGTTCACCACGACACTGGCACCATAGGCGGCCCCCAGAAGTATCAGTATGCATGGACATATGTCTACGGGAAGTCCCTGGTCAGACCTGAGGAGGTCAATTCTCTAACAACACAATTGCGTCGATTGCATCTGTGGTACGAGAAAGCCGTAGCGGCCGGGCATGATGTCTTCTGGGTGTCATATAAGAAAGAGCATTACTTCACGGATGATGTGATGTATAGTCCATTTTCTGAAATTTTTCAGTTATTCAATCAAGACTCCCTCGACAAATCCCTCGTCAGTTGCTATTGTTTGTAAGTGATTTATTTCTGCAATTTAATTAAGTCTCTAGCTCTGCTCGTTCATTGCCTGTAATTATCTCACTACATTCTTTTGTACTGTAGAATGAAGATTGTCGAATGCAGGGAAGGCCGCATCTATGACATCGGGTTCATTGACCCATATTATATTAATGAAGTGACCGTAAATAACCATCCCGAGGACACAGAGAATAACTTGTTCCGGTGGTTAGTGAAACTAAATACTTGCGCAGAAATGCTTTTTCCTTACGTCTCCCAGTGAGTGTTACTGTACCTTCTACACATTCTATTTTGCTTACTCCATGTTTAATGTAATCGATGAGTCATGGACATATAAACGTGCGCAGTTCCCACTAGATTCTGCTAATCATTAGAGTTGACCAAGGAGTCGTTCAAGTCATGAACTCGTTAAGGAAAAACATGGAAGAGTACCAAAGCTTGCAAGATATGCTCCAGAGGTAATTTTAATTATTATCGCTCTATATCGACCTCTTTCATTTATTTTCTGATATCAAGTAATTAATAACTCCTTTAATCATTTTCTTTTGGCGGGCAGGGTTTGGAAACGGTTCATCGTGAAGGTTCCAGGGGAATGGAAACCGAAGTTGTATTTTTATACCACCAAGGTAAGTAGTACTATATATATAGATCCGCACAACTCTTTAATTGTAGTTTCAATACCATTATTATGCTTGATTATTATTTGATTAAATTCTATTTTCTGTAAAGTGGTGTCAGAGGCAGCAACAGGGGACAAATTTATGTGCATACTACGTTTTTGAGTACATGCGCTCTTTTGTCAGTGAGCGGAATAGAGAACAAAGAACAGCTTATGTATGTATACACTCTTCGCAATTTTTTATTACCATATTGTGTTGAGTTCCATTCATAAATTATTTTATTATGATTTCATATATACAGTTATAAACAACTCACATATTCATATTGATCTAGATGGATCGAATGCGGGACCAGCTCATACCAGCGAAGCGCCTAAAAGCAATTCAAGAGGAATTGGCGGGATTTTTGAACTCGGAGGTCCTGAAGAAAACTGGAGAATTTTATCACAAAAGCAATTATTTTTTGCCTCCAATGTAATTGACGTGATCTCGACGTGTGAGAAACGTGATGTCGGTGTAGTAACTGGAACGTGATCTCGACGTGTGGGCTTATGTTTGTATGTATGAATCAAACGTGAACTCGGTGTATTGTATACCAACCGGGACCAAAGGGTTCCCGCCAGGAGCTCGGCAGCCCCCCCCCCCACGTGGAGGCCCATCTGTCCCGGTTCGTAAACAACCGGGACGAAAGGCACCCCCCTTTTGTCCCGATCCTTTAGTCTCGGTTGCAAAACCGGGACCAAAGATCCTTTAGAACCGGGACAGATGGGCCTTTTTCTACTAGTGGTGGCCATTATGGAGGTGGCCCAGCTAGGCCCAACACGTAATTGAGTACAACTCTTGTAAACCCTACCTGGCTACCTATATAAAGCCAGGTAGGGGCACCCGAATAGACACGCCAAACCAAACCCGTCACCGGCGGCTACCTTGTAAACACATATATGATCATGCAGTGACTTATAGCAGGACGTAGCGATCCTCCATCGCGGGGACGTGAACCTGGGTAAACTCCGTGTTTGCCAATCTCGCTCCCGGAATCTCCTACGCCGCCTAATCCACCTCTCGTAAGCTACCCCGTGTAGCATCTGCCGTGATAATTCCACGACAGTTGGCGCCGTCTGTGGAAATCGCGGCGCTTGGAGTGGTTATCCGGGCGAGATCCATCGTCATCAGATCGCGGCACATCTTCTTCAACACGTTCTACTTCATCAACCATCACCTCGTGCATGGCTGATCTGATCTACCAGATCGCATTTGGCCGGCCTTGTCTTCTTCGACGCGTGCACCTCGGCGGCCGCCGCGTATAGGCCGGGAGGACTCGGCAAGTTCCGTGGCGCACGTGCAGCGCCATCACCTTTGCGCGGTCATGGGCACTCGCACATGGCCCAGCGTCCACCGCCACTAGTAGAAAAAAGGTCAATAGTCCCGGTTGGAGAGAGCCTTTAGTCCCGGTTCCCCAACCGGGACTAGCAATCTGGGACTAAAGCTAGTCCCGGTTGGGACTCCAACCGGGACTAATGCCGGCGTCACGTGGCCCCTCCGCTGCCGTCGGGCCCGCGGAGCTTTAGTCCCGGTTCGTATTACGAACCGGGACTATTGGCCGTCACGTGGCCCCTCCGCTGCCATCGGGCCCAGGGGCTTTAGTCCCGGTTCGTAATACGAACCGGGACTATTGGCCGATTTTTTTTTTCACAAATTCCAGAAAAAGGTTTAATTTTGTAGAATCAATAATGCTTATTCTGTAATTCATAAAAATATGAATAAAATACCAAAATGTTCAGAAAAGTAAGACCTATTTGATTATGTAAAAAAATGAAATTAAAATACCAAAATGTAGAATCAATATGGGGAACCACTATATATTAAACATCGTCGTCACAAATATATTACACACACGATCGTCATCACATCTTTTTTACACTCGATCACCTTGTAATATAAACACATCATCTTCTACTTGATGTAATATAAACACATCAATATGCATTAGAATCAGTATAGTATTCTCCGTTCTTATTTAGGACCTCTGCATCTATGAATCCGGCAATTTCTTCCTGGATTGCTCGTACACGATCCATTGGTAGAAGGCCGTCTCGCAACCGTTCGATCTAATTAAAAAAGTGGTCAATATATATGAATGAAACTAAACAAAATTGATGGCAATAAACAAAAATTGTGAATATTGCATACTCACTTCAAGTTGTTTTAAAATTCTGCCCTTCTCACAACACGTCTGACGAATGAACTCGCAGACGTAGTATCCACATAAATTTGTCCCCTCTGGCTGCTCCAAGCACTTTACAGGAACAAAGTTCAATGAAAATAAAAATCAAGAATTGTAATGGTATTGAAACTAGAATCAAAGAGATGATGCACGGATATAGCAGTACTTACATCTAATCTTTTAAAGTCAAGCTTCTCCGCCCAAGCACCCCTATCCTTGGCGGCTTTAGTGAATCATTTCCAAGCCCTGTCCGGCAAAGAAAATGAATAAAGGACTTATATATTAATTAATTGCTATCGATATACTGACATAATGATTGAAATTACCTCTGGAGGCATATCTGCATGCTCTCCCAGTGCTCAAGGGGATGACGTCTCGAGTCCATGACTTGTACTGTTACTTTGTCCAGCACAATGATTAGCACAATGATTATCAATTACAGATGAAATTAAAAGACAAAGCTAGGTTGCTAATTAACCTCGATCGATCGGAGGAAAGAGAGAGGACAAAGCCTAAGGGTGGCTCGGGCACCTCATATCATTTTGTGTGAACTGAAATGTGGCTCGGGCATTTCATCGAACACCTCTAGTGCATAGCAAAGGAAAAAAAACTAGCACCCACCTCTCACACCTCCTAGCAGAAAAAAATAGAGGAGTAGAAGCTGGCTGCTGGCTTTATAGGCAGGGGACTATTAGTCCCGGTTCGGGCTACCAACCGGGACTAATGCTCCGGCATTTGGTCCCGGTTCGACCTGCCTCCGCGCCGTAGGCCAATAGTCCCGGTTGGGCTGGGGACATTAGTCCCGGTTCGGACTACCAACCGGGAACCGGGACCAATGCCTGGCATTGGTCCCGGGTGGTGTTGTAACCGGGACTAATGGCTCTCCAGCCTCCTTCCCAAAGCCTCATTTTCTACTAGTGCGCATCAACCACATCTAGGCTTTCCGTCTTGGCTCGGAAATCGCTAGTACCTATACGCCACTATACGTCTGCCTACTACAACTTGTCGGGTGCCGCCGCCACGCACCGGGTACAAGCTCCAGCTGCTCCCTGTTCGGCGTGAATCTGACACCAGCGTGGATCGATCCGGTGTTGGTGGTAACTCGCATAACAGAGCACAGGCGGATCTTAATGGAGACTAAACCGGGCCGTCGCCCCCCCAACAAAATTGTAAATTTTCTAATACCCCCGCTACGGCCCATCAGCCCATGAATCCAGTTGGTAGCAGGCTACGAGAAGTCACGAATCGACAGATCACAGAACTCACGAGACGAGAACCTGGACGAGAGAGAGGCGTGCGTGCCTAGGCTGGGCGGTAGTGGAACGGCGGAAGCACGCGGGGGCGGCGGGCGGGGGTGGCGGCCGGAATAGTTCGCGGGCTGCCGGAGTGCCTGCTGCAGCCGGTGGTTGGCCGGACCTCCGGTGGTGAACAGGTGGAGCTCCTCTCTCTCGTCCTCCACTCCTCCCATCTGTGTTCAATTTTGCTATTTCTGTTCTGAATTTTGCATATAAGTTGGGGAAGATCCGTATAGATTTAGAGACAGTTTGTGGTTAGAGATCAAGAAATCGTTGTTTACTAATTGTTTTCTGCACACGTAGTGAGGAAGCCATGGTTAAGGATGCAAAAATTGATTCCTTTTTCAAAAGGAAGAGGGCAGATTTTGAAGCAAATGAACAAGAACAACCAACAAATGCAACGCCTCAAACAAGTGTGCCTGAACCTGAACTACCAACAGCAGAAGAAACCTCTGTTCAGCCTACTCTTTTGTTGCTCGAATTTGGACAGAGAAGTCAAGAAGAAGGACAACAAATTCACACAAATGAAGTAATATTTCGTGGTATTGAATTTTTAGAGAGGGATCCAGGA
The DNA here is from genome assembly GCA_012064385.1 of Puccinellia tenuiflora. Lineage (NCBI taxonomy): Eukaryota > Viridiplantae > Streptophyta > Magnoliopsida > Poales > Poaceae > Puccinellia > Puccinellia tenuiflora. Next base: position 49,236 of record QRDG01000356.1, read on the forward strand.
CTAAGGCCACAGATTTGGCAATATCCACCTAATCAAAGAGATGATGTGCGACGAGCGTATCTACAACTAGGCCCTATGCAGCCCCTTTTGGAGAATTACAAAGCTTATGGTTATGGAACACAAGGTCATCAACGGCGCTTCAAGTACAGCTGGTTTAGTCTTTTCCCCTCATGGTTGGAGTACTCAGAGGACCGCGGTCGTGCATATTGCTTTGTTTGTTTTCTATTCGGCAGAAACAACAAGAGAGGTGGTTCTGATGTCTTCACGGTTCATGGGTTTTATAAATGGAAGAGGGTCAATGATGGAAGGAAATGTGCATTTTTAAACCACATAGGTTCTGAACCTTGCTCTGAACACAACAATGCTTCCAATGCGTGTCTTGATTTGTTGAATCGGCAAGGGCATGTAGAAGTTGCTGCAGCAGTGGGCACAAACAGGGATATAGAAAGAAACCAATTAAGGGTGAAAATCTCAATTGCAAGTGTCAAGTGGCTCACATCACAAGCTTGTGCTTTTAGAGGCCATGATGAGACACCCGAGTCGAAGAATGGAGGGAACTTTCTTGAGTTAAGAAAGCTACTTGCAGAATTCAATCCTGAGATTGCGGAAGCTATTAGAGATGCTAAATACAATGAGAAATACATTGCACCGAAGATACAACAAGAGATTCTAGGCATCTATGCATTTAAAGTTAGGAAGCATATCCGTGAAGAGATTGGGGATTCTAAATTTTCTATCTTGGTGGATGAGACTTGTGATGTAGCAAAAAGGGAGCAGATGGCAATTGTTTTCAGATTTGTGGATAAAGATGGCATTTTGCAAGAGCGGTTCTTTGACTTGATACATGTGACAAGCACCAAAGCTGCAACACTTAAAGAGGTATTGAGCTCTTTGTTAACCGCAAATGCTTTTGATGTTCGAAACCTTCGTGGTCAGGGGGTATGATGGGGGCTAGTAATATGAGGGGAGAGTTTAATGGATTGCAAGCACTTTTTCTTCGAGAATGTCCATATGCATATTATGTCCATTGCTATGCTCATCGTTTGCAACTTGCGTTAGTTGGTGCATCCAAGGAAGTTATCCCCGTGGCTCAGTTTTTTCAGAAACTTTTATTCATTGTTAACACGGTTGACTCCTCCGCGAAGCGCCATGACGAGCTTCATGATGCTCAGTTGGATGAGCTAGCTCGGTTACTAGCTATTGATGACATTGAAACTGGCCAAGGTGCAAACCAGATCCGTGCACTAAAACGCCCGGTGACACAAGATGGGGTTCACACTTGGGTTCAATATCTAGCCTAAAAACCATGTTTAATGCAGTAAGTACAGTGCTTCAGAAAATAGCTTCGGATGGACCAGGCTCAGTTCGTGCTGATGGAGATACATCTTTCATCTACTTGACCTCTTTTGAGTTCATACTTGTTTTGTGTTTGATGGAAGAAATACTGGAGATTACCGAGGATCTTGGACAAGCTTTACAAAGAAATCACAAGACATTGTAAATGCCATGCGTCTTGTTTTCTCACAAAGGTTCGCCTTGGTCGGATGAGATCAGATGATGGTTGGGAAGACTTCTTTTTTCGAGTTGCTGAGTTTTGTGCAAACCATTCCATTGATATTCCAGATTTGGAGGAAAACATATATTCTACGTGGTGGTCGTGCTCGTCACCAACCTGATTGTTTTACTAAGGAGCATTATTTCCGAGTGGAGTATTCCGTGCAACAATTGATACTCAATTACATGAACTAGAATTCAGGTTCAATGAGAAGGTAATGGATCTTCTGACCACTAGTGCTAGTTTGATCCCTGCAAGTAAATTAGATCTTTCAAGGCTGATGATATTTGTGAGATGGTGAAAGAAATATTATCCAGCTGATTTCACTCAACAAGAAATTTATGGCCTAGAGCAACAACTCAAACACTTTGTTGTGGATGCTTCTAATGATCAAGAGTTGAAAAATGTGTCAACATTAACAAAACTATGTCACTGCCTTGTTGAGAGTGGGAGAGATTCTATCTACCAACTTGATTGATAGGTTGCTGCGGTTGCTTGTGACGCTTCCGGTTTCTACCGCAAGTGCTGAACGGGCATTTTCTGCTTTTGAAGATTGTTAAGACAAGGCTGCGCAATAAGATGGAGGACGAGTTTCTCGCAAACAGTTTGCTAGTCAACATAGAGAAGGAAATCGCAGAGAAGTACAGCTATGATGATGTTCTTGAGCATTTCACGAGCGCAAAGAGACGAAGAGCTCACCTGTAGAAGTGCAGCTTGTAGTTCTTTTGGAGAATCAGGGTAGTTTAGCTATATATTACTGCTAGATATGTATTTTGTTGCCATATCAATCTAGTTATATGAGTTTCCAAAAATACTGCTGATTCTAACTTGCTATTTGTACAATTTGGTGTTCCAAAGATTTTTTTCATGCTATTTTGTAGCTTCGCCCCCCCAAGAATTTTCTGCAAGGTCCGCCACTGTAACAGAGGAAGAAAAGAAAGAATATCAGATGGAAGTCTGCCCCGACTACGTGAATATGCATACAGGCATCAGGGTCATCTAGGCAGGCGCGCATCGGCGTACTCCCGCTGACCAGCTAAGCACAAGTTCCAAGATCCGATGAATTCCTATCTCCACGTGAAGACAGCAAGAAAAAAATATTATGCAAGTCGAGTGCTACTAGGATTCATGTGCATCAATCAAGCTAGCCATGTCCGATCAATCGTCAAGCAATAAAGCGCACGTCTGCAGAGAGTTCGGCTGGCCGGAGTAGCTCACACTACGGCCTCACGCGAACAACGTGCAAAAGAAAAGAAAGAAAAAAGCAAAAGAGAAAAAAAGAAAAGAAGATCCATAAATAATCAGACTACATGATGTTACGTGAAGGAAAAAGTAGAAGAGATGTGCCCAGTTGATTCCGTCAACGAACACATGGAAAGTCTTACGACCATCTCGACTCGCCGTTCCAAGCGAGTCTAGCTCGTCGCCGTGCGACTGCCGGCCCACCCGCCGCCACGACGGCTCGCCATCACGAATGACTCTTACCTTGCTACTGCGGAGTGCGGACAACTATCGGCTTGCCGCTACGACGACTCCCTGCCGTGCATGGTTTATAGCTATCAGCAACACACGACTACCAGCTCTCGCGGGCGACTCGTGACTCCTCACGACTCACCGTCATTGACTCCGGCCTAATTCCACCTCCGTGGCCGCCAGTTTTGGCTTCGCCACATACGTCTACCTCGACATCACGGCGTCAACGACACGCCGTTCCGACTTAATCGCCATGCTTCGACCTAGGCGTGCTCAACAGCTAAGTCGTTCTTATATTTAATTTATGCAGTCAATAAGGCTACTTAGCCACACATATAACCTGCTTCGGCCGCACCCGACACCTGAGGCTGCGCCACATAGTGTACAAAGATTTTTTCCGTTTAGTTATTACAGGTGTACTACCCGCCGATTCGACAAAGTCGGACTCGGGGGCTGAGCACTCTCGCCCCCGTATAGTCAAGCATCCACTCCCTCGACGTTACATCCACTCCGCCGTGTTGACTCCGTCCGCCGCGTCGAGAATTGACTATATTACACTCGCAAACATGACTTATCAAAGTCGGGCTCTTTATTGCCCGCATCGGACTTATCAAAATCAGGTTCTCTATAACCCGTACTGGACTTATCAAAGTCGGGTTCTCTATAACCCGCACCGGACTTATCAAACTCGGGTTCTCTATAACCCGCACAGGATTACTCAAAGTCGGGCTCTCTATAACCCGCACCGGACTTATCAAAGTCGGGTTCTCTATAACCCACACAGAATTACTCAAAGTCGGGCTCTCAATAACCCGCACCGGACTTATCAAAGTCGGGTTCTCTATAACCCGCACAAGACTTCTCGAAGTCGGGTTCTTTACACCCGCATCAGATTTATTATTATCAAGTTTCTTCCAACCGCGCTGGATTTCATGGAAAGTGATTCGCTCTCAAAACACGATTAGTATGGTCATCACAAGGTCATTAATGTACCCGACGCATCGACTACGCCTACTTGATATGCTGCTCTGAGTCTCTGCCCGATTCTGCGAATCGACCAGACACTCGGGGGCTACTCCCACCAGGAGCTCTGGTCGCGCACCTGACACTCGGGGGCTGCGCCACGTCGAGTCCGGATTCGAGTCCTACCGGCTAAACATCGCTCGACTCCATCCGTCACATCTACTCCGCCGCGTCGACTCCGTCCGCCGCTCGAGTCTGTCACATCCACTCCGCCGCGTCGACTCCGTCCGCCGCTCGAGTCTGTCACATCCACTCCGCCGCGTCGACTCCGTCCGCCACTCGGGGGCTGCGCCACATAAGTCTGGATTCGAGTCCTACCGGCTAAACGTCGCTCGACTCCGTCCGTTACATCCACTCCGCCGCGTCGAGTCCGCCACATATACTCTGCCGCGTCGACTCCGTCCGCCGTATCGAGTCCGTTACATCTACTCCGCCGCGTCGACTCCGTCCGCCGCGTCGACTTCGTCACATCCACTCCGCTGTGTCAACTCCGTCCACCCGTCGATGCACTTCCGACTTGGTGATTCTCCTTAATGAGAACCGATGGACTTTTGACTCTTAGTCTCCGCCCAACTCTTCGACCCGGCCAGAGACTCGGGGGCTACTTCCATCGGTCCCTCCCAGTCGAGTACCTCATGGGAAGGCTTAAAAACACAATAACCCACATACGGGTCGATGTACGCACTCGACAAGTTGCGTTTCCCAGATTGCCTCCGCGGCAACAGATCTCCGGATGCCATGTCTATGACGTGAAGGTAAGACCCGTAGATCCGCTCTACTGGCCTGGGAGCCGCCTCAGACCGCGCCTACTCAGTAAATATCCGTACCCACGGTACGAAGAAAACCCCGATGGACGCGTTGGGTACCACACATACTGCGAGAGTCAAGATTCTGTAAGGCCTCCGCGGCATGAATCTGGCTACACTTGCCTTTCCGGGTTCGAGTCTGGGGACTCGAACTTGAAGTAGCTTAGCATTGTTTTGCCTGAGTGCAGTTAACTGGACCCGATCCGTCGAGTGTTCCAGGCTTGCTAAGCAATATCCCTTGATTATAAACTATCTTAATGAGGCACCGAGTCGATGCACTTCCGACTCGGTGACGCTCCCCTACATGGTCATCGACTACGCTTACTCGACACACCGGGTCGATGTACTTCCGACTCGGTGACGCCTCTACATGGTCATCGGCTACACTTACCCAACTCTTCGACTTGGCTGGAGATTCGGGGGCTCAACAACGACATTGCCCCTGAGTTTCTTCCGCAAAACCGACACTCGGGGGCTCGACTACAACATCGCCCCCGACCGTGGCTACGACGTAAAGCCTAGACGACTACCACGGCGCGGACATGCGGCGCACCCGAGTCCTCTACTACGACTTCGGCAGCCTCTACTTCGACCCGAGTCCTCTACTACGACTTCGGCAGCTTCTACTTCGACCCGAGTCTTCTACTACGACTTCAGCAGCCTCTACTTCGACTTCGCCATCCTCCGCGTGATGAACTGGCAAAGACTCCACGTTCCAGGAAGACAATGTTACCATCGGCCATGAGACACATGAGACCCTCCACGCGATTCTTCGAATCACCCGAAGGCTCGGGGGGCTACTGACGAGGATATGGCCTCCGGGTATCCCATGGAGGTACAACGTGGCCCATTATGGACGTGGCCCAGCTAGGCCCAACACGTAATTGAGTACAACTCTTGTAAACCCTACCTGGCTAACTATATAAAGCCAGGTAGGGGCACCCGAATAGACACGCCAAACCAAACCCGCCACCGGCGGCTATCTTGTAAACACATATATGATCATGCAGTAACTTATAGCAGGACGTAGCGATCCTCCACCGCGGGGACGTGAACCTGGGTAAACTCCGTGTTTGCCAATCTCGCTCCCGGAATCTCCTACGCCGCCTAATCCACCTCTCGTAAGCTACCCCATGTAGCATCTGCCGTGATAATTCCACGACAATTACCTTTGTCCACCTAGACAAACTTTAGTTGGAATATACAAACTTTTGGAACTTATATGCTTTATCGCAATATTTCGTGAAAACTGCTATGTTGCACCTAGCAATTGGAGTTAATGTATACAAAACAAACCAAATGTTGTGAATACTTATTTCCTTCTTTGAACAAGTTATGTGAATGTACTGGAAAATATGCAAATATGATAATTTTGTGCTTAACATGGTAGTAATTAGATTATGTCCATCATTAGAAAATTCATAAAAGAAACATGCTTGAAAGCTTAGTTTAGTTTGAAGCAAAGTTTGTAAAGAAGCAAGTCATTAAGTACAAATTGTCTAACTCTGATGTGAGACCGAAACTCATGGAATCTTAGGGCACGTTTGTAACAACTTGTCGATCTAACAGCACAAGGAAGACAAATAAATTGTACGGGTAGTTTGAGTGGACGGAATAGTTTCTTAGAAAAAAAAAGGGGGTACAAAGAAATTCTTTCAATGTACGTAGTATTCAGTTCTGTTGAATCCAACAAAATCCTACCTTATGGCAAGGTTTGCGTGCATGTGTCTCACCTCGTTGCGGCTGATCGTGGGCTCCAAGCTGAGAGGTGAAGAAGGTAGGATGACCAATCCATCTCGTAGAGCACAGAGTTGTTGTATGGACATCGGGTGCAGCTATTGTATCCTTCACATGTGGAAGCAGAGCAGAGCTGTGTTGGATAGGTGGATCCCCTGAGCAGCTCGATCACCTTGCTCTCTAAGTCAATACATAACAAGCCAAGATAACATTTGACGAGTATGGCGCCTGTGCTCTCCGCGAAACCAATGATTTTAAACGGTGTGAGTGTGAGTGGCCTCTTAAACATGGACAGATTGTAGTGTACCCAGTCTTCATCAACATCATTTTCGTCTTGGCCTCGCTTGGTCCAAAGGTATAGCGTGTTAATTCTGATAAGAACGAGCGAGAGTTTTCCTCCTTGAGTGATGCATGGGAACGGCGGTTGCATCTGCAGCAGTCGCATGTGGTATTCGTCTTCGAGCGGGATGGGTATCTTGGTCAAGGAGACGTGCGTCGCGTCCGCGCTGACATCGAGGGTGTAGAAGCATGTGTCGTCCCTGTATATCCAGTGCGTGGTGCCGTGGCCGTCAACGATGCCGGCGCGCGGCCCTGACATGGTGAGGTGTCGGAGCTGCAGGGGGCACATGATGGGCGCGCTCCAGCTTCCGGTGGCGGAGGAGTAGGAGTAGGCGTACACGACCTCGTCGAGCTGGACGGTCGTGAAGAGCACACGGAACGCGAGTCGGCGCTGGCGGTGGTCGTGCAGAGCCTCGCCGCCGTAGCCCGTGAGGAGCGCGTAGCCGGTCACGTCTCTCCCGAGGAACGGGGGGTGCAAGTGCACGGGAGGCGGCGTAAGGAGGTGCACGCCACCGATGAGAGGGTGGCACACCGCCAGGTGGAGTTTCCGGTAGTCGAGCGGCGCGGGCATGACGCGCACGAGGAGGAGCCCGCGCCGCGACGCCAGAGGTTTGGCGTAGTTTAAGAGCCCGTCCTGCTTTGGGTGGATCCAGAAGAGGCGAAAGCTGGGACGCGAGAGGTCGTCGAGTCTTCGAAACATTGGACCCGGGCAGTCGGACATCTTATTCACCGTTGCCGCCAGTCCGTGTACGAGATAGTCGTTCTGGTAGAAGGCGCCAAGGAGCATCGTGACGTTCCGGTTATGCGGCAGGACGCCGGATGGTCGGAGGCAGGCCGCATGGCCGGCGGCAATGAGGCGGAACCACCTTGTGCACGTGGCGGCGCAGAGGAGAAGGTCGACTGGGTCCGCGGACAAGCGCAAGAAGATGTCCATGAGGAGCTCGTCTGGGAGGTCGCCGGCGGCGTCACGCAGGTGGAGCTCGTCTGGGAGGTCGCCGGCGGCGCCACACATGTTGGTGGCCATCGATCGACCGGTCTATCGTTACAACCTCTAGCAGCGGTGGCAGGTAGAGAAGTCGATCGATCGATCTAAGTAGGCTCCTAAAGTTTGCAACATGGTGCGAGGCAGTTTGCACGTTCCACGTATCAGTACAACGTCATGATCCGTGTACTTCACGAAGTTTTCACAACGTCTTACTATTTTATTTTGGAAAGGGCTCGTCTACACAAACCGATCGCAGCTTCAGGCGCACCCCGTTTAAGCAGACAATATGTGTACGTGCGTCGTCATACAGTTTTTTTAGTTACACCACATGTTAATATTGCTACAGAATAAAAAAAAATACTCCTTTCGTCCGGAATTTGACGTCGCTAAAGTAAGTGAATCTACAAACTTAAACACGTCTAAATACACTCATTTTGGCGACAACTAATTTAGGATGGAGTGTGTGTTAGCACTAATCTTGATATCTTCTGTATCTGCACATTTTATTTTGTACTGCATGTAGTTAGATGTTTATGTAGCCTGTTGTAATCCGGCATGGTGTACGTGTGATGCGTACAAAGCCGGCAAGTTTCTGCGGAGCCGCGCGAGGTGAGATGTTGGGCTGTCGTGTGATGCGGCGAGCATGGTGAGATGCCGATGGCGGTGGCGTGAAGCTGCGATGCGAGATGGACGTGAACTAGCAGTCAGAACTTGTTAGTTGCATGGGTTGAGTAGTTAGCTAGCTGCGTGCATGTACATGTTAGACCTAGACCTGGTCATGTGATATCCTAGAGAGATTTCAGGTGGTGTTGATCCAGTGTTAGTTGCTAGCATGTTGGCCGGGTCGTGTGGCCTAGAGAGATTCTAGGAGATGATCAGGTTAGCTGTTAGTGCGTGTGTGCATGCAGCTAGTGGCTAGGCAACGTGAGATAGTGGGGTGTGTGGCCTCTGGCCGTGCGTGTGTGTATGCTTATTTAAGGCCTTGTAAAGCATGGTTATTTGACAAGAGAATAGAGAAGAGAAAAGCTCGGCTATGTGAGACAGTCCGAGGCCAAAACTCTAGACTCCATTGTCGTTCTTGTGTGAGCTGTGAGAGACAACACCGCGTGTAAGAAGAGGAGCTGCCAAGGGCAGCTCCTACAGTGTCATTTCGAACCATGTCATGACAGATGATGTTTTTACCTCCCCTTCCTAGTCTCGACCGACCACACTGTAACCATATAGTTAGGTAACCAGGGGTTCGACGGAATGTATATCAACGTGATGTATAAATTTGTAAGCAAAACGGATATCAAGGATAATCACCATGGAGCTCCTCCTGGAAGCGACGCCAGTGACCATCTGTTACCGCATGAGCACACCAAGATGGCAATTCCACATGCCGGAGTACCCCTCCACCCGAGACTCACTAATACAATTTTTTCAAATCGTGCACATCTACCCACACAAGCAAATAATAACAACCAGTCCAATGATGTAAAGGCATATTGGAAAGATACTTAATGATTTGTAATTACTACTAATATCTTCAACCGGAAAATTGCTAGTCCAACTTCAAATTTATAGAGCAGGTGAAGGCAAACAATGCTTTATATTTTATTTTAATTAAACTGACGGACTGATGTAAGCAGCACTACTTAATGAAATGTTTCAAACATAATTAGGAGCTTATATATTTTGACAATTTCAAACAATGCTTTTTTTGAATTTTTTTTCCGAATTTATAGAGCAGGTGAAGGCAAACAATGTTTCAAACATAATTAGAGCATGTGAAGGCAAACAATGTTTCAAACATAATTAGAGCAGGTGAAGGCAAACAATGCTTTTTTTGAAATTTTTTTCCGAATTTCAAATCTTTGAATTATTTTGACAATTTCATCTCTAATCACCCATATTCTCAGGTCAAAGTGCATATCCGGTCAGCCTAATCTCTAACTTCCCGGCCGGTCACCCATCCTCTTATTGCTCCAGCCCCAGCACGCTTAACTTCCCAATTCCCTCTCTCCCAGCTGCCAAGTCTGCAATTGTTGTTCTTGACAATAATAAGCTATCAATTCTATGACCCTTAGGTCTCGATGACATATGATTAAATTTTTTGAATTTCAAACAATTATTAAAATAAACAACAATGATTAACAAACAACAATGATTAATTACAAACTAAAAAAATGTAAAAAAATTCAAAATTTTCAAAAAAACTCAAAAATTCACAAAACAAAAAATTCTAAAATTATAAAATAATAATAGTAAAAGTTAAAAATAATTGAAAAATAAAAGAAACAATAAAAGAATTTCAAAAATTTCAAAACAAAAATCAAAATTTTCCATTTTTTCCTGGAAAAATCTAAAAAAAATGAAAAATAAAACTTTAGTCCCGGTTGGAGATACCAACCGGGACTAAAGGCAAAATGCTGATTTTTTTTTTGCAAAAACCTTTAGTCCGGGTTGGGCAAAATCTAAAAAAACTGAAAAATAAAACTTTAATCCCGGTTGAAGATACCAACCGGGACTAAAAACATTTAGTCCGAGTTGGTGTTCAAAACCGGGACTAAAGGTGTAGAGTTTAGTCCCGGTTGGGTCCACCAACCGGGACTAAAGGTCCCGCACGAACCGGGACTAAAACTTCCCGAGCCTCGTGCGGCATGCGAGCCGCTCGAACCGGGACTAATGCCAACATTAGTCCCGGTTCGTAACGCGACTGGGACTAATGCAACTATTTGACCTGGACGAAAAGCCCTTTTTCTACTAGTGTATGCCTAGAATTATCAGAGAATGTAAGTATATATCTGAATTTAGACATTGTCACTTAAAATACGAAGCCATAGAGAAGACAAAACAAATCAATCTCAAGTGAGTTACACATGACAATGAACTGTTATTATACCAATATAGGCTACATTTGCTACAAAAGGAATATAAAAAGTATATCTGGGAAGGAATCTAAGGAATTCAGGAAGAATTTTGAAAATATATTTGACGCTTCAGAAATATACAAGAGAGTATAGAACTTGTTGAACATTTGTTGAAGGGGCTCGAAGGAAATGAAGGTGCTAGATGAGTTGTGAGCCAACAAAATGAGGTACATGTTATGGTGCCAACAAATAAGAGAACTGTGAAAAATTGAGTTCCTCACCCATGATTGCTTGCTTTCAGTTTCACCCACCAAAATAACTTCAGGGGATGGTGAAGGAGAAGTACAACGCACCATCCGGCAGATTGGCATAGGCAGGATCGGCATTTTGGATGATAGACCACTATGGGCCACTAACAGAGGACCATCTGTCAAGAAGCGGCTTAAGTGCCAACAATCTCACTAGTAGAAAAACAGGCCTTTCGCCCGGGCCTTTAGTCGCGGACGTGTCTCAACCCGCGACTAAAGGTATGGCCACGTCGCCCCGAAATCGGCGGACCATTTCTCCCGGTTCGTTAGGAGAGCCTTTTGTCCCCGGCTTGAGATACAAACCAGGACAAAAGGGGTCTGCGGCCCGCTGTGAGTAGGTGCCCCCCATTTGTCCCGGTTCGTGTCTCGAACCGGTACTAGAAGTCCACACATCTCCCGCGATGGTTCGTGATTTGAACCCTTGAGTTCCCGTGCTGGTCGTTGATCACACGGGGAACGAAGAGGTTGATCAAATCTTAATGGATTTGGGAAGTTGATCAACACGCGGTGGGATTAATTATCACGGACTCCTCATCTCCCCTGCTAGCTCTATATAAGAGAGCTACAGTGCATTTGCCAAATGCACCATCTCCTCTCTCTAATCTCTACTCTAAAATCCTCTCTTGAATCGCTGCCCGCGCGCCATGGAGCCACTTGCGCGCCCACCTCGATCCAGGTGTACTACTACAAGGACGACGCCATCAACATGAACTTCAAGGTCGTGGTCACTCTCCGCGCATCAACCGTGGAGAGATGGATCCGCGACGTCAAGAGGCGCTACCTCGACGCCAACCGATGAAGATCGTGGGCCCTCGATTGCGAGTTTCACCGATGCCACACCTGAGGAGAGGCAGCGTGCCGCCATCCTGTAACTCTCCGTGGTGACCGACACGTTGGTATTCGATATTGCCACGCTGATCGGTGCCACAGGCCCTCAAGGACTTCTTGATGGACAAAACCATCAAATTCTACGGCGCGGCTATCAACAACGATCAGCGTATGCTGGGGCCTTACGGAATTCATATTCCGTCCGCCGTCGATCCTCCAGCAGGCCGTTCACCCTAACCCAACGTACCCTAATCTTCCGAGTCTCTATGCTCTAGCCAATTTTACTATTGGCACAAACCCTTCAGAAGAAGAAGATCGACAAGAAGAAGAAGAAGGAGGACGAGAAGAAGAAGGAGGACGAAAAAAGAAGGAGGAAGAAGAGGAACCTCACATCAGGTTGGGGCAAGTTTCCATTGAGCTTTTATCGCATCAAGTATGCCGCTCTGGACGCTCGCCTAGGCTACGAGATTGCTAGGAGGTGTCTCGGTGGTATGTGCGTATGTCTCAATGTGTCGATCTAGATCGTCTCAACAATAATTGTCATATGTGAGACGTTTGATTGAAATAAAAAGTTGTGTGATCTTTGGATTTATTTAGCCCTTGTTTTCCCTTAATATTGTTAATTATCTCTGATCCGTACTAATATTCACAATAGCAAGTTTGTGCACGTATCAAAGAATTTTTTTTGATTATAAGTGTTCTACACATTCTAAGGATTTAAATGACTACAAATTTGTTAAATTTGGCCAAGTGGATCAAAAGTTATGGAATTTCAAAAGTTAAGGATTTAAAACTCTCTCTCGATCCCTCTCTCTTCTATTCCAAAGTGTACGGTATGTGGTAGCGTAGAAATATACGAAAACTATTTTGAAATGAAGAAAAGAAATAAATAAAAGAAAACAAAATTAATTCTCTGCCGCGGCACAGAAAGTGTCCAAATTTCTGCCGCGGCAGAGAATCATTAGTCGCGGCCCGTTATACGAACCGCGACTAAAGGGGTCTGCGGCCCGCTGCGGGGTAGGTGCCCCCCTTTGTTCCGGCTTGTATCTCAAACCGGGACAAATGGTCTGCCCCTATATATATGGCTGCAGCCCCCTCTCCCCCATCTCTCTCTCATTTTTTTCCTGGTTGGAGGTGGTGTGGGGTGTGCTAGTTTTTTTTTCATATGCACTAGAGGTGTTCGTGAAATGCCTGTTAGAGCGATGCCACTTGAGTTCACACAAGACAAACATGATATAAGGTGTCCGAGCCACACTTAAGCTTCCTCATCTTGTTTCCAAGTTTCCTAAAATGTTAGCAACTACTTTCTCGTTTAGACCACGCGGTACTAATTTTAGCTTCGTGACTGTGTTTGATATATAGTTGCATGATGCAGATGGGCCATCCATGGATGTACGGTGACCGACGCTCTGGCGCTTACAGAGAAGGCGTGCGTTCTTTTATCGTTGTGGCCGAGGCGAACAAGCGGCGGGATGGTTTTATCTATTGTCCGTGTGTTGAATGTCGGAATGAGAAGGATTACACTTCCTCAAGAGTCATTCAGCGCCACCTGCTTCGGTCCGGTTTCATGTCCGGATATAATGTTTGGACCTTGCGCGGAGAAAGAGGGGTTATGATGGAAGACGGCGATGAAGAAGAGAACGATGATGACAACTACCGATCTATGTTCCCTGAATACGCTGATACCACAATGGAAGACAATGAAGAAGAAGGAGGTGAAGAACGGGCAGCATATGAGCCCGCTGATGATCTTGGTCGGGTCATTTCTGATGCAAAGCGAGACTGCGACACAGAAAAGGAGAGGTTGCAGTTCGAGCAGATGTTACAGGACCACAACAAATTGTTGTACCCAACTTGTGAAGACGGCCAGAAAAAGCTGGGTAGCACACTGGAATTGCTGAAGTGGAAGGCAGAGACCGGTGTGACTGACTCGGGATTTGAAAAGTTGTTGGTACTAATGAAGAAGATGCTTCCAACAAATAACGATATTGCCCGCCAGTACGTACGAAAGCAAAGAAGCTTGTCTGCCCTCTAGGATTAGACGCGCAGAAGATACATGCATACCCTAATGACTGCATCGTCTACCATGGTGAGAAGTACGAGAATATGGATAAATGTCCAGTATGCACTGCATTGCGGTATATAGATCAGAAAAGATGACCCTGGTGATGTTGAGGGCGAGCCACCCAGAAGAGGGTTCCTGCCAAGGTGATGTGGTATGCTCCTATAATACCACATTGAAACGTTTGTTTAGAAACAAAGAGCATGCCAAGTTGTTGAGATGGCACATGGAAGACCGTAAGAAAGACGGGATGTTGAGGCACCCCGCTGATGGTCGGCAGTGGAGAAAAATCGAGAGAGACTTCCCGGACTTTGCAGGTGACGCAAGGAACTTATGGTTGGTCTAAGTACAGATGGCATGAATCCTTTAGGGGAGCAGAGCTGCAGTCACAACACCTGGCTGATGCCAGTGCTGATCCAAGGCCCGAAGCAACCCGGCAACGACATTGATATGTACTAAGGCCATTAGTTGATGACTTTTACAGTTGTGGGCCTGAAAGATCGATGAGGTTAACTAGAGGGGGGGGGGGGGGGGGTGAATAGGTTAACTACAATTTTACTTATTTTTCGTTTTTAAAAGGATATTGCTCAAATATAAGTTTTCTAGAATATGCAACTAGGTGAACAAACTTATATGATGAGCAAAGTTCACTAGCACAAGTTATAGATATAGTAAGCTAGTGATAACAAGTAAAGGTAAGTGAAAAGATAAGCAACAAGATGACACAAGGATTTATCCCGAAGTTCACTTCCCAATGGAAGCTAATCTCCGTTGGAGCGGCGCGGTGTTCACCAAAGTGAAACACCGAGTAGCCTTGATATGGCACACCGTACCTCCGTTGTGACTTACCACCGATGTGGCGAGGCACTTGTCACTATGTTGCCGTTGAGGTTGACAACTAGAACCTTTAACAAGGATGGAGCACCACTCCACAAGTTGGAGGGTCTCCACCAAATGCACCGAGCCGCCAAGGACTCGATGCTCCAAGGCCGGGGCACACACCACAACTCAATTGGTAGCTCCCGGCAAAGTCTTCGTAGCTCCCAAAGCTCCGAAGGACCACAACCTCTTAGGGTTCAATGAACTCAAAGAGTAGCAAGCCCCCTCTCACAAATCAAGGGGGAAATCAAATCGGTTTGGTTGAAGTGTAGATCTAGGTCTCCTCTCTCAAATCCCCAAATGGCTAAGTGATTGAGTGGCTAGAGAGGGAGATCTATTGATTTTGAGCTTTGCAACAATGGTGGTTCTTCGTCTTCTGGTCGTGGTAGCTCTTGAGGAAGAAGAGATGCCCTTATATAGGTCCTCCAAAAACTAGCCGTTTCAGCCCGAAACAGGTCGTCCGGAATGACCCGGAATATTCCGGATCCAGTCCGGACCATCCGGAATATTCCGGATCCATTCCGGGACATCCGGAAATTTCCGGACGATTCCGGGTGAAATCCGAAACCCTAACAGAACCATTTTGAGGTCACCTCGGAATTTGTTCGGACTGAGTCCGGAATATTCCGGACCATCCGGAATATTCCGGACCAATCCGGATGAATTCCGGACCAACAAAACAAAGGATTTACTTGCTCCGTCTTCGCTTGTCTTAACCCTTTTTGGATGATTCTCTTCCGTCTTGACTTATTAAATGTACCTATCACACTTAGCACACAATGAGATGTCACTCATGTTGTTATCAAACACACAAAACTTATTTAGGCAAGAGATGTCCTTTCAATCTCCCCCTTTTTTGGTGTTTGATGACAACATAAGGATTTGCATATAATATGTAAAATAGAGACGGGCTCCCCCTCGATGTGAGCACACATCGAGACAAACTCCCCCCTCTATTTAGATATCTTCAAAATGTTGCTCACTAAACAACTTCAATGATACAAGGATAATTTAACTGATAGGCATGACATTTGAAAGTGACATTGAGAGTAATATGCTATAGATTCCACACATAGATACGGTCATAGATCCCACACATAGATATGAGTACAATAGATATGAGTACATGATAATGAAATAACGATAAGACGAACACAAGCTTATAAGATCAAATGAAAAACACAAAGAAGCTTGTGCCCAAAACCATGCAAACCCCTAGTACCCCGGAATCCTAGATAGAAACTACTTCCTCCCCCTTTGGCATCAAGACTCCAAAAAGGGAGAAGAGCATAGCTAACGAAATCCCATGAGAATCTACTCCGAGGGAGGTGGACTCCTCATCATCTGCGGTGTCAAGGTCAAAGTCGGGCTGCTCCTCCTCCTCAGGCATATCCCCCTGTGGGTGATAGTAGAAGTCTGCATCGGAAATCTCAGGCATAGGGCGCTCAACATACTCAGTAGGAGCCAACTCAGGACCATCAGGTGTAGAGAGGAGACCGGTCGCCCTCCGATCAGCGTTCTGAATACGCCGAGTCTCTTTGGCCAACTCACGAGCCTCATGGCTGTATGCACGGGGCATCACGACAAGTCTCAAACATGCTCTTGAAGAACTGAGAGATGCTGTTCTTTGGACCATCTGTAGCAGGACCTTTACCCTTGGAAAAACTCTGGAAGCTGGGGACCCTTAATAAGGGAGGGAGTGAAGTACTCAGGATTGTAGACATCGTGACCCGCCATGGCATCACCGTCATAGACATGGTTAATGAAAATCTGAATGTATGGAGCAAAAGCTGGAGACCTCTTGTCCATGACCACTGCAAAGATCTCCCAGTAGATGAAGTCCATGACATCAATCTGTTTCACTCTACTTGGCTTGCAAAGATGCATGAGGTTGATCATGTAGCCCCTGACAGCTGAAACATCACCGGCCTTGCTCATGATGCTAGCACGGAAAATCTTAGCAAGGAGATTGTAGTGGGGGTACATCTCACTAATGAAAGGAAGTTTGGGATTTGCAATAGATTCAGGATAACAGTGAGCAAGACTTTCCTTTGCATACTCATTGAAATCATGAATACGGTACCCGTGATTACATGAGTGTTGATCATGTGTACCCCAAAGCAGCGCCAAATTCAGCAAGTTACTCCTGAGCTTCTGGTTACCAGACATCCATGTCATGGTCCTTACCCGGTCACCCTTGAAGCGCACGGTACAATAGAACTGTGAGATCAGCTCCGGGCAAAAGGGTTGATATAGGAGAACAAGCTTAACAATGCCAAGCTTCTCAAGAGTCTCATGAATAGGATGAAACACATTGTCTTTCCTCTCAAGGTAGTATATTCCTTTTCCATCACCTTCTGCTTCACTACCTTTTCCTCAAGAGTCATGTAAAACTGATCCCAAGCCTTCATCTGTGTTTTAGTCCAGAAACGATCATCTGCATCACTGTGCGCTCACGGAAGCGATAAGGGTTTTCTTTACGAATCAGCTTCCATTCCTTACGACTCATAGTCTTCATGTTCTCATAGGGAACCTCTTTTCTTCCACTTCATCCTCAACAGCGGGAGCACCCCGACCCCCGACCCCCAGTCTGTGTGCGACCACGGGAGCGAGTACGAGGGGTGCCCCGAGACCCTTCACCAGCCCTTACTTCCCTGGATGGTCGGTCAGTTGTACGACCACGAGGAACTTTTCTTGTGATATTGCGAGTGTGTTGCCGGTCATCACTATCACCTATGAATAGATGATATAGATGCGTAGAATAGGATAAGTGCATATGCCAGGTGAATAAGGAAACAAAGGCAATTTGAAGAAGTGCAAGTTTCAAAAAAAACTGTCTTCAGTCGGAATGATTCGGAATGAGCCGAAATTCCGGAAGATTCGGAAAATTCCGGATCCGTCCGGATTATTCCGAACCAGTCGGAATTTTCCGGGTGATTCCGGATGCATTCCGAGTGTAGGCAGTTTCTAAGAAATTTGACTCGAAATTAACTTCTTCAATTACACAATGTCGAAGGTTGATTAGAGGAGACACTAGATTCTACGGTGGATAGCATCTAATCTACAACCTATATGTAGAACCCTAAAGGGAGAAGAGAGAGGTACCCGAATCCATGTCACCGAGGAGATTCCTTCGGTGGATCCTCTTCAAAGAGGCCCAAGACCACTCTTGACGAAGATTCGGCGATTTGGACGGTGGGAGTGATCCCCGATGAGTGGGGGGCTAGGAGGAGAAGGAGAGACTATGGGGGCGGGGGGAAAAGAGAGAACGTAACTTCTCACCCCCCCGGCCGAAAGGTTATCAGCCCCCGAGTCCTTCTTCCGGAATAGATCCGGAATATTCCGGATAGATTCCGGACGTTCGGAATAGATCCGGAATTTTCCGGACTAATTCCGGATCGTTCGGATTT
The DNA here is from genome assembly GCA_012064385.1 of Puccinellia tenuiflora. NCBI lineage: Eukaryota > Viridiplantae > Streptophyta > Magnoliopsida > Poales > Poaceae > Puccinellia > Puccinellia tenuiflora. The sequence goes on from QRDG01000356.1 coordinate 67,493, forward strand.
TTCCGGACGAATCCGAACTTTTTCCGAAACCCCTCCCGAAAGGAAATGGGGTCACCTCGGAAAAAATTCGGATTTGTCCCGGAAAATTCCGGACGTCCGGAATTTGGTCGGAAAAATCCGGACCAATTCCGAAAGCACAGTAGCCAGCCTTATTTGATGAGAACATAAGGCATATGATTAGAAATGAAGGGAGGGTTAGGTATAAGCATAGAACCAGGATAAGGAGATACAAAGTGTTCTACACATGCTCAATGGAAAAAATACGAATTGAACGTGAACAACATGGAGCATGTTTCGAACAATATAAATCCAAAATGATAATCGTACAAACCAACTTTTCTTCAAAGGATGTCGATGGCCGTAGCCACCTATATATGAGTTATTTGATATGGCACCGCGAAGATGTATCTTGGGTCCATGATCAAAACTCATCATTTAAGCACATTTTGAAAATTATTGAGATTTGATTTATGCATAAGGTAGGAGAGTCAATTAGGACTACACTCCCCCTATCCATGCATATCTAGAGTCCAAATAACATCTAAGAGGTGTATGCAAGATCTAATCAAACAAAGTTGCTTGCACATACGACATTGATTTCTCCCCTCAATTCCTTGAATCTCTTCTCGTCAAGTGGTTTTGTGAATATATCGGCGAGTTGATCTTTGGTGTTGATATATGAAAGAGAGATATCTCCATTGGCCACATGATCACGGATAAAATGATACCGTATTTCAATATGCTTGGTCTTGCCATGGAGCACGGGATTGTGAGCAATTCTTATAGCACTTTCATTATCACATAAAAGAGGCAATGTCTTTTTCTTAATTCCGAAATCCTCAAGACATTGTCTCATCCATAATAATTGTGAACAACAACTTGCGGCGGCAATATACTCGGCTTCCGTGGAGGAGGTGGATATGCAATTTTGTTTCTTCGAAGACCAACACACAAGTGACCTACCAAGAAATTGGCAAGCACCCGAGGTTGATTTCCTAGTCACTTTGTCACCGGCCCAATCCGCATCCGAATACCCCACAAGATCAAAGCTTGTATTTGAAGGATACCAAAGACCATGATTGGGGGTATCAACCAAGTACCTAAGAATTCTTTTGACAGCAGTCATATGGCTTTCTTTGGGTTAGATTGAAATCTTGCACACAAACCCACACTAAACATGATATCCGGTCTAGATGCACAAAGATAAAGCAAAGAACCAATCATAGAACGATAAAGCTTTTGGTCAACCGGAATACCTTCGTGATCTAGTGTTAGATTCACGTTTGTTGCCATTGGAAATCTCATGGGCTTGCATTTGACATATCAAACTTCTTGAGCATGTCTTGAGTATATTTAGCTTGGCAAATAAAGGTTCCTTCGTCATATTGCTCAATTTCAAAACCAAGGAAGAACTTTAATTCACCCATCATAGACATCTCAAATTCACTTGTCATTAGCTTAGCAAATTGTTCTACAAAAGAGACATTAGTAGAACCAAATATAATATCATCAACATATACTTGGCATACAAAGAATTCTCCATTTACACTCTTGGTGAAGAGTGTGGGATCGATTACCCCAAGTGCAAAACCACGGTCTACTAGGAACTCCTTTAAGTGATCATACCAAGCACGTGGGGCTTGTTTGAGGCCATACAAAGCCTTGTGGAGTAAGTAGACATGGTTAGGACACTTGGGATCTTCGAACCCCGGAGGTTGTTTAACATATACCATCTCATTAAGTGGACCATTTAGAAATGCACTTTTAACATCCATTTGATATAAAGTGAATTTATAGCTAGAAGCAAATGCAAGCAATATACGAATGGATTCAAGTCTAGCTACGGGAGCGAAAGTTTCACCGTAGTCAAGTCCTTCGACTTGAGAGTAGCCTTGAGCAACCAAACGAGCTTTGTTGCGAATCACTTGTCCATGATTATCTTGCTTGTTCTTGAACACCCATTTGGTTCCAATCACATTATGGTTCTTGGGTCTTTCCACTAGGGACCATACTTTGTTTCTCTCAAAGTTATGGAGCTCTTCGTGCATAGCATGAACCCAATCTTCATCTTCAAGAGCTTCATACACCTTGGTAGGTTCAAAATGTGATATATGAGCATGGACACCACAAAAGAGTAATAGTTGCCTCCGAGTGGACACACTCCTTCCAAGACCACCAATGATGTTCTTTTGATAGAGAGATTTTTGATGTAATGCCACGGCCTTGCTAGCCACTCGACGAGCAAGAGCATCTGAGGGTCTCTCATTTGGAGGTGCATCTTCATCATCTCCTTCATCTAGATTTTGATTAATCCGAGAGTGGGTTGGAGTTCTTGGTGAGAGATCACCAAAATCTTGACCACCATTATCATTGGGTGGATCTTGATCATTATCATGATGGTTGGTATCATCTTGTAGATCTTGAGCTTGTTCTTGGTTTGCCGCTTGATCAATGGTTGATGTAGAGGCTCCACTTGCGTCGAGCTTGAGTCCAACTCCGTTGCCACAAGGGGTTCCTCAATGGGTATAAGGGGACCTATACCCATTCTTCCTATGGCGATGGAGGAGGGCTCATCACCTACATCATCAAGATCAACTTGCCCCACTTGGGAGCCATTATCCTCATGGAATACCACATTCATAGATTCTTCAACACACCCGGTGGATATGTTGAAGACCTATAAGTGTGGGAATCCTTGGCGTAACCAACAAATATGCCTTCAAAAGTTCTAGGCCAAATTAGGTAATTTAGAACCTTTAATGTAAACTTGACATTTGCAACCAAAAACTTTAATATAAGAGAGGTTGGCTTTTTACCACCAAGAAGTTCATACGGAGTCTTTAGTGAATGGGCGGAGATAGAGCCGGTTGGTTAGATGACAAGCGTGTTGATGGCTTCGGCCCAAAAATTATATGGAGACTTGAATTCGGCCATCATAGTTCTTGCCATATCAATAAGTGTACGGTTCTTTTTTCCGCAACACCATTTTGTTGAGGGGTATACGCAGCGGAATATTGGTGTTTAATGCCCTCATCACTCAAGAATTCATCCATGGTGTAATTCTTGAACTCGGTTCCATTGTCACTTCTTATGGCCAAGATGGTTGTGTCATATTGGCGTTGTACTTGGGTAGCCCAATCAATGAATTCCCTTTGAGTTTCACTCTTCTTCTTGATATAGAAAGTCCAAGTGTATCTTGTATAATCATCAACAATTACCAAGCAATATTTCTTGCCACCAAGGCTTTCATAAGTAGGAGGCCCAAACAAATCCATATGAATGAGTTGGAAGGGCCTCGTTGTATTGATTGTTGTTACTTTGGGATGGTTCTTCTCATGCATCTTTCCGGCAACACAGGAGCTGCAAGGACGATCTTTGGAAAAATTCACTTTTGTTAGTCCTTCCACATGCTCACCCTTCACAAGTGTTTGCAAGTTTCTCATACCGACGTGGCCCAACCGGCGATGCCAAAGCCAACCCACGTCGGATTTAGCCATTAGACTTGTGGCAATATGTGTAGTTTCTTTCGAGAAATCCACTACATACATACGGTTTTCCACAAATCCAACAAAGGCTACTTTAAGAGAAATTGTGTGAAGAATGAGCACATGATACCGTCCAAAGACAACAGTAAAGTTGCACTCGCAAAGTTGCAAAACGGTAAATTATCTCAAGGAGGACTTTCTCAATGGACGTGTCCGGAGAAATGACCACCTTGCCATGCCCCAATACCTTGAGTTCGAACCATCACCAATCGTGACATGAGATACCTTGAGAAGTTGATGCATTAAGTCACTTAACACTTCTTTGCTTCCGGTCATATGTGCGGAGCAACCGCTATCAATAAGCCATGATGATCCTCCGGAAGCACATACCTACAAAGAGTTAAGTTCCTCGATTTAGGTACCCATGTTTTGATGGGTCCTTTCTTGTTAGTCACAAGGGTCTTGGGAACCCAAATAGAAGCATGATACACTACCATATGAAGTTCCAACATATTTTGCATAAACATGTCCATCATTAGATTTCAAAAGCACATATGATGGGTTATATTTTCCCGCAAAATTGTTGTGAGAAGATGTTTCTTAGGAGCAATGCTCTTAGCAAGGATATCAATTCATCTTCATCATTAGCCAACTCCCCCTCCTTCACAAAAACAATAGCATTAGTGGAGGGAGTTGGTTTCTCTTCTCATTGGTCCTCTTGGATGTGACTCCAAACCAAGTCCTTCCTTACCCACAACTCTCCTTTGATTACTCAAAAGATTATTGAGGTTCTTTTCTCCTTGGATGCAAGACACAGTCCTTTCTCAAGTTGAGCCTTCAACCTATTGTTCTCCAATATGAGAGATGCTTTGACACACAAGGGGTTAGTGGCACAAGCATTTTCATTCACATCCTTATTTTGAGAGTTGTCATGTGACTCCTTAAGAACCTTGAGCTCTCTTGAGAGTGCCATGTGAGCTTTCTCAAGATGCTCAAAATCCTTAAGTAGTTCATTGTGACCATTCATAATGTTATCATTTTCATCCATAATTCCTTAAGCTTACATAGTGCATGATCACGGTCACCCATCATTTTAGATAGATCTAAAGTGGAGATTTCCTCAATAGAATCTTTAAGGCATAGTGCATTATCTAGGGCTTCCTCAAGCTCCGCTATCCTATTAGCATCATCACGAGCGAAACCCTCAAGTTCACATATTCTTTCTTCATGTTCTTCTATGAGACCATATGCATTACCAAGTTGAGTCATGAAGGCATCAAATGCAATTTATTTTCACTTCAAGTGATCTCATGACATTCGAAAGATCAT
>QRDG01000356.1:73793-186601 GCA_012064385.1 Puccinellia tenuiflora
GAAATATTTGAGTTTTTCCAGTTTTACTTTCTGCCCAAAACATTAACATTTTTGGAAACCCTACTAAACCTTTTCCAAAAATTATAAAAACCCAAGGTAGACGCTCCTAAACAATATCTACCTACTGTATTTTTCCTGGCCAAATATTTTTATTTTAAATGCCCAAAACCCTTTTTCTCTTTTTAGCCGAAGGTGTTCGATGAAATTTTCTCTTCTTCCAAGTTGCAAACCAGCCAAACCTAACAACTACAAAGTTGTAGGATTTCGAATTTGGCACCAAGTGACACGATTAGTTTTCCTTTTGGGGTCCTGTGTTGAGTGAAGCGTCCTGATGCCGATGTCGGCATGGCCAGAGCCGAGGGCACGACGGCGCCGCCAGTCTTTGGTCATCGCTGGTGACCTCCCCGCCCCCTCTCCTTGTGTCCTCCTGCTTCCCCACCTTCTGGACGATCACCACCGCACCTCCCCACTTCCCATCCCCTCCCGTGTGCTGCCGTCCGCATGCCGACACACCGCCGAATAGGGCCAGCCGCGGGACCCTCCCCCTCACCAGTGACCGCACTGCACTCGCGCCTATCCTCTCCCCGCGAAATCCCGTCGTCCAGAAACCGCACTGCTTCTACACCATAAGCGCGCCACCCGTCGAATGCCTCTGCCCCGGCCTCTCCCCGTGTCGCCGCCATGCTACGGCTGCCCGGACCCCCCCCGACTGCCAGCACGCGCCACGCCACCCGTTCCTATCCACAGGCGCGAGATTCCCGTCGACAGCAGCGCCTCGAGCTACACCGACGACGCCATCGCCGTCGTCTCCCCTCTGCACCGGACAGCTCGCCCTGCCACTTCACCGTGCCCACCCGTGATGACCACCCCGTCGGGAGGCTATAAAAAGCCCATACCGGGCTCCTTGAGCAGCGCACCACCACCCTCTCTCCCTCAGTTCCCTCCCCACCCAGGATCAGCCCCGCAGGAGCTCCAGAACGCCGGCGGCGAGCCCCTCTCCGCCGCTCAGTCTCGGGCCAATTCCCCTCTCCAGGATCTTCCCCGCCACCCAATAGCCACCCCACCTCCAATCCAGGACCCCAAGAAGCCGATGACGCCCTCGCCGGAGTGATTGGTGGCCAAAGTCGTCGTCTGCGTCCTCGACCGCAGCTCGGCCTCCGCGGTCACCGACGCCGCCGCTGCTCAAGACCTCCCCGCCATCTGTGAGCACGCCGACGGGAAGCTCCGCACCTCCCTGAGCCGCCCTGATAACTCTCCCTCCCCTCTCCGTCGCCTCAGCCGCCAGGAAACGCCGCCGGTGAGTTCACCGTGCCGGCCCGTTCTCCCCCCCCCCCCCTCGAGGTTCTTTCTTTTTTTCCTTCGCGCGTACCGGTTCGGCTAATGGGCCGCTGACCTTTGGGCCCCACCAGTCAGGTTTTTAAACAATACCAAACCATTTTTCTTTTTCTATTTCTTTGTTTTTGAAAAGACAGATTTTAGGGCTGACTTTGAAAGGCCATATCTCTCTCAAAAAATTCAGAAAATTATGAAACCTTTTGCAGAAGCTTGGTTTTGAATTGTCTATTCAATGGCACTGGTTTTTAAATATTTGAATCTTATTTGCTTGGGAAGTTGTTGAGTACCTATTCTAAGGTTTATAATGCCTATTTTGAATTCTCTAATAGATTCCAACCATTTCAACGAAGGAGAAGTTGATCCCACAACCGAAGGCAAGCCATCAGCCCCCAACCATCCGTTCCCAAGTCATCGATGTCTTATTTGACTTGTTTGTTACTTGTTTGTGTGATAGTTGCATCCCACATGTCTTATTTCATGCCTATTATTTCATGTGACCTAATGCTACTTTTACTTTCTGCAATATGATAAACTCATGTTCCGTGAGTTGAGTTTCGGCCGGTGACTAAATACATGTTGGGCACCGCCCGCGTGGATTGAATCTCGCCTACTTTCAGTATTAATATTTCATGTACCTTTACTTTCCTGCAGTACGATAAACCCCTCAAGAGTGGGTTGAGTTCTGGTACCCCCGTCTAAATACACGTTGGGTCCTGCCCAAGTGGATTGAAGCGGCTACTTTTCCGTAGAGTTGTGGTGTTGCGTTGGACGATACCATGCACCACTCCCCATTTCCGGCGACGATGGACTGGGGGAACTGCCGCAGTCAATGGAATGGAGGAACGGGATCGCGTGGACGCCTCCACTAACTTTGTAGTCGATCTGTGGTTGTCACTGGCCGGAGGTATCTCCGCCATCGCCCGGTTGACGCTAACCGATTGTTTTATTTTATTTTCTTACTCGACCCGTGGCTGCTACTGGCCGGAGACATCTCCGTCCTCGGCCGGTTGATTCTATAAATTTTATTTTCTTACTCAACCCGTGGCTGCTACTGGCCGGAGACATCTCCGTCCTCGCCCGGTTGATTTGGTTATTTTATCTTTACTCAACCTGTGGTTGTCACTGGTCGGAGAAAACTCCACCATCGCCCGGTTGACCTTACTTTACCTGGCTGAACTACTATGTGATTATTTGATGCTCATGTATATCTTGTGGACTAACGTTGCTGTTGTCTTATGGCCGAGAATAAAAATCGATTAAAAAGATAACCACCTCCGTCGACTAGATTGAGTCAAATAGTGCCACTCGCCAAACACACCCGCACAACCATGCGTCGTTGAAATGGGAAGACCGTAGCTTAGTAGCCTATCGAACCTCTTTTGATGCTACCCACTTGGCAAGTCTAGTCGGATACTGCATAGTTGTGGTCGGGGCTAGTCTTGTGAAGGTTCCGGAGCTAGGCGTTGCTCATGAGTTGGGGACGTGCCGTATTCACTTCGTCATAAGACTTAGCCCGAGTGGTAAGTCGGTAGCTATACAAGGAGTGTCTTGGTAGAGCGGACGGCTACGGGGGAATAGGTTTGTGCGGCAGGTACCGGCTGTACAAGCTTAGACCCCAACGTGTGGATAAAAGTTGCAACCTCTCGAGAGTGTCGAATCTAGAATCTAGTATTGTTCCTACCTAAGGAACGGTGTTGGGTCCAGTCACACTAGAGTCAGTCCAGTCGAACACGGAGAAATAAATTCACTAAGTGGCCAGAGTTGGCCAAAGTTGAATGAGCAGAAAGTGGACCATAGTTGGTCAAAGCTAGGCCCCGAAGTGGACCAGAGTTGATCAAGCTTGAGAACATAAGTGTTGTGGATAGTGTTGTGTGGAGATGAGACTCGTTCTCATAAGCCACGGTTTTCGTCACAGGTAAGTAGGTAAGTTAAGTCCAACCGTTAAGCTTGGACTCGCACCTGCACCCATGCCATGCCATATAGGATCGTTGGTTACGGTTGATTGCGGATTGATGTCTTGCGAGTACATTCCATGTACTCAGGCTTTTCATGTGGCCAGATCCTCCTACCCCCCGTCGCCGAGTACCCCTTGTACGAGAACTAGATCCAGTATCCAGGCAGAGCCCTGTGGAGTTAGGCCCTCTTCGTTGTACGCTTCCGCCAATCCGCAGACGCCCTCTGAAGAAGTCATGTTCGATAAATAATGTACAAACTGTGGTGTGCGCTAGGGCGCAGCCTTGTAATGAGACCCTTGTAATCCATCGTCGGTTCCCCGACCCCTTAATAAAGTGGTTATGTTCTGTTATCAAGTTGTCATATATTCAGTGCTCCTGGGACTGATATATGGGGTAACTCGATCTCCGGATCGGGTGCCACAGAGCTTGATATCAGAGCCTAACTGCCGGTAGGATACCCTAGTTCTAAACGGAGCCTTAGATAGCGAACGTTGCTTTGCTTGCTTCTAAATGTTTTTCTATCTGTTTGTGTTTTTCTAACCTTACAAACTCACATTTTTGGCTTCTGCCTCTGATACAGATGAAGTTCGAGCTACCCGTAGAAACCCCCGCCTTGAACGTTCCCGGCATGCCGCAATTCCTCCGGGAGATTTGGGCACACCTCTACCCAACCTCTCCTTCCCCGACATACCGCGTACTCGCCTCCCATTCTGGTGGGACCCACTCGGAGTTTATCGCCACCGTCTACTTGTGCGCCTCGCCCGTGGGCCGTGGGCACACATACTCCCTCTCCTCCGGCGTCCACCACCAGGAGACCCGAGCCATCCAGGAAGTCGCCGCACATGCCATCATTCTCCTCCGCACCCACGACCCCCGCATGAAGGAGTGCACCCGCTACGCACACCTCCCGAGGTTGGATTTGAGCAATGGGGATATCCTCTTTCCTAGCCCATGGAATCCCTCTCCAGAACTTACCACCCTACTCGAGTACACCTCCCACCTCCACCAGTATCTGCATGACACTCTTCTTCAGCTACCTAGGCCTCGCAATGGCATGTCTGCCGCCGAGGTAGTGAGAGCACCAGGACCTAGCCCTTCTCGTCAGATCCCTCCATAACCAGCTCACCTTCCTCTTACCCTTGACCAGCTTAGAGGAAGACTCACTTCCACTCCCGCTCGATCCACCGCGTTCCGTAGTTCTAGCGCCCCTCCTCGCTTCTTCACTGAATATACTCAGGAACCTCAAGCCCAGTGTCTCCGCGTCGACATCGGCACACCCTTCCACTCGTACGCCCCCAGAACGCTGGGAAGGAGCATCAACGGCATCGACATCATCACACCTGCTACCCCCCTCGAGAGGTAGCTCCAGACGCTAGCCTCAGGAGCAGTAGCGCTTGCATCCTAGTTGTGTATCGTAGTCAACGATCGCGTAGTCTGACGTGCGCGTGAATAATGTAGGAGTAATGTCTTGTCCCTCGTATACTATACTATTGTGTACCATGTGTCATGTAACCCAACTCTCCATTGTATAAAAACGCCCTGGTTTTATCTCTTGCTTTTATTTGGATCTTCTTGGATGTTGCATTTCTCTCTCCCCTTATGGAAGCTCATGGCACCCGTCAACCCCACCTTCAACCAACCAGCATGAGGCCCAACACAGGTACAAGTGGCAACCAAGGAACCCCAATCCGCCGTTCAGCCCGACAAGCCGGCATGGACCCAATGCCCCACAGTCGCCAACTCCACCCCCACCGGAACCAACTCCAAGCCAGCTATTGTTGATGATGGATGAACGCCACCAGCTGTACATGACTCAAATTATGAGAGAATTTGGCACCTACATGCAAGCACAGAACGCCCCTCGCCCGACCCGCTCCAAGCTGCAAGACTTCCAGCGGACTCGGCCACCTCAGTTCTCGCAGGCCACCAACCCACTTGAAGCAGATGATTGGCTCCGTACCATGGAGAAGAAGTTAGAGATCGCCCGCGTTGACGAGCAGGATAAGGTACCTTTCGTCACTCATTATCTTGAAGGACCAGCCGATGTGTGGTGGGACAATCAGAAAGATATGAGAGGAAATGGAGCCACTATCACCTGGACTGAATTCCAAGAAATATTCCGCAAAGCCTACATACCCTCAAGTCTTATGAAGATGAAACAGCAAGAACTCCTAGCACTCACTCAAGGCAACTCAACTGTAAGCGAGTACCTGACCAAGTTCAACGACCTTGCCCACTATGCCCCTGATGACGTCAGCACAGATGAAAAGAAGAAGGACCGATTTCTCCATGGAATGCATCAGGCAATCAAAACTCAGCTCAGCGTCCTACAGTTTCCAGATTTTCAAGCCATGGTAAACACCGCACTGATTTCAGAGAAGGAACACCGCACCATCTATGATTCCCACAAGAAGAAGTTTGAGTCTCGCAAGCACCAGCCAGAAGAAGCTCAAAAGAAGCCACGTACTTGGCCACCCAACTCACAGGCCACTGCACCTCCAACCACTTGGACCCCACCCGGAAAGGAAGGATACCCCCGCAATGAGTTCTACCACAAGCGTCCACTCGTGGATGACTGCAAGAGGGAAAATTCCTGCTTTAAGTGCGGCAAGAAAGGGCACTACATAGCGGATTGCCCGTTGACCAAGAACAACAATGGCGGTAATAACAATAGCAACCTCAACAACCCTCCCACCGGAACAATGAAGCCACCTCAAGTCGCCCGTGTCCACCACATGTCCGCCGAAGAAACCTACGAAGCTTCAGATGTGACGCTTGGTATGTGAACCACCAACGCTAAACCTTGCAATAATTTTTGGTTGACCCTGGAACTCCCCACTCTCTCGTCAGAAGGTTTCGTTGCAAGGCACCGTTTTACGTTTTCCCTAGACTTGGACCTACGCCACGAGTTCACACGTGAGGAATGTCCCCTTCAAAGGTTGGACAAGCCAGAACGCCACACCCACAGCAGAGTCACAAGGTTAAATAAGGAAAAAGAGGATAAACCCACCAAAGAGGAAGCCCCCTGGAGATGAGGGGATTCTTTGAGAGCAGAATAACCATACCTACTCCATGAGCAACTCGAATCTCGGGGACGAGATTCATTTTAAGGGGGGAAGGTTTGTCACATCCCGAATTTTGGCCCTATAAAATTTTCTTTGACAAAACCAAAATTTGGACTTGGATTTGGATCTTCTGATCTTGGACCCTCTATTTTATTCCACATTACCAAAACCCTCAAGGTTCACAAAATATTTGTCTTTTCCTTAATACAAAAAGGGGCCTAAACCCTAGCCTTCCAAAGGAGCTATATCAAGGGTGACTTCAAAAATTCCCCAAAAAAATTCCAGAGCAATCCCCAGCTAGAGTAGAACCTATTTATGCAAAATATTGGGTGACTTGTTAAGAAAAGATTTGACATTTTTCCTGGATTGTTTTCTGCCAAAAAACCCCAAAACCCTAGCTTTCCAAAGGAAGTAGGTCAAACCCATCCTCAAAAATTCTACAAAAATTCAGGGAGGATCCCTAACCAGTATGTAAGCCAAATATACAAAAATATTCCATACCTTGTTAAGGAAATATTTGAGTTTTTCCCTGTTTTACTTTCTGCCCAAAACATTAACATTTTTGGAAACCCTACTAAACCTTTTCCAAAAATTATAAAAACCCCAAGGTAGACGCTCCTAAACAATATCTACCTACTGTATTTTTCCTGGCCAAATATCTTTTATTTTAAATGCCCAAAACCCTTTTTCTCTTTTTAGCCGAAGGTGTTCGATGAAATTTTCTCTTCTTCCAAGTTGCAAACCAGCCAAACCTAACAACTACAAAGTTGTAGGATTTCGAATTTGGCACCAAGTGACACGATTAGTTTTCCTTTTGGGGTCCTGTGTTGAGTGAAGCTTCCTGGTGCCGATGTCGGCATGGCCAGAGCCGAGGGCACGACGGCGCCGCCAGTCTTTGGTCGTCGCCGGTGACCTCCCCGCCCCCTCTCCTTGTGTCCTCCTGCTTCCCCACCTTCTGGACGATCACCACCGCACCTCCCCACTTCCCATCCCCTCCCGTGTGCTGCCGTCCGCATGCCGACACGCCGCCGAACAGGGCCGCCGCGGGACCCTCCCCCTCACCAGTGACCGCACTGCCGCTCGCGCCTATCCTCTCCCCGCGAATCCCGTCGTCCAGAACCGCACTGCTTCTACACCATCAGCGCGCCGCCCGTCGACTGCCTCTGCCCCGGCCTCCCCATGTCGCCGCCATGCTACGGCCGCCCGGACCCCCCCCCCGACCGCCAGCACGCGCCACGCCACCCGTTCCTATCCACAGGCGCGAGATTCCCGTCGACAGCAGCGCCTCCGAGCTACACCGACGACGCCATCGCCGTCGTCTCCCCTCTGCACCGGACAGCTCGCCCTGCCACTTCACCGTGCCCACCCGTGATGACCACCCCATCGGGAGGCTATAAAAAGCCCATCCCGGCCTCCTTCGAGCAGCGCCCCACCACCCTCTCTCCCTCAGTTCCCTCCCCACCCAGGATCAGCCCCGCAGGAACTCCAGAACGCCGGCGGCGAGCCCCTCTCCGCCGCTCAGTCTCGGGCCAATTTCCCTCTCCAGGATCTTCCCCGCCACCCAATAGCCACCCCACCTCCAATCCAGGACCCCAAGAAGCCGATGACGCCCTCGCCGGAGTGATTGGTGGCCGAAGTCGTCGTCTGCGTCCTCGACCGCAGCTCGGCCTCCGCGGTCACCGACGCCGCCGCTGCTCAAGACCTCCCCGCCATCTGTGAGCACGCCGACGGGAAGCTCCGCACCTCCCTGAGCCGCCCTGATAACTCTCCCTCCCCTCTCCGTCGCCTCAGCCGCCAGGAAACGCCGCCGGTGAGTTCACCGTGCCGGCGACCCCGTTCTTCCCCCCCCTCGGGTTCTTTCTTTTTTTCCTTCGCGCATACCAGTTCGGCTAATGGGCCGCTGACCTTTGGGCCCCACCAGTCAGGTTTTTAAACAATACCAAACCGTTTTCTTTTTCTATTTTCTTTGTTTTTGAAAAGACAGATTTTAGGGCTGACTTTGAAAGGCCATATCTCTCTCAAAAAAAATTCAGAAAATTATGAAACCTTTTGCAGAAGCTTGGTTTTGAAATTGTCTATCCAATGGCACTGGTTTTGAAATATTTGAAGCTCATTTGCTTGGGAAGTTGTTGAGTACCTACTGTAAGGTTTATAATGCCTATTTTTGAATTCTCTAATAGATTCCAACCATTTCAACGAAGGAGAAGTTGATCCCACAACCGAAGGCAAGCCATCAGCCCCCAACCATCCGTTCCCAAGTCATCGATGCCTTATTTGACTTGTTTGTTACTTGTTTGCGCGATAGTTGCATCCCACATGTATTATTTCATGCCTATTATTTCATGTGACCTAATGCTACTTTTACTTTCTGCAATACGATAAACTCATGTTCCGTGAGTTGAGTTCCGACCGGCGACTAAATACATGTTGGGCACCGCCCGCGTGGATTGAATCTCGCCTACTTTCAGTATTAATATTTCATGTACCTTTACGTTCCTGCAGTACGATAAACCCATCAAGCGTGGGTTGAGTTCCGGTACCCCGTCTAAATACACGTTGGGTCCTGCCCAAGTGGATTGAAGCGGATACTTTTCCGTAGAGTTGTGGTGTTGCGTTGGACGGTACCATGCACCACTCCCCATTCCGGCGACGATGGACTGGGGGAACCGCCGCAGTCAATGGAATGGAGGAACGGGATCGCGTGGACGCCTCCACTAACTTTGTAGTCGATCTGTGGCTGTCACTGGCCGGAGGTATCTCCGCCATCGCCCGGTTGATGCTAACCGATTGTTTTATTTTATTTTCTTACTCGACCCGTGGCTGCTACTGGCCGGAGACATCTCCGTCCTCGCCCGGTTGATTCTATGAATTTTATTTTCTTACTCGACCCGTGGCTGCTACTGGCCGGAGACATCTCCGTCCTCGCCCGGTTGATTTGGTTATTTTATCTTTACTCAACCTGTGGCTGTCACTGGTCGGAGAAAACTCCACCATCGCCCGGTTGACCTTACTTTACCTGGCTGAACTACTATGTGATTATTTGATGCTCATGTATATCTTGTGGACTAACGTTTGCTGCTGTCTTATGGCCGAGAATAAAAATCGATTAAAAAGATAACCACCTCCGTCGACTAGATTGAGTCAAATAGTGCCACTCGCCAAACACACCCGCACAACCATGCGTCATTGAAATGGGAAGACCGTAGCTTAGTAGCCTATCGAACCTCTTTTGATGCTACCCACTTGGCAAGTCTAGTCGGATACTGCATAGTTGTGGTCGGGGCTAGTCTTGTGAAGGTTCCGGAGCTAGGCGTTGCTCATGAGTTGGGGACGTGCCGGATTCACTTAGTCATAAGACTTAGCCCGAGTGGTAAGTCGGTAGCTATACAAGGAGTGTCTTGGTAGAGCGGACGGCTACGGGGGAATAGGTTTGTGCGGCAGGTACCGGCTGTACAAGCTTAGACCCCAACGTGTGGATAAAAGTTGCAACCTCTCGAGAGTGCAAATCTAGAATCTAGTAATGTTCCTACCTAAGGAACGGTGTTGGGTCCAGTCACACTAGAGTCAGTCCAGTCGAACACGGAGAAATAAATTCACTAAGTGGCCAGAGTTGGCCAAAGTTGAATGAGCAGAAAAGTGGACCATAGTTGGTCAAAGCTAGGCCCCGAAGTGGACCAGAGTTGATCAAGCTTGAGAACATAAGTGTTGTGGATAGTGTTGTGTGGAGATGAGACTCGTTCTCATAAGCCACGGTTTTCGTCACAGGTAAGTAGGTAAGTTAAGTCCAACCATTAAGCTTGGACTCGCACCTGCACCCATGCCATGCCATATAGGATTGTTGGTTATGGTTGATTGCGGATTGATGTCTTGCGAGTACATTCCATGTACTCACCTGGCTTTTCATGTGGCCAGATCCTCCTACCCCCGTCGCCGAGTACCCCTTGTACGAGAACTAGATCCGGTATCCAGGCAGAGCCCTGTGGAGTTAGGCCCTCTTCGTTGCACGCTTCCGCCAATCCGCTGACGCCCTCTGAAGAAGTCATGTTCGATAAATAATGTACAAACTGTGGTGTGCGCTAGGGCGCAGCCTTGTAATGAGACCCTTGTAATCCATCGTCGGTTCCCCGACCCCTTAATAAAGTGGTTATGTTCTGTTATCAAGTTGTCATATATTCAGTGCTCCTGGGACTGATATATGGGGTAACTCGATCTCCGGATCAGGGTGCCACATCAAGATGGCGAAGGAGGACGAGGAGAAGACAGCATTTCTCACCCCTTGTGGTGTGTTTTGCTATATCTGCATGCCCTTCGGCCTGAAAAACGCCGGTGCCACTTTCCAGCGCCTCATGAGGATCGCCTTGGGGGCTCAAATGGGGAGGAATGCAGAGGCCTACGTCGACGACATCGTGGTCAAAACCCGCGAAGAGGACACACTCATCAAGGACCTCGAGGAGACCTTTGCCAACCTGCGCAAGGTAAACATCAAGCTGAACCCCGCCAAGTGCGTCTTTCGGGTCCCTTCAGGCAAGCTCCTCGGGTTCCTGGTGTCTCATCGCGGCATCGAAGCAAACCCTGACAAGATCACAACCATAGAAGAGATGCAGCCTCCTCGTCGCCTCAAAGACATGCAGCGCTTAGCGGGATGTATGGCCAGCCTTGGCCGTTTCATCTCCAAGTTCGGCAAGAGGGCGCTGTCGTTTTTCAAGATCATGAAGAGGTCTGGTCCTTTCAAGTGGACCCCTGAAGCAGCAAAGGCCTTCGAGGACCTGAAGAAATACCTGGCGAGCCCACCCATCATGGTTGCCCCACGCCCTCGCGAGCCTCTGAAGCTGTATCTTGCAGCCACTCCTCAGACGGCAAGCGCGGTCTTGGTGGCTGAAAGGGAAGAGCCAGTCCTCGCCAAGCAGAACTCTGCCTCGCCAAGCCCAGAACTCCTCGACAAGGAAGCACCCTCGTCAAGCCTCCAGCCTCATGCCGAGCCTCCACAAGTGGGGCCTCAAGAAAACCTCGACAAGGACTCCACCGAGCCTCGAGAGGAGCCACCCGCTGCCACGCCAATGACTACCCTCATCGAGCATCCCGTGTACTTCGTCAGCACAGTGCTGTGGGACGCTCGCGAGCGCTACCCCATGCAGCAAAAGCTCCTCTTCTCGCTCCTCAGCACCTCCAGGAAATTGCGCCACTACTTCCAGGGTCACCCCATCAAGGTGGTCACCTCATACCTCCTGGAGCAAGTCCTGCGCAACCCAAACGCAACAGATCGCGTCGCAAGCTGGGGCATCGAGCTACAACCTTTCGAGCTGGAGTTTGACACCACAAGGGTCATCAAGGGCAGGGCGTTGGCTGATTTCAGCCGAATGGACGAACACGCGTGAAGAAGAGCCTCAAGAGGAGGAAGCCGCAGCCTCAGGAGGGGCGGAGCCCAGCCACTAGACCATGCACTTCGACAGCGCCTTCGCGGCCCGGAGTGCAGGGGCTGGTGCTGTCCTCACCTCACCAACAGGCGACAAGCTCTACTACGCCGTCCAGCTGTGCTTCAAGGACAACGACAAGGTCTCCAACAACATTGCTGAATACGAAGACCTCCTCGCCGGGCTCAGAGCTGCCATTGCCCTTGGCATCAAGCGCATCCTCATCAAGGGTGACTCTCAGCTCCTCGTCAACTTCTCCAACAAAAGCTACACGCCTAAGGACACCTACATGGTGCCCTACCTTGAAGAGGTACGCAAACTCGAGAAGCACTTCAGGGGCATGGAGCTCAAGCATATCCCACGAGGAGAGAACCAAGAATAAGCCCAGAAGCCTGGAGTGTTCGAGGAGAGACTCGCCAAATCCTCCGTCAAGCAACCAGCGGTCAACACGAGCATCAATGAGGAGCTCCCACCAGCACCATCAAGTGGAGCACCAAATTGCGGGCTGCCCTCAGTCGATCGCTTGCTGATGACCCTGGTACGCCAAGACACTGGTTGGATCGACGAGATCAAGAACTACCTGCAAAACCGAGTTCTCCCCGAAGAAGACGCCGAAGCCGAAAGGGTTGCTCGCCAGGCCAAGTCCTACTGCCTCCACGACGGAGACCTGTATCGTAAGCGCCCCAATGGGGTTGCGTTGCGGTGCGTTCCTGCCGAGGAAGGCCGCCGACTCATCAACGACATCCACAGCGGAGAGTGCGGCCACCATTCATCCTCACGCACCCTGGCAGGCAAGGTCTTCCGGAGTGGTTTCTACTGGCCTTCAGTGCTTCATGATGCAGCCGCAATCGTTCAATCCTGCGACGCCTGCCAATTCCACGCCAAGCAGATCCACCAACCCACGCAAGGACTCCAAACCATCCCGCTCTCCTGGCCGTTCGCGGTCTGGGGGCTGGACCTCATGGGACCCTTCCCGCGAGCGCTCGGGGGCTACCGCTACCTCTACGTCACCATCGACAAATTCACCAAGTGGCCTGAGGTGGAACCCGTGCGCACCATCCCGGCGAAATCAGCGGTGAAATTCATCAGGAGCCTGGTCTGCCGCTTTGGCGTGCCCAACCGCATCATCACCGACAACGGCTCACAATTCATCAGCGGTGCCTTCAAGTCCTACTGCGCCAGCCTTGGTGCCCAAATCTGCTATGCCTCGGTGGCTCACCCACGAAGCAACGGGCAGGCTGAACGAGCCAATGCCGAGGTGCTCAAGGGCCTCAAGACGAGAAGCTTCAATCGCCTCAAGGCCAGCGGCAAGCATTGGATCGATGAGCTCCCCTCAGTGCTCTGGTCCATCTGCACCACGCCAACAAAGCCAACTGGTGAGACGCCATTCTCCCTCGTCTATGGCGTTGAAGCCGTCCTCCCCAGCGAGATCACCCACGGCTCTCCGCGAGTCTTGGCCTTCAAGGAGGCTGAGCAGGATGAACTTCGCAACCACGACCTGCTGCTGCTCGAGGGGCTCCGCCGCAATGCGGCCCTGAGAGCGGCAAGGTACCAGCAAGACCTCCGTCGCTACCACAGCCGCCACATCCGCCCGCGCACTCTCGAAGCAGGAGACCTTGTCCTGAGGAGAATCCTCTCCAGGGCAGGCCTCCACAAGCTCTCGCCAATGTGGGAAGGACCCTACAGAGTCGTGCACATCGCCAGGCCTGGCTCCGCGCGGCTCGAGATGGAGGACGGCATCCCTGTCGCCAACCCCTGGAACATCCAGCACCTGCGCAAGTTCTACCCCTGATCGTCCTCGACGAGCAATTTTTTGCATCAAGGGAGAGCCTCGCGCCATCATCCTCCACGAGGAAAAACTTCGGGCTCCCCTCTCTACTATACGTTGCCGCGGGCCATTCGAGAAGACTCCCAAGCCACCACGCCTCGGCAAGGTGACTTCTTCAAGCACCATGCCTTGGCGAGGTGGATCCCCATGCCCAGCCATGGTGGACCGCAGGCTCTTGAAGCCACCCCCGCCCAGGGGCCCCCTCTCTGAGCTCTCTCTACATGCGTCGCCTTGGGCCGCGAGAGCCTCAGCCACTCCATGTGGAACCCCATGCCCAGACATGGCGGATTTTGTATTTCTGGCCACGCCAGTGTAATGAACCTCTGTTTCAGGTCACTTTGAACCTTTGCGCTTCGCGCCAGCATATGTTGTTGCTTTGGTAAGCAGTTATGTTATTGCTTTTCATCCTTGCTCGTATGATCCCTCCTGTGTATCTCGCGAGCGGGGGCTGAGCATAGTGCCCGTGCCTCGGGAGCATCCCAGCAGCGCCTCAAACCCAAGGGATCCGAGCTCTGAACTCACGGGTCAGCTCTCATGCATGTCAACTCCCAAGGAGCTCTGAACTCATGGACCGGCTCCCGTGCACGTCAACTCACCAAGGACCTTGGTGCATGTTCTCCTCGCAAGACACACATGAAGGAACCTACGAGCACGCATGAGTTATCTAGCTATATATTGCTTGTGGGTATGCCTATCTGTCCAAGCGCAGGAAAGCAGGCTCTCCAAGCCTCAGGGAACCTCTCCAAGGCAGGGAACCAACACCCTCTCCAAGGCAAAAACGCCTCGCCAGGGAACCAACACCCTCTCCAAGACAAAAACACCTCGCAGAGCTAAGTCCAAACACTTGGTTAAAACTCTTTTCGCTGGTTTTTGTCCCTCGAGCCTCTTTTCTCTCTCCTATGCCTCATGGGCTGCTTGCGCGTTAAAGTGGAGCCCCGAGCATCGCGACTCGGGAGCTCTTACTTCTCGAGGCCTCACGCACCCCCCGGCCTTGTGGAGCCCTGACTCTCACATACCGAAGCGGCGGTGGTGTAGCGCTAAGAGAGGGTCCTAAGACGTAGAGCGAAAAATACATGAAAGGAAAGATAAAAGCCTCCCGAGGGATATTCACCAAGCACATTCAAACGACACTTAAACAAGTCTTTACGAAAGTTTTACAAGCAAAATGCTAAGGTAATGTGTGCCTCTTGCACATCCAGCCACAGGAAAAGCTCAGGCTGTTGGGCCTCCCGAGGTGCCCGCGCCGTCCGCGGCGGCATCCACCTCCTTCTCCGGGGCGTCCTCCTCACCGTCGTCTTCGCCTTCCTCAACCTCGACTTGGTCGAATAGCTTAGCGTACTCCTCGGCGGCCTTCTGCATCCTGTCACTCAGCACGACGCAGCTGCTGAGGTCGACCGGCGCCATCATGGCCTCGAGGTCGAGCGAGGGCTGGAGCCTCGCGAGGTTGGCGAAGATGCGGCAGGTGGCGAGGACGAGGAGATCGCGGCTGTCCTCCACGATGCGCTCGTTGAAGTCCTTCGCGGTCTCTTCAAGCTTTTCGAGGAACTACTCGAAGAAGAACGTGTACGCGGCCTCGTCGTCGCTCCCCCCTGCGGCAAGGGAGGGGACCTCGGTCCCCAGACGGTCCCCAACAGCGCGCGCGCGGAGCACCAAGTCTTGGAGCATGTGCTGGCGCTGGCGCGACATGGTCCGGCCGATCTCCGCGTCGCTCCGTGCCTGCTCCACGAGGTTCACAACCGGCCCCACCTGCTGCTGGAGCTCGCTCAGGTCCTCCTTCAGGGCGGCAACCTCCTTTTCCGCGTGGGCCTGGGCCTCCCTGGCGCTCTGAAGGCGGGAGGCCATACGCTTCTCCTCCTTCTCGAGCTCCTTGATGCGGTTTTGGAGCTCGTCGCGCTTCGCCTTGAAGCGCTCCTCATGCTTCATGGCCTTCTCATCATAGTCCTTGGAGAGACCTTGGCGGATGAGCTTGACCTTGTCGTCGGCCTCTTCCTGGATTTTCTTCTACTTCGCCGCGAAGTCGGCGTTGGCCGCCTTGAGGCGATCTGCGTAAGTGGCCTCGTCCTTGGCCACCTGCCCCTCACGGGCCCGCAGCTGCTCCTTGCGGATGGCCTGGTCCTTCTCGAGTTGCTGGACCTGCTCCTCGCGCCGGCGCAATTCCACCTCGCGGGGGGAGAGCTCTCCCTCGCGTCGCGTGAGCTCTGCCTCGCGCTGAGTCAGCTGCACCTCGCGAGCGTCCAGCCTGTCGCGGAGCTCCTTCAAGCTGCTCTCCACGGTTTTGGAGTGCGTGATGAAGTTTTGCTCCAAGGCCGCTACCTCCTGTCGCTTGGAGGCAGTTTCCGCCTCGAGTGCCTCCCGTGCGGCGTCCAGCTGCTCCATGGTCTCTGCCGCCTCCCGCTTCACGTTGTCGCGGGTCTCTTCGGCGAAGCGCATGGCCTCTTGGCGTGCTGCCAGGGCCACCGTGTCCTGCCGGCGGCAGCTCTCCACGCTCTCGCGGAGGAGGGCCCAGCCCTCGTCGAGCCTCGCCCGCTCCTCCGCCCTGGCGAGTTCCTCTTCGGCAAACTGCGCCTCCAGCTCGTCGAGCGTCCGCCGCGCCTGGCTGAGGACGACGCTGCGGCGAACCGCTTGGCGCCGCGGCTCCCGCAGCGCCAAGGTCCCCGCACCGCTGCGGTTTGCAGAGGCCTCGATCCTTAGTGAGGCGCCCGAGGCACCCTGCCTCGGGCTCACAGCCGTTTCTGGTGCGGCCTGGGTGCTCGTGTGGGCGTCTCCTTCGCCGCCCGCGTCAGGAGCCCTCTGAGGGCTGGGCGTCCTCTCGCCCCCGGCTCCGGTGTCCGTGGGCTCCGGAGGCGCCTCCACCTCCTGCTCCTCAGGGGCGCTTCCCGCCCCTTCCGTGGTGGTCGTGCCTGCCGCGGCCTCGGGCACGTCAGCCCCTCTTGTGGGAGCCTCTTCCTCCGGAGTCGGCTCCATGATGATCTCTTCATCCACCTCCTCCTCCGCGCGGTGCTCACCCGCGGGAGGAGTGGTGGCCCGAGCTGGCGACGGCGCCACCTCTTCAATCACCTCCTCCGCACGGTGCTCACCCGCAGGAGGAGTGGCGGCCCGAGCTGGCGACGGCGCCGTCTCTTCAACCACCTCCTCCGCGCGGTGCTCACCCACGGGAGGAGTAGCCACGTGCTGCGGCTCGCCAGCCGCAGGCGTCGCCGCGGTGGCGCCAACGGCCTCCCCAAGCTTGCGGAGCCGCCGCCTCTTCGGCGCCGCGGGGTTCCTCAGAAGAAAGACAGGCAGAAGATCCTTCAAGGAGGGTTTTCGAAAGCAAAATGCTAAATGAAGGAGGAAGGACCAAAGCTTACTCGTCGGCCATCCTCCACACCCTCTTCTTCGCCTTTGGTGGCTGGGGGCTGCTCGCCCTGGCCTCCTCTCGAGGCGCTCCTGCCTCCTCGCGAGGAGTGCCCCTCGCGACTGTGGCTCTCCTGTCGTGGATGGCCTTGGAGCGGGGCTCGCAGCGTCCTCCCTTGCTGCCGCTCTCCACCTCCTCCTCTGCGGTGCGTCGGGAGGGGTCCACGCGGAAGGCATCCACGTCGTCGCTGGAGGAGATCACCTGGAGGTCCTCTTCAGGCGGTACGCTCCTTGGGGAGCAGGCGGAACCTCTCGAGGGGTTAGCGCCTCTCGAGGCCTTGTCCTCGCCAGAGGGGTCAGCGCCTCTCGAGGCCTCGTCCTCGCCGGAGTCTTCGACCTCGTCCGGCTCCGGTGGTTCGTCCATATGCTCCGGCTCCACCGCCCATGGGTTGGTGCGGGGCTTGCGGTGTCCTGCGGGCACGATCCCCCATTCGTCGAATACAGGCTGGCGCCTGCGGTGCTCGTGCATGCTCTCTTCAACAAAGCTGAAGAGCGTCTTGGCCTCATCGCGGGTGGGGGATGGGATGTCTGTCGTGTCGAAAAGGATCCCCATGACCTGGTACAGCACCTCCGGTGTGAAGCTGTCCGAGCACAGGCGCATCCTGTCCTCCCTGCCTGTGTACTGCCACACCGGCTCTGAATGCCACTGGAGGGGGGCAATTCGGCGCCTCGTGAAGTCCTTCGCCACCATATGGCCGGTGAGTTCGGCGTCGCGTAGACTCCGAATGCACTCGTACACCGCGTCAAGCTTCGGGCCCTCGAAGCCTGCGCTCGCCCAGCGCGCCCACTTCCTCGGGGGCGCCACGGGCACCTCCAGGATAAGGTTGCTCCCCTTGGTGTCGACGAAGAGCCATCGTTGGCAGAAGTCCTCCACCTTCTTCGTCACCTTGGTGATGGCGTTCTCACCGCACCATGCGATGGGGATGTAGTTCCTGCTCCTGGCGTCGGCGATGCGGAAGGAGACGCATCCGATCCGCTCGTTCTGCGCGGTGGACCGGAGGGAGTAGAAGCTGCGGAAGAGCACCACCGAGGGACGGATGCCAATGTAAGCCTCGCAGAGGTAGGCGAAGATGGAGAGGACGAGGATGGAGTTGGGATGAAGATGGAGGAGTTGGATCTGGTACACCTCCAAAATCCCCAGGAGGAAGTCGGAGAAAGGAGGAACAAGACCGGCATAGAGAGTTTGAAGGAAGATGGGGTAGTACCCCTCGGGAAGCCTGCTACCGGCCGGTCTCATGTCGGTGGCGCCGTGCTCGCGGCCGCCAGGTGGCGCACTTTCTCAATCGCCGCCGAGTGGATGCGGGCCTTCGGCAGCGCCCCCTCGAGCGCAGCACCCCGCGCCATCGCCGCAGACTTGTCGGCCTGCATCGTGGCCTTGCCCTTCTGGTCAACGGTTGCTTTCTTGGGCGCCATGGTCGCAGGAGAAGGAGATCTTGGAGGCGGAGCACTCTGGGAAGAAGAAGATGCTTGGGGGAAGCGAGCGGAGGAGTAATGGGAGAAGTGATGGGCGCAGTCTGCGCGCGCAGGCTTTATTGGCCAAAAACCAAGGACGTGGCGGACCCCACCGGGTCGCCCGTTGAAGCCGAGGAGATCGTGGTCTCGGGCGCAACCGCTGCGCCCCACGTGTCACGGCCCAGGCAGGCATCATTGGGCCCGCGACGCTTCGCCTCCGTCCATGGGCTTCGGCGTGCCCATCGTGGGCCCGGGGGCTACTGTCGGCACAGTGGAAACCAGGGTACCACGGGCCGGCCTGCCAAGGCCCACAACATTCTTCAGAAGATTTCGCTAAGGACCAGGCTCTCCAAGCCTGGCGAGCCTCGCGAGGGTTTTTCCCTCGCAAGGGACCTCTCCTCCTCGCCGAGGGTTTTTCCTCGGCGAGGGACCGCCTCTCCTCGAGAGGGCATCTCGGATGCTACCTGCAAATTCTACTAAGGACCAAGCCGAAGGGCTCGGCGAGGCCTCCTGCCTCGCGGGGTTCCTTCCTCACGAAGCCAGCTCTGCCTCCGCGGCAGAGCGCACATGGGCTCTGCACCCACCGCAGAGTCACGGGCGCGCCAGCGCGCGGTGACGACCGCGCCAGCGCGCGGTGACGGCAGCGCCGCAGTTGCTGTTCTTATGTATAAAGCAGTCAACAACACTGCACCAAGCAAAGGAGCTCCAAGAATTGCCACTTTGGTGATAAGGGGACCGTCTGCAGCTACACTCCAAGGGCGACGTCACCGTGGGACACATCCCACCTCAGCGGCGCCAGCCCACCGTCCTGGTTGGACGGTGGCTTTTCCAGCTTTGGTGACACCGCCCCCTGCCATGGACCGCGTCCATGGACTCCACCTTTATCGTGCACCTGTCCTCCTCCTTCGTCGCCATGTGGTAGCCCTTCCCGCCAAGATATTTGGGGGAAGAGGTCCGAGACACCTATAAAAGGAGGGGGAGCACGTTCGGGCAAAGGGTTTTGTTCCGTTCAATCTTTGGTTGGAGGTTCTGAGTTCTAGGGTTAGCCATTGTTAGCCACCTTGAGCTCGCCAAGCTCCCTTTGTACTGAAACCTCTCCAAGCAAGTGCAATACATCCGAAGCAGGACGTAGGGGTTTTACCTCTTCCAGAGGGCCCTGAACCTGGGTAATACTGTGCGTTCATCTCTGCAGTGCTGTCCCACAGCGAGCTCAACGAGCATCGTCGCCGAGGCACGTTGAGGGTTGTTTGATTCCGTGTTCAGCCCCTTACTCGATCCTTGTGAGACACACCCAGTTCCTGGGACAGTTCTCCGACAATGATCCTTTGCTTGATTTAGAGAATTGTACCTTGCATGAATTAATATCTATCTTACAAAAATTTGCAAGTGATCCTTCTATTGATGTTAACCAATCTGATTTTGGTTCCTATATTGCTAATCATGTCTTGAAAGAAAAAATTGCTAGATACAATTAAGAAGCTATGATACCACCTAAGCTTGGGGATATATGGATCCCCAAGGTGCTAGTAACTATTGGAAAAGAGACACACCATGCCATATTTGATCTAGGATCTAGTGTCTCTATTTTATCTAAAGAATTATATGAAGTACTTGAATTAAAGAACCTTGAAAATGCTCTATTGAACTTGCACTTGCTGATAATACCATTAAACATGCATTAGGAAAAGTAAGTGATGTTATGATAGAGTTACATATGACTTTTGTACCTGTGGATTTTCTAATCATGGATATGGAGAATAAAACCTCTAGTCCTATTATTCTTGGAAGACCTTTTCTTCGTACCACAGGGGCTATTATTGATTCAAAGGAAGGGAATGCGAAGTTTCAGTTTCCACATAAGAAATGCATGGAACACTTCCCAAGGAAGAAGGGCAAAAATTTAAGCTCCCTCATGAGCTTCATCTTCGGTAAACAACAAGTAAGTAAGCCTAGCTATATGGCTATAAAGAAAGCGCTTTACGGGAGGCAACCCGGTTGTTTTTATTTGGATTTTATTTGTGTCCTCTTGCTGTAACAAGAGATTGTTTTCTTAGCTTAGTTTCTGGAATTTTTAATAAAGTGCCAAGTTTTACCTATTTTGGTTTGTAAAAGTTGCTACTTCCATTCGGAGATTTTATTCCTGTACGAAGTCTGTGCACGGTTTGATTTTTCATTGCTATTCTGTAACTCCGATTGAGCTAAGATTTTAACTGTAACTGAAACTTTTCATCATCTGTACGCCTGAATGTTTTCAGAATTTAAGTAGGACAGAAAAATACATTTTGCTGCTGCTCTGTTTCTGGACAGATTCTGTCACATATTGTTTTATGCATAGTTTGAACTTTTGAGTTGAATCTTTTTGATCCAATTTAGTTTATGAGTGGGCATACAACATTATACACTCTCTGATCATTCATATGAATTTGAGTCCATGTATTATATGCAGCAAGAAGCCTATTTGTTTATCTCTACTAATATCACCCCACAGAAAAGAAATGGGAGAAACAGTGTTTTGAAGTTTTTTCACAGGGATTGGAGGAGATGCACCATGAGTTATCCAAGGATGGTGAAAACCATAAGCTTGGGGATGTGGAGAACATCCCCACTGAACCAACATACTCTCGGTTTGCACACGTCTAACTTCTGTTTTTCATTTGAAACACTTTATCGCATAAACTTGGAGCGTCTTTTTGTTTGTTTTTGCTTTGGTTTTTATTTATTTTTGAGACCACCACACTATCATTTATATATGAGAAAGCTACTGGAAATATGGGTTGAAATATCTTGCATGCTTTTGTTGTATTGGGAAAAGGGATGTCTAAGTTGATTTTTAATGACACATATAGTTGCATGATTCATGAGCTTCTTTATGAGTAATAATTTGCAAATGCTTTATCATAAGCTATATTTTATTCATGTTTTGATGCTGTATGTTATTTCACCTTCTTTGACATGAATTAGTTAATTCGATGGACACTCATGCATGCATCTAGATGGTCATCTTTCTCCCTTTTGCTAGCCCAAAAATTCCAACAAGTAAAAACTTGTTTCCAGCACCCTCAACCCAAGTTTTTCCAGTGAGTCCACCATATCTACCTATTAGCTTTATGCTATTCCAAGTATGTTTACCATGTTATTTGTGTTATCTATACCTCTAAATGAAAATGATTATGTTATTTATTGTAATGGGAAAAGTTGGTTAAAAAGCTCTCGCGAACTTGATGCACACTTTATTTTTATTGCATTTAATAAACATGAACCATTGTGATTAATATTATGATGATAGTGGCTTGAAATGTTTAAGGTTGGGAGTTAGCCCATATGTGCTGTCACGTGCAAAGCTTTCAACATGTTCCATATTTAGTTGATATCATGTACTTTTGTTTACGGATGCCTATCATGGTGAAATAATGTGGAAATAGAGTAAGTTTAAATGAGTTTGTATAAATGGTTAGAGAGAAACCTGGGCCGCTAATCTAAGCCATGCATCATTCATGGTGGAAATTTACTTACATGATATTTTGAACTTTCTGTGATACATCCTACAATAAAAAGATATATCAAGTGGTAAATAAAAAGGGTGTTGATGTTGTTCATTATGTTTGTTTGTCTTGTTGTTTTGATGTGGGCTTGATCCATATCATGGGACAAGAGGTACCCCAGTTGAGGCTCTTGATAATACCATTATTACTTACAATGATAGATTACTTAAACTTACTTTGTTTCCCAAGATGAGTAATCATGGTGTAGGTACTTGTATTCAAGGGGCATGAGACATCTAACCTTTACTTTATCAAGGCCACTACTCATATTTGCTTTCACATTTAACTTTAATCATTCAAGATGCTATGATAGGGGAATGAGAGCTTGACACCAAGTATTACCATTGCAATCAATAACTCAAGTAGAATAGTTTGGAGGATAGATGAAACTTATGCATGTTTTACCTCTACTCATATATATATCTTTCCAAAGTGTCCACCTTTTATATTCAGATTTTCATCTTAACTCTATGGACCACAAGTATGCAAAAGTAAGAACGTCCATATTACTACCTTTCGGAAAAGACGGCTTGCATCTCCGTATAACGCATGGGTGTGTAGCTACCCATGCGGGTAGCAAATTGTCTCTCTACTACCTGTTATGTTACACTTTGTGAACTATCATTGAACATCCTTGCATTGAATACTTGATATCACTTTATAAACTGTTTGCATATTGCTACTTCTTTGAATAATGAATCATTTGACTTTATGTAGCAGTAGCAATCATCTTTTATATCCATGTTGTTATTATATTGCAAAGTTCATGTTAGTTTTATCACTTCCATACTCGAGGACGAGCATGAGTTAAGCTTGGGGATGTTGATGCATGTAAAATGCATACATGAACTTTGCACTATAACACTTGTTTTCCATTCATATTTGCATCATATAAGGGGTATATTACTGTTATTTAATGATTTTTGGTAATTAATAATGATTTTCCCTTTTTATGGAATTAATCCTACGCAGGCAGAAAACCCCTATTTCTTTCCTTATTTGTTTCAGGGCCTTAACGACGTCATAATGAGCTATAAATTTACGGGGATCATTATTTTGGAAGGAGGAAGACCTAGGAGCGAAAGAAGCAAGCGAACGGAGGTCGGAGGGGCAAAAGAGGGTGCCCCACGCGGCCAGGTACATGGGCCGCATGGGCCCACCTCTTTTGGCCCTCGTGGCCCCGTTTGCGTCGATCTTTCGCCCTGAAGCATCCTCGTGACCTAAAAACGCCTTATAAAGAGCCCCCCCGACGTTTTTCGAAGGGAGAGCCGCCACACGAGAGAAACAAGAAACAGAGACCAGGAGGCTGCAGATTGGAGGGGGGAAACTCCGGCGGAGCGCTGCCGGAGAGGTCTCCTTCTTCTCCATCGATATCTCCACCGTCTCCATGATGAAGAGGGAGTAGTCCACCTCTGGACTATGGGTTTGTGGCAGTAGCATATGTATCTCTCTCTCTCTCTTGAGCTTCACTAATTATCACCGTATGAGCTGCTGAACATGATTACGGTCATCGTTGTATTACCTTTGTGGTGGATCTTTTTATGAGTTAATATATGTTGAGATTGCAATGTTTATTTCAGTTATGAAAGTAGATGCATATTATGTACCCCGTTCTTGTATCCTTGTTTTGATCAAGCATGTTTATGAGAGCGTGTGAGGGGGAACGTGTACATCAGTTGGAGTAACGGGGGTGGTGATGTGATAAGCTGACAACTTAATATCGCGATCCATTGGGTGTTTATCT
Source organism: Puccinellia tenuiflora (assembly GCA_012064385.1). Taxonomy (NCBI): domain Eukaryota; kingdom Viridiplantae; phylum Streptophyta; class Magnoliopsida; order Poales; family Poaceae; genus Puccinellia; species Puccinellia tenuiflora. The sequence goes on from QRDG01000356.1 coordinate 97,519, forward strand.
TACTTTGTTGCCTCACTAGGGATAAACCAAAATACCATGTTGCAAGGTATGAGGAGTGACAAGCCTCTACCTATGACTAGATCCAGCATGTTCTTATTTTCACTTCATGTCATTAATCTTAAGGCTATACTCTGAGTCATCTTAATTACTGAGGTGTTGTGATTTAGTTCGCATCTTGGTGGAGTATAAGTGAGACTAATAATCAAAAGGTCTCTATGTTAGGACGTGATGCCCATATAATTAGTAACATGTCATTAAACTTGTTTGCAATCTCATATGTAAATCCTATGTCTACTTATTTGCCACACTATATTAAAGAGAGAGTGCATTTGTGAAACCATGAACCCCGGCCCATTTTTAATCATAAGAAACAACTTTCCAACCACTTTTAAGCATTTTCTACATTCAGCCATTTTAAAATCAGAAAATACAAAAACACTTTTATTTATTGCATACACATATAAAAACCCCAAAAATATCATCCATCATCATTACTATCATCCTTGCATTACTACTTACCACCATTGCATATTTATTTACTATTTTGCATCCATTATTATCTTAATATCATTCTCACACCTTGTGCTTGACAACCACTTGGTGAGGTTGAGGGCACAAAGAAATCTACTTTGTTTGCAGGAAATCTAGAGAAGGACAAGGAGATAAAATCCCCACTACTGATTCCCCGAGAGTTCGATATTAAACCCTCGAGTCACCCTCGTGGGGAAAAAACTTCCACTTCTACATACTCTGCACTTGGAGGCTCAACCTATCCCATATATTATTTTCCTTTCAGGGTATCAAGAGTGCTTGTTGGCGTAGTTGAGGGAGAAACACTCTCATCAATTCCGTCATCACACATCCTTTCACTTTACTTTGTTATTGTATTGCTTAGTATATTTTTTGTTAGTCTTGTTTTGCCTTTTGTTTGCTCTAAAACTGAAAAACACAAAAAAAAAAAAAATTCTAGCACCTAGTTTATTTCGGTTTTGTCCTGTTATTATGTCTTGTTCTTTACTTTCTATAAATGGTTACTTTCTATGAGACTAGATCTTATTGGCAAGGTGGGTTGGCGTATGAACAACATAAATATTATAAGGAACACTGCTTGTCTAAAAAGGGGAAACACTTATGGGAACAAATAAATAAATAGAATAGTCTTGCTGAAAACTTTTGCTCTACTTATGATGAATCCTGGTGCCTTAATGAATCTTTTTTGCTGTAGGAGGCATAAACACCTCCCTTTCCAATTTGATTATAATGATAGGGAAGTATTGGCCTCGCTAAAGTAAACTATGATTTTCATAATCTTGAACAAATTGAAGAATTTGTTGTTTTTATGGGTGCCTATGAAATTACTTATGTGCTTAAAGATATTGATGATGCTTCCTACAAATCTGAAAATTTTGTTATACTTGGATATTGCCTTGAGTATTTCAAATGATAATCCTTATATTACTGAATTTCTTGAGAGAACTTATCCTCCAAAAGAAGAGATTGTTGCCTTGCAGGAAACCGTGGAAGAAAAATTGCTGAAGCTGAGATCTCATTGGATGAAAAAGAACAGGAGAGTGAAAGACAAACATAGGATCTACCTCCTAATGATAGTAACTCTCTAACTCTTACATTATATAATTACCCTCCATGCTTACCAATGGAGGATGAATGTTATGTTCCCATGGATTCTCTTGAAATATCGCTTTTTGAGGAAATCGATGCTTGCTACACTTATGACCATGATTCCCCTATTAAACATCACCCAAAACACAACCAAACCAAAAAGAAATAGAAGGTAGAAATAAAATGGGATACGGTTGTTTATGATGACTTATGCTATGAAGTTTATGATGGTCCCGTGTTACTTGATGATATTAATTATAATACTACTATAAATATGTTATTATGATTCCAATCATTCTAAAATTTTTTACGTTGCTCTTGTTCTACTTTTATATGCTGGTTGCTTCATGCCTCAATGATTTTTATAAGAAAGAGTTTTCTCTCTCTACGTTGAAAGTTTTATTTTACCTTCCTATGGTTGTCACTATGTTCTTCATGGATTTATTTGTTTGTGAAATACCAATGCATAGGAAGGTGGTAAGGCTTAAATTTGTTTGTTATTTGCTTCTTGATGCTTGCTTTTGTTTCAACTTTTATTCTTACGAGAGCATCATTAAAATCTTTTTGCCTAGCTAAAAGGCGTTAAAGAAAATCGCTTGTTGGGAGGCAACCCAATTTTTTGGTTTGTTCTTGTTTGGTGATGTTGCCACTGTAATAACTCCCTTTTATATTTTTGTTTTGGCTTTTGGTGCCAAGAATAGTCTCTAAAGAGAGATGACTAATTTGTGAGTTTGCTGTCCAGAAACAGTTTTCTGTTCTTTACTGTTCGAAAATCCAAAATAGCACAGAACATCATCTGTGGCTGCAAATTTTTGACAGAAAGCATCAGGGTTTTGTCTACCTTTCTCTAGTTTTAAGTTTTCTTATTTGAGGTCCAGAAGTGCCCCGAACAAATTCATCTTTACAGTCTGTTCTGTTTTTGACAAATTTTGTCCTTATTTTTGCATTGCTTTTTTCACGGGCAAAGTGGAGCTTTTTCAAATCTAGAGCTTTACTTAGACCTTTGTGACATTAGCTAGTGTTTTAAGAAAATTAGTTCATGATACGTGGTTTGGAACTGAAGGAAGATATTATTTTTTTGGACTAACCCCTCTAATGAAGTTGCTATAAGTTTTGCGTGAAGGAAGTTTTCAAGTATCCAAGTGCGAGGTGATGAAGGAAGATCAAGAAGGAATAAGAGCAACTCCAGCCGCCCCCCCAAGAGCCCCCCCAGGACCGTTTTTTGGATGCCGGCGGATGATTTTTCTCCCAGTCGCGCCCCCAGGGTCTCGTTTTTCGCCGGATTTGGCCCAAAAGTTATCCGGCGTACCCAGGCCGAACCCAGCGCGCTGGGTTCGGCCTGGGGGCGCCGGCGCAAGGGAAACGCCGCGCGGGCCAGCCCTGTCGGCGAGACAACACGATTCCCGCCATTATTGTTTCGCTTTCCCTCCATTTTCCTTCTCCATATACCGTAGCTCCCGCCGTTTCCCGCGGCAATCGCCTCCCATATGGCGCCCAAGAAATTCAACAACCCACGAGCCGCCGGCGAAGAACCACCGGCGAAGATGGCGGGGGGCGGGAGGGGTAGGGGGAGGGGGAGGGGGAGGGGGCGGCCGGACGGCTTGAGCAACACCGAGTGGGCGAACGAAGTCGACCGAAGGAAGACGCTCACCGCCGACCGCAAGGCAAGGGGCGCGAGAAAGAAGGCCAAGGAGGCGGAGGAGGCCAAGGAGACACGACGAGCGGCGGCGGCGGCGGCCGGGAAACCGTGCTTTCCTGCGCCGTCCCCACTGTATGCGCCGCACGGCCTCTATTTGCCGCCCGGCGCTTGGGGAACCCAAGGAAGCCAAGGAGGAAGCCAAGCAAGCGTGGCGTCACCGTCACCGTCGGTCTTCTCGCCGTCGCCGTCGCCCACCGCCTTCTCGCCGGCGTCGCCAGCAACACCCCACTGGAGGGGGGACACGCTGGAGTACGGAGACGGCGACCCGCACGGCGGATTCAACCCCAACATAGCGTTCCGCGGCCCTTCCGCACTCAGCGCCGGCACCGGGGGCTCGCCGGCCATGCCATACCGTGGTCCTCTGTTCCACCCTCCGGTCGAGTTCGATAGTACCCGCAGCGTGCTCGGCCAAATGCCCGAATCGCAGGAGTCACAGGACGCATGCATGGACGACATCATCGCGTCTGGCTCGGCGGCGGCGGCGTCATTCCCCCCGGGAGAAGAAGAGGCCGACTTTGCCGGGGAAGACTTTGCCGGGGATGAGTTCGCCGGGGAGGAGGAAGAATACGGCGAGTACGAGGAGGATGAAGAACAACCCGTCGCCGCGGAGGATGAGGAACAACCCGACGAGCGCAAGAAGAAGAAGAAGAAGAAGGCGGCCGACAAAGCCGAGCCTCGCATCAAATGGTCCGCCAAGGAAGACGAGTGTCTCGCCGAAGCGTGGAAGACGGTGAGCATTGACCCAATCACGGGCGCAAATCAGAACTCGGAGAACTATTGGGCGAGGGTGAAGAGATCGTTCGACGAGCGCAACCTTTGCGACCCCGAGTTCAAAGGATTTTACATGGCGCGCGGCGAGAAAGCGATGGCGAACCACTGGGCGGTCGTCCAGGCGGCCTGCAGCAAATGGCACGGAATCGTCGAGGAGGTCATGGCTCGCCCGGAGAGCGGCGCCGACGTCGAGCGACAGGTAAAAACCCCGACCCCGACTCCACTCCCGACGATGACCCCGACTCCGACAACGGAAGGCTCCACCACGAAAACGATGCCGAGCACCAGTACTACCCCTGCATCGTCGCCGCCGATCGCTGCATCATCGACCGCTCCCTCCTACGTGGTGCAAGTGGAGGACGACGAGCCGGCATCATCGCCGCAGATCGCTGCGCCATCGACCGACTTCTCCGTCGTGGTGCAAGTGGAGGACGACGAGCCGGCGATTTGAGGTCGACGTCGTCGATTTGGCCTCTTTTTGACCGAATTATGTTTTCTTTTAAGCTTGACCGGACTAGCGATGATCGCCGATATGTAGCGGGAACACGCCGATTCAAAAAAAAAGTGCCTTGGGGCTGAAAGCTGGGGGGCGGGTGGGAACCGAGGCCTCCCCAAGGCTTGGGGGGCGCCGGCGAACGGGCTAAAAAGCCTTCGCCGGATACCCTGGGGGGGGCCAACGGCTGGAGTTGCTCTAAAAGCCTAAGCTTGGGTAGGCTCCCCATGGATCCTCCTCTGAAATATTCAAGAAGTACAAGCGTCTAATCTTGGGGATGCCCAAGGCATCCCCTTCTTCATCAACAATTATCAGTTTCTCTCATGGTACTATATTTTTGTTCCTTTACATATTATGTGCTATTCTTGGAGCGTCGGTTTGTTTTTACTTTTAGTTTGTGTGTGTTTAGTTTTTTGGTCCTTGCAATAATTTGGACCCATGCATGCTTGTTTGGGAGAGAGTCACGCTCCGCTTTTTCATTATATACTCATGTGCTTCACTTATATGTGTTGAGTGTTTAGCCTTTTTTATTTATGCTTTTAGCTCTTGTTTTCAAGCATCTCTTATTCAGAGCTGTTAGATTTTGTAGATAGAAAGTCTTGCTCTATTTGCTTCACCCTTGTTGTTTTGCGTTGATTAAGTTGATTGGTGTTGGTTGAGTGGAAATTATCATGTAGGAAGTGTAAAAAGTGTTGCTTAAATCTTGTAGACCGTTGTCTTGAATCATTTATATTTGTCAATTGTTTAGAGATCTAAAGTAGATTAATACTTAAACTAGTGGATCATCTAGTAAGAATAGATTAGTAAATAATTACCGTAAGGCTTTAAAATTGTGATGCTTATCCTGCTTGGTGGCTCTGAAAGTCTAGATATTCTTTTGGTTCGTTAAACGAGGGAAAACTGCTACTAGCTACAATTCCGCCTTCGCTTGGGGCACCACCCAACTTATCAAAATCTACCATCAAGCGGTGCAGTGCACACAACTATAAATTATACTCCTGCGTGCTAACGAACAGGCAGCAACGTACCATCATCCGAGTTAATGGCCCGACAGAAGAGCTGACGTGCTGACACATCAGTTTATGGTACTGGCAAAAAATAATGTTGCATACATATGATAAACCAGGCCTTCCCTAAAGCATGTGTCTTCGCACAATATCATATGTAAAAATTGCCGTATTTAATTAATAGGTTGTATCCTAGAGCATCTCCAGCGGCACCCTCTTAGATTTGTTTGGCACCTCCCAAACTGTGCCCACTTTGGGTGCAGGACATTTGTTCGGCACATTTCGGGGCGCTCCCCACAGCGGCGCCCCCCAAACAGACTTGACAAGTGCCAGATTATTGGATTCTCTATGCAATTTATTTTTTAACCGATGAAAAATCATGGCACATGGGCACACCTAGCCGCATAAATTCTTTAAATGGGTCGCTTGAGGGTAGGCAGGCCACTCAATCCATTTAAGGTTCTTCTGCTGCCATATAACCATAAAAATATGACACATTAGTAGTATGCATAGCCATAGAGAATCTCGTGAGTGAATTGCTCGAGAATGGCAGCCCACTCAATCACTCACTGGATCTTATGTGTGCATTGTAGCACAGAAAAAAATATAACACGTGCGTGGCTAGGCATAGAAAATCCTGCCAGTGGATTGCTCGTCCGCCTCCAAGTGCGTTAGAGTGGGTGACATGTGGGCCAGCCTGAGGTAGAGGCGTGTCTGGACGTTGCCCGACATCCTCAAGAGAGCCTCCAAACTTAGGGGTGGCTCCGGGGTGAGTCATGAAAAGTTATCTAGCTCTAATGATGATCTTCTAGCATCCTATGCTAGTCTAAAGTTAGCTCATGAGACTATCACTACCAAGGTAACATCTTGTGAGCCTCATGTGGATAATAGCACAACTTTAACTAAAAATGCTATATTACCATGTGCTAGTCCTAGTAGTTCATCCACTCATAATATTGGCACATCTTATGATGAATTACTTTATTTGCCTTGTTGCTATAACAATGATTCATCTACCTCCTCTAGTACTTGTGTTGTCACTAACCATGTAGAGAAAAGAGGAGAGTTCAAGGCCCAAGCCACTTTTATGAAGAAAGGCTTGGAAAAGCGTCATGAAGGAAAGAGTGCACTTGACAACATGTTGAGTGTGCAACAATCCCCCAATGACAAGAGTGGACTTTGATTCAACTCCAACAACAAGAACAAGTCCAAGATTGATAAGAAGAAGGGCCAAGTACAAGTCAAGAATCCAGCCAAGATCATTTGCTTCAAGTGCAAGCTAGAAGGACACCATGTTTGGGATTGCCCAATGAAGAAGAAGCCTCTTAGTGAGAAGCAACTAGGGAAGCGGCCTCTTGTTCAATCTCATGCTCAACCATGAGTTGAACAACGGCCACCCCCTAAGAAGACTCAAGTCAATGCGCCTCAAGTTGAGGAGCCTATTAAGAAGAAAGAGAAGAGTCGATGTTGCTACCTTTGCCATGGCAAGGGTCACTTTGCTTCTTCATGCACCGTCGGTAACCTGTCCAACCCCATCTTAATTGATGATGTGTATTGATGCATCTAAAATGCATACATGAACTTTGCACTATAATAGTCATATTCCAATCATATTTGCATCATATAAGGGGTATATTACTCTTATTTAATGATTTTGGTAATTTATGATGATATCCCCTTTTTATGGAATTAATCCTGCGCAGGCAGAAAAACCCCTATTTCTTTCCTTATTTGTTTCAGGACATTAACGACGTCATAATGAGCTATAAATTTACGGGGGTCATTATTTTGGAAGGAGAAGATTTAGGAGCGAAAGAAGTCAACGAACGGAGGCCGGAGGACCAAAAAGGGGGGTCCCACGCGGCTACAGTACCAGGCCGCGTGGGCCCATCCCATTTGGCCCTCGTGGCCCCGTTTGCATCGATCCTTCGCACAGAAGCTTCCTCGTGACCTAAAAACGCCTATATAAAGAGCCCCCCGACGTTCTCCGAAGGGAGAGCCGCCACACGAGAGAAACAAGAAACAAAGACCAGGAGGCTGCAGATTGGAGGGGGAAAACTCCGGCGGAGCCCTGCCGGAGAGGCCTCCACCTTCTCCATCGACATCTCCACCGTCTCCATGATGAAGAGGGAGTAGTCCATCTCTGGACTATGGGTTTGTGGCAGTAGCATATGTATCTCTCTCTCTCTCTTGAGCTTCACTAATTAGCACCGTATGAGCTGCTGAACATGATTACGGTCACCGTTGTATTACCATTGTGGTGGATCTTTCTATGAGTTAATATATGTTGAGATTGCAATGTTATATTTCAGTTATGAAAGTAGATGCATATTATGTACCCCGTTCTTATATCCTTGTTATGATCAAGCATGTTTATGAGAGCATGTGTGGGGGAACGTGTGCATTAGTTGGAGTAACGGGGGTGGTGAAGTGATAAGTTGACAACTTGAATATCATGATCCATTGGGTGTTTACCTTACTTTGTTGCCTCACTAGGGATAAACCAAAATACCATGTTGTAGGGTAGGAGGAGTGACATGCCTCTACCTAAGACTAGATCCATCATGTGTTTATTTTCACTTCATGTCATTAATCTTAAAGCTATACTCTGATGTTATCTTAATTACTAAGGTGCATGATTTAGTTCACATCTTGGTGTAGTATAAGTGAGACTAATAATCAAAATGTCTCTATGTTAGGACGTGATGCCCATATAATTAGTAACATGTCATTAACCTTGTTTGCAATCTCATATGTTAAATCTATGTCTACTCATTTGCCACACTATATTAAAGAGAGAGTGCATGTGTGAAACTATGAACCCCGGTCCATTTTTAATCATAAGAAACACTTTTCCAACCACTTTTAAGCATCTTTTACATTCAGCCATTTTAAAATCAGAAAATACAAAAACACTTTTACTTCTCGCATTCATATATAAAAACCCCAAAAATACCATCCATCATCATTACTATCATCCTTGCATACTTATTTACCACCATTGCATATTTATTTACTGTTTTGCATTCATTATCATCTTAATATCATTCTCACACCTTGTGCTTGACAACCACTTGGTGAGGTTGAGGGCACAAAGCAATTTACTTGTTTGCAGGAAATCTAGAGAAGGACAAGAAGATAAAACCCACACTACTGATTCCCCGAGAGTTCGATATTAAACCCTCGAGTCACCTTCTTGGGGAAAAACTACCACTTCTACATACTCTGCACTTGGAGGCTCAACCTATCCCTAATATATTATCTTCCTTTCAGGGTATCAAGAGTACTTGTTGGCGTTGTTGAGGGAGAAGAACACTCTCATCAATCCCGTCATCATGTATTCACTTAGAAAGGATAGAGTTGGCAATGTGTTTGCCAAATTTGTAGAAACTCAAAGTGGTGTCAAGAGAAGAACCATTTGGGTTGCCAAGCCTATTGTGACTAACCTCTCAGGACCCAACTTGGTTGGGGACCAACAAGCTCAAACTTGATCAATAGGTTGTGTTGGAGGACATTGGAGACTTGGCTATCTTTGAAGAATTAAGGGAATTTCTTGATTATTATTTTCTCAAGCCAAGTCATTTGGAATATATTTCTCTATCTCATATCCAATGCTTCCTCCTTTCGGTAACTTGTCTTTAATTCATATATACATTGAAAGTTGCTTGTTCCCTTGCATGTGTTAGTTTTGTTCCTAGCATGTGCTTGTATGTGATATGCTACTTTCCTACTTGTCTTGTTATTCAAGGTTGTATATGATAGTTGTGTACCATGTATGTGTAACTTTGTGTTGAGTCTTTATTGGATCTTGTGTTGATTTCAATTGGCTCTTTTGAGAGATTAATGGACTATCCCATTATGGGGGAGTGATATGCTTTGTGCACTTCACAATCCTAAAAATGTGTGTACATGAGGCACACTGATGACTCCTAAGTGCAGGAGATCAATTGTAGTACCTTTCAAATAAGAAAAGGTTGTCGAACCCACGAGGAGCTGAAGGTATTGGTTAGCAAGAATGATAAATGAAACAATGAAAGATGCAAGTGTTTTTGTAATTTTTGGTTCTATAGATGTAAAAGAATAAAATGCTTAAGATAGATAGTATCAAGTAGAAAGCTCTCAAAGAGAGAGAAAGCCCAATCCCCTATGTGACAAGAGGACAAGCTCAAGTGATGTGTGTCTTATATGTGGAAAGCGTTCCCAAGGGCAGCATGGACATAACTTGGCATAGAGATCTATTAAACAACACGTTGAATATCTTGTCAAGTTTTAATCTTCTTTGGACGGAGCCATTGTCAGGCATAGCTAAATAAATAAACTAAACCCCTTATGATGGATCATGTGGCCAAGTAAATGACTGCACAAGAATTATTAAGACATAAAATCCCACCATAGCATTACACTCTAAGGTCCCCGATACTAATACCCCATAAAGTAACTTCATGACTCGTTCTCAGGTTTACTTGTCCCCCTAAGTCTTCCTCAATTCATTACACTACGGTGTTCTCCTATGAGCCCATATAGGTGAAGTGTTGTGCAGTCGACATTCGCACAACACCATCATAGAATCACATAAAAAGATAAACACTTGACCAGATACCAACATATGTCATATATAGATCATTCCCAATTCATCCTATGCCCTCAGGAACATATGGGGACTACTCACAACGTGCAAACATGATGATATTTAGTGACATAAATGGTTCAACACAATCTGAAAATATAACTTCACCTCCAAATAATGACAAGTACTCAATCACAAACATGAATAGAAGCACTAGACAAGTATCTAGGGTATAGCAACTCTCAAACTACGAGGGGGACGGAGTGGATCACGGAGATGGTGATGGAGATGGTGCTGGTCTTGATGGTGATGATGATGTAGAGGCCTCCTCCCACGCCAAGGAGGAGAGGTGATGATGATGGCGGTGATTTCCCCCCTCTCCGGAGGTCCGGAGCAGCAGGATCTGATCCCCCTCGGAGGGAATCAGGAGTTTTGCCGCCGCCGCCTCGGATGAACTTGGAAAAATTAGGGCATTCATTTTTCGTCGAGACGGCGTCGTGCTAAAAAGCCCCGAGCGAGGAGGTGCCCGAGGCCCCAGATGGTGGGCCCCACGCGGCCAAAGAATCTGGCCGCGTGGGCCCCCTCCTTTTGGGCCTCGTGGCTCTCCTCGCTTAGTTCTTCTTCCCTCTGACGTTCTCCCGATGAAAAACCGACTGTGCAATTTTCCTTTTTCCATTTGGGTCCCTGTAGCTCCTGAAACATTAAAAACAAGAAAAAGGAGGTTTTCTGTCTCCCAGAAATGAAATACCAAAAATAGGAAACTAATCCACAAACTAAAGCATGGACACTATCATGAATATAACACTAATTGGTAGGTCAAGCAATAATTAACCAAGTTTTAGCACAAAATAAACTTGATTGCAATTATTGCAGGACATTCAACAACAACCACCCATAATTAACACTCAATGAATTTTGGTTCGAGAAAAAAATTGGGATCCACCGAAATCTCTACAATTTCAAGAATATCTAAAATATTTTAGAATAATTTCGTCTAAAATATGTTAATTTACAGTACAATTTGATTAAAACTGAATTTCATCTAAAAATCAAAATAGTCTGACATTTGTGAGATGAATGTTGTCCATGCCCACAAAAATTACAAAACAATTATCGAAATTTCATTTAAAAATTTGAATCATACTTTGAATTTGCAATTGCGATTTGAGAAAATTTCAGGACCCACGGAGATCTCAATTTTTTTGGAAATCTCAAAACTATTTTGAACAGTTTCGTCTAAAATATGTTAAATTTTGAATCAATTTGAATTTTATGTGAAATAGTCTGACATTCAAGAGATAACAAATTTTAGCACAAATCAAAATTACAAGAAGGTTTGTACATTTTTGTTCAAGAAAAAATTGGACCCACCAATATCTAGATTTCCAAAAATCCCGAAAGTATTTCGAAATAATTTTATCTAAAATATGCTAAATTTAAATAAAATAAACAATAAATTTTCTACAAAAAACTAAAAAATTATGAGATAATATTTTTTTTGGTCCCCACAAAAATTACCGATTTTTGTTCGAGAAAATTTTAGGACCCACCAAAATCTCCAAAAATTAGTAAATCTCGAAATTATTTCATCTAAAACATGTGTAATTGAAATAATTTTTTATTAAACTTGAATTTCTTTTGAAGTTTATCAAAAAATATTCCTGAAATTGCAAGATAATTGTAAGTTGGTACCCACCAATATTGAAATTTCATGCACGTTGATTTCCAATAATCTCTGATGCAAACGTTTCCCCATAAGACCAATGCATATCCAAAATAAATTTTCAAAAAATGAGCAAAATTAATGCTAATTGAACTTGAATTTACGAAATATTCTAGGATTAAGCAGATCATGATATGCCAAAAAAAAATTCTGATTAAGAATTAGATCAAATATATCACAAATAAACATTGTTGGTCATTGCATTTCTCTTTCATTTCAAGCACCGAAATACATCGCAAATTATCGAAACATTATTTTGACAAATTAACTAAAACTCTATACTCATCAACAAATTTCCAAAGAATTTCCCTAAATTTGTACATAATTTAAAGCTTGTGTCAGCTGGTTCCACTCGAACATTGGTATGATACAAGAAATTAAGTAAAGAAGGGGCGAGGAAATGAAGAACACCAAATTCGTATTGCTTACCTATTTCAGTTCACGGGCAAACAATGAAACAGGAAGACCATCTGCTTTAGATAACAAATCAATTCAGGTACGTAGTTACTGACGGAAAGAACAAATGAAGTGACATAACAAGCAAAGATGATTTTGGATCAATAGAATATCATACGTATGAACACATCTTGACATCATTTACATAGGAAAATGCTAGCAGTGGATAGCACATCAAGAGGATTATCTGTGATACAGAGGAAAAATCGATGAAATCTCACCACAGATTTCCATGCCAAAATCATGGAAATTTACACCGAAGAGATAGAGGAGATGCACAGGTGTGGAACACAAGCCTGCTGGCTTCCACGGCACATCTGAGCGCACAACAACACACCTCAGAGTACAACGCTATGCCCATTCAAGTTAGGATGGCAGAAGTAGTGCCGCAAGACCCGACGACGCCCCGTTGCCGCCTGGGACATGGCATCCGCCTTGATTGTGTCGAGCAGGCCAGCAAAATTGCGTTGCAGGCCGATCCCTTTACTCCCTACCATACAACGCTATGAGGATTCGAAGCCTTGCCTCCTCCTGAATAAAACCTTCCTGAGCAGGCGTTCTCTGATAAAAATGTTGGTCCTGATGAAAGACAACTGCCATCTTGGCATTCTGCTGGGGAACACATCCTAGAACATTCAGGAAAAAACATTAATCATCTGGGAAGCACATCGCATCCCAATATGAAAAGAACATAATCTACCAACGTACTGTCAACATGGTGTCCTAAATTGGTTTAATGGAGACGAAGATCCAAGAAAATCAGGGCACCATCCATTGTTAACTAAAATAAAAATGATACCTGGTAGACATCTTTGTGCAGCATAATCATACTGGGAGAACCCTGATCCTCGTGGCTTTCCAAACATATCAAATGAAGCATAAGGCTGCTGCCACTCCAGAGCAACTGAAGGTGGATGGCAAGGCCTACAACCACCAAAAGGCGCCGAGCTGCTCTGGTCGACATTGCCGTTCCCGAACCTTCGAGTAGCATAACCATAATGGGAGAACCCTGAGTCTGGCGGCATGCCAAACATGTCAAGTGGAACACAAGGCTGCTGCGACTGCCTCTGTTGAGCAAGTTGAAGTGGATGGAACGGTCCACAACCAACAGAAGCCCTCGAGATGTTACGATGGACGCCGCAGTTCTCAATGGAAGGCAGTGGCACCGAACCAAACTTGTGAACTGATCCTCTCATCTTCCGGCACCCCCTTCTGAACTTGAACGTGCTGCATTTTCCAAGCACGAAAGGTTGGTCGCAGTTCGTGCCATCTCCTCTCTTGTTGTTGTAACCGGGGTAGTCGGTGATGTAGAAGTCGGTTGGCTTGACAAGATCGAGAGCAAATTCCGCGGCGAGTCCTGGAAGATCCCACATGTTGTAAGGATATTTTGTCTTGTGGCTGACATGAACTTCCCCGTCAGGACGAAGCAGGAGGCTCGCGCTGCGGAAGAAGGCCGTCATTAACTCCTGGTGTGCCCTGGAGCATATAACTAGAGGTTAATAAGACCAACGAAGCGATATTAGTAACATATTCTCTTCTATATCAATTGTTCACTAAAATCAGCTGCAGAAGTACTCGACTGATAAATAGCAGCCAGTGATAAGAAAAATCGGAAATGTTCGAAACATAAATAAAGCTTCTTATGGTAAAAAAAAGGCTACCATGACACATGTACTCAGACCTTATACCAGTTATAGCAACAGTTGCACACAGTAAATTGAAATGTCTTCCGCATGGCCCCTCATTCTTAACATGTTATTATTCTAGGGCAAAAGCTCACCTATCATTTATGCCTTAAGATTATAAGGTCGTCTAGCCCAAAGCCAGTGCTTTTTATTTCGGCCTTTGAGAAACTGTCCAAAATTAACTACAGAAGTGCAGGAAATGCTACGGGATAGTAACATGTAAAGATTCATACAGGATATGACTATCTTGTCCGATGGAAAAAATGACAAGAGAAAATAATTTATCTCCTATATTTTTAGTATGAAACACACATAATCATATCTATTGATGAATGTTTGCTAGTTCCCTTTTTATAGCATCACCTACAACAATGAATTACTTCAGACTGGTTTTGTACCTACGAAGTTTCAGGGATAACTTGGAAAAAATCATTGAACGTAGAGAATGCTACAAAATGAGAAACACAGAGATTCAGTCACAAATATGACCATTTGTGATACAAATATGACCATTTGTTATACAAATGAGACAAGAGTAGTCATGTTTGTGCCACAAATGTACACAATTTCCTTCTACAATGTGTTAAGCAAAATAAATATGCAAGGATACATGCAAACAATTGCACAAAATTCAACATTGTTTTTAGTGTAACAATACTTTTTGTCTTCTTCTACACTGAAAGATGTACAAATAATTTTGCACAATACTTTGCATGGATTCTTTTCCTTATATGTTCTTTCAGTTTTGTTCAATAGTGCAAGTACCTTGACTCATCATAGGTTCAGATAGATACACCTAATTAAGTAGCAACTGCGACATTGCCATTGCCATTGCATTCATCAATATGTACGCAAGAAATAAAGTAATTAGTCAATGCACAGACCTGATTACACGCCTGTCTTCTTCTTTCCCTCTGAATCCAGCATGGGGGAAGTTGAAAACAACCCTATCGAACCGTCTCATCCTGAGATCAGTATGCAGCCGCATCGTTTTTGCATCAACTCCATGCAAAATTACTGCCCCCATCTCTTGCAGCTTCGCCAAATTCGATTCTGCTCGTCTGTACCTTTTCTTCAGAGTATCTGACCAAGATCATTTTGGGACAAATAAATAGAAGTACGCACATTATTAATGACACCATTTCCGCACCACTGGCTTTCTTTCACACCCAAGAAATCAAATCAACCGATGTTCATACAATCAAAAAAAAAATCGGAGGAACGAATCTAAACCAGAGCAGTCGAGGGAAGTGGCGACGATGTTGCCGCCGGAGCCGAATCCGGTAGCGAGAGCCAATGAGAAGGAGAAGTCCCCTTCGCCGACGAGCAGGATGCTCTGAGTGGACGAGTACTGCCCCACCCACTTATCCTCCTCCTCCTCCTCTCCATCGAGTTCCTTGAGGACGATCGCCGAGAAGCCCTCGCGAGCGCCATCCGCCTGCCTCCCGTCGGCGACGGCCGCTGGGGTCTCCTCCGCCATCCCGCCTCCACCAGCGATTGCGACCCGAGCCGCGGCATTTCCCACGACATCCACCGGCGAAGCCCCCGCCATGGGCGCCTGGCGCCTACTTCTCTTCGGCGGCGGAGACTAGGCGCACCGGAGGCGGAGCAGGGTGCGGCACAGTAGCGAAAGCGATTCTCGTATCAAATCTTTGCGCGAGACTCGGAGGATGACATGGGGTCTTTTCGTTTCTTTTCTTGTCTACGCGACGAGAGGGGTTTGGGTTCGGCCGCATGTCTTTCCTCCGCTCAGGTTTAGCGTCTTCGCGACCTCTCGGCTTCATTGACTTTGATTAGAGAAAATGTGACACAACATCACACTAGGGATTTTGTCCTACAAAACCACAATCATATTTTTTCTTTTGGTTTATCTATTCATAGGGCGTCCTGAATTAGGCAAATTGTAACACACTCCGGTCCGTCGATTTCCGCAGAGCATGCACTTCGCATTCATCTCATTCTATCGAGATCCCCTTTCCTCATTCTCCCGGTTCGACCCCCAGTGTCTCGTTTTCCCCTCTCTCCACAGACCATGCCGATGGCAGATCTGAGGTGATTCTAGCGCCGCCGATTTCCGCAGAGCATGCACTTCGCATTCATCTCATTCTATCGAGATCCCCTTTCCTCATTCTCCCGGTTCGACCCCCCAGTGTCTCGTTTTCCCCTCTCTCCACAGACCATGCCGATGGCAGATCTGAGGTGATTCTAGCGCCGCCCCCTACTCCGCTGCTCACCGGACTCAGCTCGCCTCGACCCTCTCCACTAATTCCCTTCCAACATCGCCTCCTCCATCTGTGCCCTCGCGAAACGGTGTAGCTCACGACTCAACTTCAAGGTCAAAGTGGCCGGCCACGCGTGCCTCCTGCTGCTCCTCTGTGGCCTCCCTCCCCAGTCTCTTGATGGTCTCCTGTGCCTCTAGCGAGGTTGTCGACTGACGGGTCGGTGTCCCAAGCGCAATCCCGGTAAAGGATGCATCGGATCATCTCTTTAATTGTTTTGTGTGTAGGTCCAACTTCAACTTTACTGAGCTTTATATTTCTAGTTATTCGATAAAACTTTTTTCTTCATTGAGGGTGATTTTCTTATCTGCTACATCATACCTTTCATGTGGGGTGTCCCAACACAATCATCAAGGTCCCATGAACTTATTCATATTTGAGTGCATGCTTGTAACGCCTATACTTGTATCCACACATGTTCAGGATGGAACGTCGGGTAGTGGATTGATAGATCTCTTCACTCGACCTAGGGCGACAATGGTGGGTTGGGTTTTCCATCTCTTAGAATGGTGGCATCCTTGCCTGATCTTTCGGCCGTGGGTGCCTCCACCTTATGTAAGCATTCTCCTCCGTGCACAACACTTGTGGCCCCAATGGTTCTAATCTAAATACTACAAAAAACCAATCGGTGCAGGACAGCCCCCATGTCACTCGTTTCCAACCTTCGTGACCTATTTCAATTGAATCAAACCTAATTGGTTTTGTTTCCTTTAAGTTTGTGACCCTATAGATTCATGATCACTCATACATGATTAGAGTTACTTCTCAAAGTATCCTGACATGTCGCCGAGTCATCACTCACTCCCATGAACACTCGACATTAAGTCGATAGCTGGTAGCAACTCTTAGCGGAAAGTGCCAGCTCCCAAATGACAAAAGTCATCACGATAAACTTTCACAACGTGTCATATGGCTTATTTCCCTTTTCCTCATGATATACCTTATCAAGATTTATTCACTGGGCTAACTCTTAGTCAGAGTCCTTATTAACTTTTAACCGAGCCACATGGCCATGCTTCCTGAATCAAATCACTCGAGAAGGCCCAAATATTACCACTATGTGTGAGGGGAATAATCCATCTTGGTCAACCACACCATGGGCTTGCTTCACGGTTAACCCAAAATCTACCTTTGTAACTACCCAATTAAATAGTAGCGTTTGACAAACACTAAGCTAGTGGGCCCACAACTCAGGTTATGCGGGGATCTCGAATCTAAGGACATGCCATATACATTGTTTGAAACTAAAAAATGACAACTGTATCGTTGCACCTCAAAGTGGGATTGTCCGACTCGGTAAACTCCTTTACAAAGTTCATTTCTATCCGATTGGCATCACCATGCCCATGACTTACGAAACCAATTCATCATCCGAGTCGTATACTAGTCAAGAATATGTGTCCTTAAAACACTTATTGATTAGGTATCATAGAACAAGTATGATAAAATATATAGTTTCACAACTAAATTATATATTCGATGGTACATATCATTGATGATGTTCAAGGATAATTACATAAATTATGAATGCACTTAGAAAATATCATCATCACACGATTGCCTCTACGGCATATTTTCAACAAGAATTGTAATCCTCAATTGTACTTGTCTATTTGAGCAACATAAGGAATTTCATTCTCTCATGCATGGTGCAGTTTGATGTCACACCTCCATCTCGTCAGTGATACGACGCGTCTACGATCGCTTGGCTTGAGTGGTTTCATGGTTTCTTCCCTCCAAATCAACCCTCCTCAGGTCGTGTTTTATGTTGATCTAGCTTAAGAAGGAAATCAACTAGCGTTGCCATGAAATTTGTTGGGTACGATGGAGAGGTTGTCTAGGAGACTACGAATCGAACAACTCTGGTACCATAATGTAATGTTCTAGCCACCGTCAAAGTACGTCGGTTGATTTGGGCCTGATACATGTCCCATTGCCGGAGAGGTTGGATCAAGAGAAGGGACCTGAGAAGCACGAAAGGTTAGAGCGGGTAGATAAGGGAGGAGAGGACATATTAGAGGTTAATTTTCGATGGTCATTCAAATGCATATGGAGGTGTGTGTTCGTGGCATTTGGTAGGCTGGTGTCGTGTGGACGGTGGATCTCCTCGCTTGTGCGGTTTATTGGCCCGGGTTTCCTTATAAACAGGGAAATATATAGTATGCATGATTTTTGGATCTGTTTTCCCTTATAAAATAGATCAACTCTATTATATCTAATAGACCGGTGGATATCGATCACCTTAAGCTAAAAAGAATATACATGGTCTGATGCTTCTAACAAAGCATCCCTCACACACACCACGCTAACATGGCCTTGGTCCACAACCCAGGTCTAGCCCACAATGGCCCATCCAACAACCAGAGTTCATATCACATTTCTCGCTTTCTCCTTCTTATGTTTATTCTTATGAGGATGCTCTGCGCCTTATGCCATGATCTCCATGCTTATAGCTGGTCTGTCGATCATATTTTAGTCGTCACGTGGTGTCCCGCCCCAATGCGATGCCTGATCCTTTCTCTTGGTCCTTGTCCTTTAATTAATTGTATTCGGCATCTAAGACAATTGAATTTTAATGAACTTATAATTGATATTTTTTTCATGAACTACATGGTAGAACTTATAAGTCATGAATTTAAGTTTAATGCATCCGTTTCAAAATGATTGAAAAGTGAAAATATTTGAAGTCTGAACAAATTTATAGAAAAATATATCAACATCTATGACACTAGTTCGTCTTTTTAGATCCACTACAGACATATTTTCGTACTACATATGAATTTCACATTGTAGATATTAGCAAATTTTGTACTGATACACCGGCGGAGCTTAGTGGGGAGCAAAATGGGCAGTCGCCCCCAGCCCATGAAGGTTTAGCCTAATATTTACAGGTAATTGGTCCATTTAATATTTAAAATTGAACTAAAGCTCACTATTTTGGCCCCCAACCCATTTGCCCCCGCCCCCCAGGATTTAGGCAAAGCTCCGCAATTGTGTGATAGTCAAATTTAGAGAATTTTTTTAGATACAAGGCCAAAGGCCCGACGTTAAATTAATAACGCCAAAACGGCGAAAGGGTACTTGATGCTGCAACCAGCTTACACGAAAGAAACAACACACCCACACAAGATGACTCCCATCGGAGCAAGACCTGGGATCGCAAGCAAAGGCGCGGCCATTACAGATACTACACATATGGGAGGCAAGAGCCAAACGTCTACAGTGTCGGGCCGGAGCTCCTCCAAAGAAGGAGCCATTTTCACGCGCGCCGTCGAGAGCCTGCCGCCGCTGTAGCAACGCCACCGGGGGCCGACCACCCCCAGGAACCACACCAAACTGCCCGCACAACACCAGGCAGCACCGAGGGAGGAGAAGACCCGGATGTGTCGACCCGCGTCAAGCCTGGCCGAGGGAGAGACGCCGCAGCTCCAACCATCCGAAGACACCGCAGCTCCGCCAAACCTCCGTCGAAGAACCACACGTCGAGTGCTCCAAGGCGGTGTCTTCAAGAAGAGCACGACACCAGAGCGCCGCCACCGCCCAATCCGAGGATCTGGGTATTCACCCGGAGCACGAGGGAGACCGAGAGAGCACCGCAACGACACCTTCAACAAGGAAACGACGTCCGAAGACGCCGCTGTCGTGGCCCATAGGGCAGGGTTTCCCCTTGGCAAACACTCTGCCTCCAACCCGGGGGATGGACCGCCGCAGGACGGCGCCCACCCCACCGCCACGACGATCAGCTCCCGGCCACCACGCCGTCCACACGGTCAGTGGTCGCCAGCCAGCACCTGGGCCCCTGGCACGCCCGCCCGCCCGCCAAGAGGACCCCCACCACCCAGGGCCGCCGCCCCGGCATACCCGAACCACCACCGACCACCAACAACTCCGGCGAAGAAGCTTCCGCAGATCCTCGACCGGGCCATGGCGCTGCAGATGTCACCTCGACACCCCACAGCAGCACACGGCCCAGACCCCACGACCCAGATCGGGCCCGTCGGCCCAGATCTAAGCCCACGGCGCGCCCACTGCCCCACGCAGTCGGCGCACGAGGAGGGCCGCTCGGCCACGACGAGGAAGAGCACGGCCGCGGCACACCGGCCGCCGCGCCGACTCCCCCATGGCAGGGGCCGGCCCCTGCCAGCCCTCGCCACGCCGCCCGGCCGCGGGCGCCCGAGCCCCTCCTCCCGCTTCCGCCGGAAACCACCACCGCACACCACCAGCGCACGAACACCTCGCAGCCACCGCGCCGCCGCCGGAGCCGCCACGCCGCCACGCCCCGCAAGAAAGCGCCGCGCCCCCCCGGCCGAGACGCCCCGCGTCGCCCCCGCCGCGAGAGAGAAGGAAGGCCCCGCCGCCGCCGGCGACGCCCTCCGGCGGCGGCGAGGGGAGGGGAGGGAGGAGGAGGGGCTAAGGAGTGGCGGGGTCTAGGGTTTCGCCCAGTCGCTCGCGGGAGCGACGGGACGAAACGCGGCCAGGGGAGAGAAGTTCAGTGCTGATGTCTGAATTCTTCACTCCTTTTTTATTTTCAAGCAAATTTAGAGAATTTTAACTTAAGAGAAATATAGAACTTTAATTCATTGGAATAGAGGGAGTAGAAAATGGAAATCCACGGCTTATAAGTTCTACTCCATGTAGTTCAACGTGTGTTATTCTATTTTGTACCAATGCGAGGATAAAATTACGACATGTTTGCACCCTCAAGTACCGTGGTTCCTTAATTGTGATTGGCGGCCTGCCTAATCTCCTTGTTGTTTTACATAGAAAAGCGATTCTAAAGATAACCTCCTGATCAATAAAGAAAAGAAAGATAATCTCTCTAAGCGTTAATGGAATTGTTGCAACAAATGTTCGTTGTCTGACTCAATGGTGTTTATTCATCATATATTAACGGCTTGTCCCTTTACTCATACTACTTACGGAATTGTTCAATTTAATTTTTAATATTAGTCATCCAACCAATATCACGGATATAATGGGGAATTGTTTAAATGAGATTGAGAAAAACAATATCTCATATCCGTGTGGGAGTATGTGCTTTTGTTTGGGGCATATGGAACTATCAAAACGACATTGTCTTTAGCAAGGATGAAAATGGTCATTTCTTGCAGGTTATTCATATGACTAGCTACATGTTGGATCCATATGTGGTCCTATCTGATTCCGGAGGATTAACATGCATCTATGGCTTTTGAGTGCAACCGTCCGAGTGGTTGTACGAAATATCTATAACCATGGTAGCTGACGGTATACTAGACGACTGTGACGACTGAACAATGCCATTTTTGTCCATCTTATTCCGCTGGCTGATCTATACATGTGATCTTTGGGATGTAAACGCTGAACTTTAAACTATGCAATAAAATTGGTTGGGTTTAGATGCCGCGCAATGTCCCTTTGAACAAAAATGCAGTTTCAGCGCGTGTTACTCTGTTTTGTACCAACGAGAGGCCAAAATTCTAGCAAGTTTGCAGCCCTCAAGTACCGTGGGCTCCTTGAGGCCTCGTTCGGCAGCGGTGGATCAACGTGGTTTACTGTGTATTTTCCCGGCCCATAAAAAAACACGTCAAACCACTAGCGGGCCGTTCGGCAGGCCGGTCTTGGTCGGTCAAACCCCCAGAAAACCCCACGATCCACGTCGGGTTGGGGTGTAACGGAGACGCTCCTGCCCCCTCGCGTTTTGGGCCGTGGCGCAGGAAGCTCTCCCCAATCTCTCCTTATGTCGGCGACCTGCAGTATATAAGAACCGCAAGGACGGAGATCTCCCATCGCGTGACGCCGCAGCCGAGCCCGACAACTCCTCTATTCTGCAGCCAGCAAGCCGGAAGCAATGAAGACTCTTTCACAACCCGCTAAACACACTGGTTCTGCCCCTGCCACCGCCACCGGCGGCGACGAGCTCCTTCCGCTGCCCCTCTTCTCCGGCTAACCCTGACCGCTCCCTTGTAAGTCATATTCTTCTTCCTATGTACTGCTAGATGCAGAACGTTATTGCCTAAGGTTCTTGCCTTGAATCAGATCCCGTTTTGGACTGCCGCTGCTCTTTGCAAATGTTCTCAGGTTGATGGGTGGTTGGAATTTTCTTTTCTAGTCACCGCTACTAGCAGGTGCAATCATAGCTGGAAAATGCTTCTTTTCTTGCTCGGTGGTAGCAGTCTAGTTGATCCATGCGTCTTTGCTTCTTTGCTTCTTTGCTTCTTTTACATGTCCATAGTACAGTACATGCTGAAAACACCTTGTGGCTAACCCTGTACGCCGAACACGTGAGTTGATGGTAGGGGATTAATGAGGAAGGGAATCGAGACGGGGGAGGAGTATTGGGTGAGGTAAGTGTTTTCACCCAAAACTCTCGGGATAAGACACAACGGAACACCACAAAACCCCTCTACCGAACAAGGCCTGAATCAGATTGACGGCCTAGTCTCCATCTCGTGGGTGGGCATGAAGCGGACGTGCGAACCGCAGGGTGGATCATACTGTTCCCAATCACGTCAGCAGCACACCATTTGTCCTAAGCACCTGGACAGCGCCTCTTCACTAAATGATTAGTTTGTCCCGAAACCAATCATTTGCAAGTCACGTCCCTCTCGATCCAGCAGGAATTCCAAGCCCAGAGGTCCCAATTCGGAAAGAACACTGTGCAACTCTGCTCCATGAAAACGATTGCGCAATCGTGCAACCGCATGATCTGCTCGTGCAGTCGTGCTCCGACACGACCAAGACGAAGCTGCTGCTGAAATGGCATGCTCTTACTTGCTCGCACAGGTTCATGTATGTACAAGGCCAGATTACACCTAAATACAGCACCAATTGCTACATCATGATCTACATCATCGGCTAGTCAACAAATTACTAGAACTTGCTTAGTCGCTTTGCTAAATTTACGGAGATCACTAGCTCTGAACACCGATTCCAAAATTTGGGGCGTCGAAATCGGATCCATCCATCTCAGGCAGAGTAGTCCGAGATGGCGAACGAGTCGCTTCCCGAGCGCGCGCCGCCCCGCGCTGGCGACAGCATCGGCGCGGCCAAGGCGGCAGGCAGCGCCGCGGCGGGCGCCGGCTTCGTGTCGTCGGCCGCGGCGGGCCGCCTGATCTCCTCGAGCAGCGCCACGACGTCCTTCATCGCCGGCCGGTCGTCGGCGCGGTGCGACACGCACAGCGCGGCCACGGCGAGCACCTGCCGCATCTCGTGCGCGTCCGCCTCGCCGGCGCTCCCCCTCAGCCGCGCGTCCAGGAGCTCGTCGTCGTCGCCTCCTCCGCGCCTCGCCTGCTGCTCCCGCACCCACTGCACCAGGTGCGCGCCGCCCGGCACCGTCGGGTCCAGCGGGTGCCGCCCCGTCAGGATCTCCAGCAGCACCACCCCGAAACTGTACACGTCGCTCTTCTCGCCGATCCGCTGCATCGACGCGTACTCTGCATGTACAGTAATGATCAAAATGTCAGCACAAAATGATCAAAATTTACAGTAATCAAGTGCGTGGAAGGTGTAACGGAATTCAGTTTCGGACCTGGTGCCATGTAGCCGTAGGAGCCGGCGAAGCGCTGGGGCTTGGAGGAGTCGTCGTCGAGCTTGCTCTGCCCGGAGGACAGGACGCGGGCGAGGCCGAAGTCGGCGAGGTACGGCTCGTAGGCCGGCCCGAGCAGCACGTTCATGGACTTGATGTCCCCGTGCAGGATGGCCGGCACGCAGTCGTGGTGGAGGTACGCCACCGCGTGCGCCACGCCCAGCGCGACGTCGTAGCGCGCGCCCCAGTCGGCCGCGGGCGCGCCCTTGGCGACGCCGCCGCCGCCGCCGTGCAGGAGCCCGCTCAGGCTCCCATTTGGCAGGTAGCTGTAGAACAGCAGCCGGGTGCTGCTGCCGCCGTTGGCCGCCCACCCGAGCAGCCGGACGATGTTGCGGTGGCGGATGGATCCCAGCGCCGCGATCTCGCTGCGGAAGGCCACGCCGGCGGTCGCCTCGTCCGGCGACCACATCTTCTTGACCGCGATGGTGTAGCCGTTCGGGGTGTCCACCCTGTACACCACGCCAGAGCTCCCCGTGCCGATCACGTTCGCGGACGTCAGCCCGCGGAGCACGTCGTCCATGGAGATGTCGAGCTTTTGGTACAGCGTCACCTCCCACGTGCCGTGGCCGCCTTGGACGGTGGGGCTGCAGCCGCCGCCGCCGCGGCGGGCGCGGGCAAGCATGTAGGTGGCGACCACCAGGAACGCTGCGCTGACAACGGCAAGAACGGACATGACTATTTTCAGCGTCGTGATGGCACCGCGCCGGGAGGACTCGTCGGAGCCATCCCCGACGACAAGGTGGCGGTTGCCGGCGAGATCGCTGAGAGGTAATTTCTGGAAGAAAGGGGTGTTCGGGAGCTCGCCGGAGAAGGCATTGAACGATATGTTGAGCGTGACAAGGTTCTGCAATGCCGCGAGTGGGTCGAGGCTCCCGGACAGCTCGTTGTGCGAGATGTCGAGGCTGCCAAGCTTTTCAAGGCCAGCGAACTGCGGCGGGATCTCACCGGAGAGACGGTTGCAACTGAGGTTAAGCGAAATCTCCAACCACTGGAGCGCGCCGAGCTCCGCGGGGATGCCGCCAGAGAACGCGTTGTCACCGAGGTCCAGCAGCTGGAGCTTCTCGCAGGAGCCGAGCTCCGGCGGGATGCCACCGGTGAGCCGGTTCTTCCCCAAGTAAAGCTTCGTCAACTCCGGCATCAACGCGACGCTGGGCCTCAACGGCCCGGACAGCTGGTTGTCGGAGACGTCGATGAGCTGGAGGCTGCGCGGCAGCGCGTCAGGCAATGCGCCGGACAGAGCATTGGAGTGCAGGTCGAGGAACTGTAGGCTGCCGCACCCGGCAATGGCCGCGGGCACCGGACCCACGAGGTGGTTGCCGCTCATGTCGAGGAAATTGAGGTTCTTCAGGTTGCCGATCTCGGCGGGTACCGTGCCGGACAGCCGGTTGTCGTTGAGCCGGAGTCGGTAGAGGTTGGTGCAGTTGCCGATGTCCGGCGGCACGACGCCGGAGAGCTCGTTGCTCAACAGCAGCAGCTTGGTCAAGTTCTGCAGCGCGAACAGCTCCCTCGGGATCGAGCCGATGAGGTTGTTGTACGACAGGTCCACTGACTGGAGGCTGGCGCACTCAGCGAGGCTCGCCGGCACGCCGCCGGTGAGGCCGTTCTTCCACGCGTAGAACAGCGTGAGGTTGCGGAGCTTCGGGAATTCGACGCGGATCTCCCCCGACAGCGCGTTGTTATCGATCTCGATGTCCGTCAGCGAGGTGCAGTTCGAGAGCTCCGGCGGGATGGTGCCGGTGAGCCGGTTCGTACTCAGCTGCAGCTGCTGGAGGTTCGACAGCCGGCCAAATGTCGCCGGAATGCTGCCGGTGAGAGAATTTAGCGAGAGGTCGATGAGGGTGAGCTCCTCGCACTGGCCGAGCTCCGGTGGAATGGCGCCGACGAGCTGGTTCTGCCAGAGCAGCAGGGTTTGCAGCTTCCGGAGCCGACCGAGCTGCGGTGGGATCGGCCCGGAGAGAGAATTCTGGTAGAGGTAAATGCTGGTGAGCTCGGTGCAGTTGCCGATGGACTCCGGGATACCGCCGGAGAGCAATGTGGTGTAGATGGCGATGGTCTGGATGTTCTTGAGCTGCCCGATCGTCTCCGGGAGGCTCCCCGACATGCCGGTCTCGGCGAGGCCGAGCATGGTGAGGTTGGTGCAGCCACCGATCTCCCGTGGCAGCGGGCCCTTCAGCGCCTGGTTCCCGCCGGCGCGGAGCACCTCTAGCTTCTTGAGCCTGCCGATGCTCGCCGGGATGGTGCCGCTCAGCTCGTTGTCGTAGAGCGTGAGGTGCGTGAGGCTGGCGAGGTCGCCGATTTCGTCGGGGATGGCGCCGCGCAGGGAGTTGGAGTTGAGCGCGAGCGCGTCGAGCTTGGCGAGCCGGCAGAGCTCGGGCGGGATCGCGCCCGTCAGCTGGTTCTTGCTGAGGTCGACGGTGACCAGCGCGCCGTACCCGCCGATCTCCGGCGGTATCGCGCCGGTGAGGTTCGTGCCGGAGAGCACCAGCGTGCTCAGCGACGGCGCCAGCGGCTGCAGGTTCGCCGGAAGCGGGCCCTGCAGGTCGACCCCCGTCACGCTCAGCTCCACGACGTCCCCGCGCGCGTCGCACGACACGCCGAACCACCGGCACGGGCTCGGGTCAGACGCCCTCCACGAGTCCAGCGCGCCGCCCGTGGGCCGAAGCGACCGCCGCCATTCCAGCAGCGCCTGGCCCTGCTCATTGACGCACTGGCACGGCGCGATCAGCAGCGCGGCGGCGCAGGCGAATGATAAAAGAAGCGCGAGCCTCGGTGCACCGGTGCAGAAGCGCGGCGGCATTGGCGCCCGGTGACTGACGACGTGAGACGAGACGAGGTGCACGCAGTGCGCGCGAGATGGGTGATGGGTGGATGGCTTGGTGATGTGATGTGGCGCCTATTGCTTGCTAGTGACGTTGGGATTGTGGAGTGGGAGACCCCATGATTTCTTTATCTATACTAGTGCCATAAGAGGATTAGAGATCTGGATCCAAATTGAGCACAAATCAAGTCTAATCCTGCTTGGTCTATCAAGGAACAGATTTGGTAGTGTAGTGTAGTGTAGTGGTGGGAACATGGGAGGAAGGTGGTGGCACTCACTCACAGCCATCATCTGCATATGTTTAGGCCTAGTTGCTGTACTTATTACTGTTGCCATGACAGTGCCCCTAATCTGAATTGTTAATTTGCTGTCTTCCGAGGTGAAAACACCTGCTCTTTCTCGTGCTCTGTGAAAAACAGAGTCTTAATTCTCTCGGTAATCCAACTTGTTCCATGGGTTGCAGTGTCAGAGTAAACCTTGTTCCTTTGTACTGCATTTATGCAGGAGTTGACAGTGGCTGTTACTCAAGGAAGGAGGTTGTTTACTGTTCTTTTTAGCGTGCATGGTCCGGATGCCCACCCTCGCTTTCTTTGGGGGTTAACCTTCCAAATGTTTCTGATGGTCTGAACCCTTAACCGTTGCTTTGCCTTTGCGGCTACCTCTTTGCGAGGTGGAGGTGTTCTTCTGCAGATCTGCTACTTTACAGTGATGGCAAAGTGATTAAGTACAGCGGTAATTTTTTGTAACTTGAGCTCTATTAGTGTTCCTGTGACACAGTAAAAGAAGTGCTGCTTGCAAGTGAAACATGCTCCGTTTCCTGGTCAATTCAACAAACTTGTTCTGAGCTTCTGATCTCCCCATTCCTGTTTCCATCATGAAGCATGTCTCTCTGTTTACCTGCAGTCATCTTTATCTGCAGTTTTGACTTCTGCCACATCTGCATGAGTTACTATGATCAGTCCGTAGTTATCAGGATTCAGGAACAACCAGGAATACTTGCAAATATCCTTTTAGGATCAATGCATTTTCAAAATAAAAATTATGATTCATGTTTCTGTCTTCCTATCTTCTCAAACACTCAGAAGAATTGTTGGGCATTACATGATGTGGTGTTTATAAGTTCTCAGACAAATGAAAATGGAGTTGTACTCCTTGACAATTATAATGGCAGAACTCACAACCCAAAATAAATTATAACCTTTTCACATGTACCATAACTTTGTCATTTCAGTTTCAGTCAATCAAATATCGGAAGACCGGATTCTAAAAGAATTACTGCAGCAACAATGCCAACCAGTCTATTTTCCGCTATAACCGGTTTGTCAATTTCCTTTTCATAGATTAACTCAAAAGTAATATGTGATTCATTTTCAGTTAATGTGTGCAATCAGTGCGGCAAGTTTGAATTATACTTTTCTGCAGATGCTTACTGGAGTTGAGAAAGCATGTTCATCTCACATGCCCCAGTTTTCAAAAATAACACTAGGAGGATACAATAACTGGCAAATCTTAAGTTACTTCCTGTGAGCTCATCATGGGCATTAGTGAGTCTTGTGGGTTAAAGAAAAGGGGCAAGACATAGGTTCCCTAAGAGAGGAATCTTAAGGTGCACATGGCAGTAAAGGGGTGAAGGTTAGTGCCATGCCATAGAAAAATTAAGCAACTTACCCATGTGAATAGGTGGCTAACCACTGGAAAGTAACCGAAAAGATCAGATGCGAGCTGGTTAAAAACTATTTCTTTCAAGCAAGAACATGTACATGTCTTTGAGTGCAAGGGACAATGAGGAATACGATATTAATATAGAATTTGTGCATTTTTAACCCACCTACTGTAATTAGTTTACTCTGCCTATCGATCTGGACTTAGCATCCTCGCCACGGCTGGTAGATCCCTGTGGGGTTTTGAGTGATTAACATTTTGAGCATCTAATTTACAACTTTTTTCTAAAGTGCCTAGTTTCCACCTTGTTGTGGTGGATCCAATTATTTCACCATGGTTCCTACTTTCACTTTGTTATTTGAATTATTATCTGCCAAAATCAAATAAGTTCAGTTATCCTCCTACCAGAATTGTGCTCATTCGAAACAAATGTTTCAGAGATCCTGTTAGAAATGGACTGATCTTGAGATGCAAAACTTGAATTGCAATAGGTAACTACCTAATCATTGTACCAATAAACTTGATCCCAAGTCAAGTCAACTATGCTAAATTAACTTTGTGCTGGTAGAAACCTAAGGTATTAACAGGTAGATAACACACACTAATCGACCGAGGATTACGGCTCACTCGAGGTTAGAATGCGGTCACATGGGTGGTGACTTACCCTGGACAGGAGACATGTTAGGTTTTACAAATGGTTGATTATGCCTTGAGTAACATGGCGATGGATGGATGGATGGACGGATGGTAACATCACAGGAATATGAGCAGGATTTGGATTCAGATCCCATCAAAGACAGGACGGAGTCACAGAGCACATGGTTAAGATCGATCCCGGGGTTTAATTAAGATGAGAACTTGTACTACTACCTTGCTGGAGATGTGATGCAGTTCTTTCACAGCTAATTCTTCCGTTAGTTCCCTGACATTAGGACTTTTCCCTGCAGGCCTGCTAGTGCTTGCAGCCAAGATCTGATCCAGTGCCTTCTGTTTCCTCCAATAGAAAATGGCTGGTCGTAATTTTTACAGAAAACTTTTCGCGCGGATAGATCCAGTTTGAAAATGTCTGTGTGTGCACTGTCAAAAGGTAATTAAAGTTAAGTGCCAGTTAAGAACATTCTGTCACACAGAGGTTGAAATAGTTTAACAATGCTGCAGAAAGGATGAAGTACATTTTTTTTCTTACTTCTCACATTTTGCCAGGAGTAGTGGCTAATGAATGCTAGAACTAGCCATCGATTTTCGACATTTTTAGGCATCTAGATGGCTAGTAAGCCATTAAAGTCAGTAATCCACTATGCATAGCTAGCTGTTGGAGTCTCACATTCTCCAAAATCAGAACAGTATAAACATTGCTGCACGGTACAGGGATAAACTCTTCAGTGTCTCACGTTTGTCACTTCTTTTAGGTGCCTTGTAGATTTATAGAGCTACAATGCTAGAGATAGCAACACCAATTGCTGTCAGCAAATCAACCATTGATAGGGGTAACTGTAATCTCCACTGTAACATTTAGTCTACCACACAAGGTCATTTCTGTCAGACAAAAACATTCTGTCAGTAACAAACTGCAATAGGTAAAGAACGGCAGCAGAATGGGGTAAACTTACTTGACGTTCTCTCGTTGAGTTAGCAGTAGTTTTTTTTTTTTTGAAGCAAAGAGCATTCATACGAGTAGGGAAAACAGTACAGGAGCAAATACAAGTACGGACACACACAAAGGATACGAGCACAGCCACAGCCGGCCACCTTTTACAGAAAGGACACCCGAAAAACCCGAAAAGCACCCAGGTCCTCGACGTCCTTCAACCTCGCGACCACCGAGTCCGCACCCCTTCCGCCTCAGGCAACGCCGGAGAAGAAGACGCCGCCCAGCAGATCGCCCCAAGGTGCACAAAGAGCTCCAAGCACAAAGGCGAAGACGAGCCGCAGTAGACACCAGCTCCAGCAAGCTGGTGTCAGAGTTGCTCGGGGTGCGTCCCTGGCCGATGGACCTTCGGCGTTCAGAGTTAGCAGTAGTTACCGCCCTTGCAATCTGTGGCACCTATGGTGTGCTACAAGTAGGCGTCCAATTTTCCTAGCCTGGGCAAGGCTGGAAGCAAATTGATGAATTTGGGGTATGTGCCTGCCTCACTGAGCCTATATGCTCTGATCGCAGCCTGTCGTGATTACCTAGCTTCTCTCAGACATAGCCAACGTCATGGCACGAGCATAGATTCAGTTTCAAAACTAATCGAAGAAATATGTAGATTTGATCAAGTTTGCATATGCTTCAGTTTCCTTCTGAAAGAAAAGGAACATGGAGATCGATTTCCATCATCCTACGCTGGATTAGGATACATCATGGTCACTTGATTTCAATGAGCATATATTCATAAATATTTGATACAGTGCTACGCAGCCGGAATAACCTCTTGTCTACATGTTGATTCATCGGAAAAAGGGAGTTTGCTTTCCACACATTTCTCTTGTCCAGATAGCATAATGTGCACCGATGCATTTGTGATATCAGCAAAACCAAAGGATATGGACTGCCGCTTTGCCCCACTTGCGTAGTTCGGGTGGCACGGCACCACCCCATGTTTGTTGTGTTTTGCACTTTGCCCGGTGGAATGGAAACGTTGCAAATGGATCGATTTGTCGTGCACTTTGGAGTCCATCCGGATCACCGCCTGCCCCTTTCCATGTTTGCATTGGAAGTGCGAACTACTTTATCTCTTGTGATCTGTTGCTGCTGCCTAACTTAACCATGTCTTGTTTCTCTCCTTCTTGGGTCATTTCGGTGTCCCCTAAGCACAAAACCTAGTGGTTGGAGAAGGTGTTGCTCCTCCTTGATTTCAGGATTTTGCTCTCTACACACACACATACTACTAGATACATGGCTTTATCTTTTTGTCTCGAGGCATTTTTCTATGTGGTGAAAAGGTTGCATCTGGTGCAACCGGGATTTGTTAGAGCTTGCTTGATGTTAGGTTATGCATTATCATAATATTTTCTGTTGATTTGCTTAGGTGAGAGGGAGATGACACCGAAGATCGGTTGCAAGAAATAAACAAAGTGTGCACGAACATACGGATTCGGCAAGCTAGCGTGTGCAAAAGATAACGGATGACACTTTAATTAAGAGTGCATGTATGATTGGCTGTCTAGAGGCAATAATGCTAGCTGATCTGGTGAACAACTCTATGATTAAATCACAAACCTTGGATGTATCGCATATAGTTTATTCCACTATCAATTTAAGGCAAGAGACACTTCTTTCATGAACTCGATGGTTTGGAAAAACTGGAGGACCCCAAAATGGAAGCTTTCCCAAGGTCTGAGTATGGGTGGCCGACCGGCTCAACGGTCGGGTTGGCCAAATTATGGGCTTTGACAATTATGCAAGTAAGAGCTTGAGTTGGCGGCAGTGGCAGATTCAGGATTTTACTAAATGATAAACCACACCAAAAAATCCACATATGTATCAAAGGGTGAACCAAAAATTTCACATGTATTTCGGTAAATTTTATTTCAGCAAATGAGGTGTTCCGAATA
Organism: Puccinellia tenuiflora; assembly: GCA_012064385.1. NCBI lineage: Eukaryota > Viridiplantae > Streptophyta > Magnoliopsida > Poales > Poaceae > Puccinellia > Puccinellia tenuiflora. The sequence goes on from QRDG01000356.1 coordinate 129,403, forward strand.
GCGTGAGCTGACAAAGAACATATTTTGGCATCACAAATATGTTTTAATAGTATATATTTATTTTCCGCAGCACTTTGCAAGAAAAGTATATTCCGGCTCATTGAAAATGATTGGGACTTTTTATATAGCAAACTTTGACTATAATTTTGGCACATACATAACAAACTAAATATATAATTGTGTATTTTTCACCTAAGTTTGTAATCACGAGTTTGTTTCTTGGTTGAGTAAACTATGCTTGTGTGCACTATAATTTAAAAGATCTCAACCTAGCAACATAAACATATTAATATGGCATAAGTAACACGAGTATCTATATAGGGAACAATGTGTACATTAAATATAATGTATCACTAAAATATACGATAAAAAAGGAATAAAGGAATAAGAAGAAATAAGGCTCAAATTATAATATCAAGAAGAAATGATGCTCGAATTATAATATCTAGGAATAAAAAGTGGTAGCAAGGTGCAAATAAAATGGTAGAACAAAAGGTAAATTTGGGTATTAAAGTTCCCTACGATGTAGATCGGTGGTTAGTACAAGTTTTATACTCCCCCAGAGCAGAATTAGTTGACGCATATTTATCTAGATATATAGATGTATCTACATGCTAAAATACGTCCAGATACATCCGTGTTTAGACAAATCAACGTCAACTAATTCGGAAAAGAGGGAGTAGTAATTTGATAATGCAATATCTGAATTTTGACAATTTTTATTTACATTTCTTCAGATGTTACTGCTCATAATCAGTGGATAAACATTACTGATATTAATTTACTAATCCTATTTATTTGCTATTAATATATTAGTGTTATTAATCCATTTGTCCATCCTTAGTGAATATAGATTTCTTACATTGTTGTCTGCTTATTTAATACGTAGTACATTGCTTCCATCTGTTAGTATAAATGTACCGCATTATAATAAAATTTCCTATGCTAGAGCTAGCATTGTCAAAGAAATTCATTAATGTGCTGAAGATAGTGTGTTAATGTAATACCCCGCAGTTATAGGATCCGAGAGGGTAGAATTAGGAAGTTTGCATCTTTGCACCCATGCATGTTTGGAAAATCTGAATAATTTTCGGGCTTTTGTGTAAAAAGGACGGGTACATCGATACAAGACAAACATCGATGACTTGGAAACTTGTCACTGACTAGTAGTCGAGAGTTGTCGATAAAACCCTAAGTCACTATTTTTCAAATCTATATTTTCAAAAAGGGAAGGTTGTATGAATTTACAAGTTAAGTCATCTAAAATTCAATTCAACAAAAACACATCTCTTATATCCCTTATCTTATTTCTCCCAACACAACTCAAAAGACAATTTGGAGATGATATTTAACAAACAAACATTGATTCATCCTAGTCATTGTTTTCTTATATCATCAACTCACATACTTAATTACAAACTCAAAATACAACTTATTTTTATACACATTCTTCCCAATTAAATTCATACAAGTCATTTCATTGAATAAAAATGAGATGCTACACAAAATCATCTCATGTCGTCACAAGTATATAAAATTTATTTTTGAACGTCTCTCATAATTATTCTTAACAAACAGAATTGAAAAGATTTCAAATTCATTACATCATTCAAAACAAATTCAGTTTGATACAAGTGTCTTACAAGTGGAATTTCCACAAAAATTCATCAATTCAAATACCAGAATAATTTACAACAACTTTACATCACAAAATAAATACAGAAAATAAAGAAGAAATCCTAAACTAATTCTTCATCTTGATCTTTTTTGGAATTATTCAAACCTCCACAAAACAAATTCACAACAAATAAAAGAATTTGGGTTAGGGTTAAAATGTTGCCAACACCACTTGGTGCTGGTAGTTCGGTGCAGAGAGAAGGATGAGAGGAAGGAGTAGTATCTGTTCTTACCAAATTACACACAAGCCTGTGAACCAGGGAACTGGATTAACTGAGCTTAACACATTTATGCACTAGAAGGGAGCACAGGAAAGCATCAAATAGTATTTCAAAAGCCGCATAGCAAGCTAGCTACTGTGTAACTCTTTAAGAGGCATCACAGCAAGCCAAACAAGCTAAAAAGCTCTAAAAATCATTTCAAGACATCTAGAAGCAGCAGTAAGTGATCCTACATCAAGAACACATGAAATCCATCACTACAGACTATTCTAAAATCATTTTGTCATCATCTAAAATATTCACAGAAGCTATCTGAGAAGGAGAAGTGATCTAACAAGCTAAAACACATACTAATTCATCTAAAGAACACTAAACATGAAGCAGTTGAGCAAGAAATCATCATGAACACATGAACCCTAAATCACCAAAAAAGGAAATCATGCTTTAGATCATTTTGGCATGTATAGCTAGCTGGAGAAGGAGAGATCAGAGAGAGAGAAGTGTGGAGGAAGTACCTGTCGCCCATGGCCGTAGCTCCAAGATGACGGGGCATGCCCGTGTGGTATGTGGAGAAGGACCATAGGAGAAACGAGCACCAACACCAGCACCACGACGGCACAGGAGGCGAAAACCTGCACCAGCCACGGTGAAGCACCTCGGGGAAGCGGGAGCACGGCGGAGCCGCGCAGTCACTGTAAGCGTAACCATAAGGATGGGTTGCATACGACTTTGTCAAGCAAGGAAAAGTAGATCGAAGGGGAGAAGGAGGAGCGGAGCAAGAGCTCTCGATTGCGCCCAACCGCGGCGGCAGAGACGGCCGGAGGACGGCGAAGGCAGTTCGGTCGCCAGAGAGGGGGAGGTAGAGTGAGAGAGAAAGGGAGAGAGGGGAAAGTGGCTCGGACAATGGACTGACCTGAGTCAGTTTGACTTGGTTCAACCAAGTAAGACCAAAGGGGTATTTTGGTCTTTTCACAAATCAAATCTGAATCGAATTAAATTCAAAAATTGAAAATTCAAATAAATTCCGAAAAATAAACTAAAAATACGTTTTCAACTCAAAATTTTATAAGGAGTTCAAAATTGAATTTATTTCATTTATTGAAAAGGTTTTATTGAGTGAAAAATTCATAGATCCTTAAGTGGATATGAATTGAATTATCTTCAAAAAATAAATTATTTTCTAAAAATAATTTAATTTTTTTCTTGGTGGAATAATTCAAAGGTCCTTAAGTGGACATGAATCGAATTATCGTCAAAAAATTCAAGGATCCTTAAGTGGAAATGAATTGAACTATTTTCAAAAATTATTTTCTTAAAGAAGAACAATTTGAGAAATTAGTGATAAATTCAATATTCATAAATTGAACTCTATTACCATTCTTTAAATGACTGTCATGTTACTCATCCTAGGTAAAGCACACAAAGAAGAAATCATCTTAAAATGCACAAATTTCAAAGGGGGGAATTTTTCCAAAGAAACCAAAATCATCGCATCTATGCATAATAGCATAATTGGATTTTTTTGAACATTGTCTTATCAAGGCAATGATGCTGAATTTCAGAACACGAGGGTGACGATTCGTCGAAAGCTTTAGACTGCACTACTTGTCAGTCTCAAGGCAAGTTCATTCTCGCATACCGTTTGAAGTATTTTTTATCAAAGTATTTATAAGCTGTTATACTTCTCTTTACTTGCATAAAAAAGAAATGGATTATTTTTGAATGATGTGAATTGATATATACTATTGTGTGGCGGGCGATGAAACAATGGTAAGATGAATCGGCAAGGTTCCATCGCACGGGAAAGTATATACCTAGGATTAATAACCCATGTCCCAGTTAGGGGTGGATATCGAGCCAGCTCGACTCAACTCGGCTCAACTCGTAAATACTCTTTAGCTAACGAGCTAGCTCAACTCAGCTCGTTAACTTAAAGAGCTCAAAACCTTGGCTTGGTTCGACTTGGTAATTACTCGAGTTGGCTCAATAAGCTTGATAAGCTCGTTAAAAAATTTAGCAGTAATAAATTCACTATAGAGTAATAGTAGAAGAAGAATGATGCCTTTATGTGTAGATTTTTTGGAGTTGTACCTAAGTGCTAATGTATCGTTAGCCTAAAGCTACTGGATTTTTTTTAAGATTAACTAATTTATGGATTATCACACATACTTTAGGATATTAACAAGCTTATCGAGTACTCGCAACACAACTCGTTAAGCTCATTTTCTTAATGAGCTAAAAATGTCAACTGAGCTCGACTGATTAGTGGCCGAGTTTGAGCTGAGTCGAGCCGAGTTTTCGAGTACTCGTTAAGCTCCCGAGTTTCGAGTTTTATTTCCACCCCTAGTCCTATTGATCCTTTCACCGTAGTGAAAGCATCAACCAATGGACTTAGAATGGGCTGGGCTAGTTAGAGCCTTTTTTCTTCGTTCGCACATCCTCGGCAGGCCTATACCGGGTTGGGTCGTTGCGCTCCCAACAGTGTGGAAGCGCATGCTCTTCCTGCCCTACGGGGTAATTGGTAGGGAAGCTTGAGAGGGGTGTTTCACCTACCACATCACAAATGGGCGGATGTGTTGAACGGGGAGGAGCTCTACATGGCTGGATGTCTGATACGTGTCAAACGTATCAATAATTTTTGATTGTTCCATGCTTGTTTTACATCAATGCCACATGTTTCTACCATCTTATTCTATCATTTTGAGGCATTTTATTGAACTAACCTATTGACAAGATGCCCAATGCCAGTTCCCTGTTTTTGTGCTATTTTTGTTGCAGAAAGTTACTTCTGGAAATTTTCTCGGAATTGGACGAAAATTTACGAAGGTTTTTTATTGAGGAAATGAGGACCGGAGCCAGAAGGGCGACCCCGGGAGGGACCCACAGCCCAGGGGCGGGTCCCATCCGCGGGTCTAAGGGGGCCGCGGCCGCCACCTTCGGCTCCCCCTCGAAGACCCCCTCACGATGCCCTTTGGCCTATAAATTGCCCCCGACGAAAAAACCCTAACCCCCAAAGCCATCGCCGACAAGTTTCGGGGGTCAGATTGTTCCTGTTCCGGCACCCTGCCGGGACGGGGATTGACCTCCGGAAGCCATCTCCATCAACACCGCTGCTTCCCGCGATGAGGAGGGAGTAGTCCCTCGTCGGGGCTGAGGCTTGTACGTGTAACAATGTGGTTATCTCTCTCTCCCATGATGTGATCTTCGTTTTGATCATGAGCTTTGTTGATATAGTTGAATACATGATGTTTCCCCTTGTGTAATGGATATGATGATGCTCAAGTGATGTTATTTAGTACGATTTCCGGAGTTACCTTGTGATCACGGTGCGAAAGTGACAGCGCGCGTGCCGTGTGTGACTCTATGGATAATAGATTGAAAGGATCTTCATCATGAGTTTGTTCTTTATTATTGTTGGGTTGAATAGATCATGAGGTTTCTTGATGCTTGTGTTTAGTATAATCTCCATGGTGCGACAGTGACAGCGCGCGTGCCGTAGATGTATTAGAAAGAGACTATTCAAGAAATAGGTTGTGGTGTTTGTTAGTACTATCTTTGGATGCGGAGAGTGACAGCATGAAGTGTCCATAGATGTGGAATACGAACTTTAAGGTGTGCTTTTGTAGCCCTATGCAATTCTCATCCTATTTGGTTCAAGAAAGAATGATCTCCGAGTAACGTCTACCTTGCATATCATGTGTTTAATTATGTTAATGATTTTGAGAGTTGCCACTAGTAAAAGTATGAAGCCTAGGCCTTGTTTCCAAACATTGATACACCGTTTTTAGTCACTTCTGTCACTTGTTCGCTTGCTGCCATTTTTATTACAGAATTACAAAATCACCTTTTACCATCCATATCACTTGCATTTTATCATCTTTTCGCCGAACTAGTACACCTATACAACTGACAATTGTATTAGATGTGTTGGGGACACAAGAGACTTCTTGTATCTTAATTGCAGGGTTGCTTGAGAGGGATACATTCAACCTACGCCTGAAGGGGTCGCAGCATAGAAAACAAAAATTTTCCTACGCAACGAGCGGAATAAACCCCAAGGATCTAGATCTACTAGACGAAGGTAGCGAAGATGAGATCCAATCTCTTACCCTTGAAGATCAACAAACACGTTTTGTCGGTGCAGGGGTTGGCTAGTCGATCCCCGCAACTAGACTCATCTAGTCGCGAGGAGATGTATTTCCTCGAAGTCCAATCCGATGAAGTGCCACGAGGGGTAGCACCTCCGCGGCATCCACACGTACGGCTCGATGTAGATCTCCTCCTTCTTGATCCCGCAAGCAAGGTGGAGATGGCTAGATGGATCTCGGCACCACGACGGTTGTGGTGGCGTTGATGGTGTAGTCTCCACGAGCAGGGCTTCGCCAAGCCAAGCAAGAGGAGAGGGAGAGGAGGGCATGGTGCAGCAGCCCTACGGCTAGGGGTGGTGCAGCATCTATGGTGGAGGAGATGGCGGCAGCCCTTCGGGGAGAGGTGGCGCCATGGGGAGGTGAAGGAGGCGGCGGCTAGGGCAAGGGAGAGGGGTGCGGCTAGGCAGCCTTGGCCTAGGTGTGCCGCACCCCCACCCCTCCTTTTATAGGTGGAGGCAAGGGGAGGGGCGTGCTAGGGTTTGGGGAGGGCTGGCCGGCCCCCCCTTTCCTTGGCCCCCAAGTTGGGGCGCCTTCCCTTGGGCTCCAAGCCCACACGCATGGGCCCCTTAGGGCTGTGGTGTGGCTGGCCCATGAGGCCAGTCCACCACCCCTTTAAATCATGTGGGCCCCATACTCCTATGGGCCCCACTTCTAGACCCCTCTAGAACCTTCTAGAATCTTCCAGAACCCTTCCAGAAAATCCCGGAACTTTTCCGATACCTCCGGAAACCACTTTCCTTATATGAATCTTATTCTCCGGACCACTCCGGAACTCCTCGTGATGTCTGGGATCCCATCCGAGACTCCGAATCACCATTCGTTCATTCCATCAAAATATCTCATCGCTAACCCTAGCTACATCGGAGCGTTAAGTGTGTGACCCTACGGGTTCGAGAACATGCAGACATGATCATATCAATAATCAATAGCGGGACCGGGATGCCCATATTGACTCCCACATATTCAACGAAGTTCTTTATCGATTGAACCACGATGCCGGAGATTCTTAATCTCATATACGTTTCCCTTTGTCTCACCGATATTTAATTTGCCCGAGATTCGATCGTCGATATCTCCATATCTAGTTTCATCTCGTTACCTGGCAAATTCTCTTTACTCGTCCATAATATAGGATCACCGTGATTACCACTTAATCACATGGTTGCAACCTTTCCGATGCTATATTACCGAGAGGGCCCAGAGATATCTACTCCATCACATGGAGGGACAAATCCCACTCTTGATTCATGTCACCCAACAACCTACCATCGGAGATACCTGAAAGCCACCTTTATAATCACCCAGTTACGAAGTGACGTTTGATGTCCACAAAGTATTCCTCCGGTAAACGGGAGTGACATAATCTCATGGTCTAAGGAAACTATACTTGGCATACTAAAAGTGTTGGCAATGAAACTTGTGTGACACGATCAATTGCAACTCTTTATTATCGGGTCTTGTCCATCATATCATTACTCCTAATGATATGACTCCGTTATCAAGTGACTATAACAAGTCCATGGTTAGGAAACTCTAACCATCTCTTGACTAACGAACTAGTCCGGTAGAGGCTTACTAGGGACACCTGTGTGTTTATATTCCACACATGTATTATGTTTCCAATTAATACAATTATAGCATGGAGAATAAACTATTATCATAAACATGAATATGCTAATAAACCATTTTATTATTGCCTCTAGGGCATATTCCCAACAACGCCTCCCTGGGTTCGATAAACCTTGGGTTACTCACTTAAGGAAATTTTGCTGCTGTCCTACAAACCTCTGCGCTTGGAGGCCCAACAAGTCTACAAGAATAGAAGCGTGTAGTAGACATCAATGTCCTGAGTTCTGGCTATAACACACATGGTGTGTCGAGAAAGCATAAGTGACCAGGCAGCTGTTGGGTAAAGTGATGCAACTCTGTAGAGTTAAAGAAACAAATTGTGACTATCACATTTGTGTTCCCGGATGGAACTACGAGATCGAGGCGGGAAAGGAGTCACATTTGGATTCACAAGACCCGTTGAGGCCGTGACATAGTTTTTAGAATAAAATCAATCTTTTGAAGAAATATTTACAAAAACTTGCATTATGCCTATGGTTTATGATCATGGCAGTAGTTAGTGCATTAAACACATTATCTGTATACATTCTGAACTTGCTGAGTAACGTTGTTGCTCACCCTTTTCCCTTTTGACCCCAATGCTTAGACTTTGAGGAGGCTATTGAAGAAGGCTATGGAGCTTACCATGCAGACGAGGTGTACTTCGAGGAGCCAGATTGTGAGATCCTGGCTCAGGGATTAATAGGAATGATAGAATACTCATATCAACAAGTTGCAACTTTTTTTCTGGAAGCTCATCTGAAAAGAACTCCGAGGTTAAGCGTGCTTGGCCCGGAGCAATTTGAGGATGGGTGACCGACCGGGAAGTCCTTCCCGGGTGCGCACGAGTGAGGACAAAGTGCGCAGAAAAGACAAGTGTTGGTCTATGGGGCCAGTCTAGAGATCCTAGAGAGTTGCCAGGGGTAACAGGCCCGGCCCGGGGGTGGGTCGGGGTGTTACATTTGGTATCAGAGCCGACCCTTGCGGTAACTCGGGCGTGTGCGGGTCAGATGCGCGGACATGTGGAGCATGTGCCGGCACTGGACGCACAGACGGGTGCCAAGAGGGGACGTTCCTAGACTGGGGTTGACCGACGAGGGCGTCGGTCTTCTAAGGGGGGAAGGATGTGATATCCTGACTCGGAGCTTAATAGGAATGATAGAATACTCATATCAACAAGTTGCAACTTCTTTTTTGGAAGTCCTTCCCAGGTGCGCACGAGTGAGCACAAAGTGCGCAGAAAAGACAAGTGTTGGTTTGTGGGGCCAGTCTAGAAATCCTAGAGAGCTGCCTGGGGTAACAGGCTCGGCCCGGGGGTGGGTCGGGGTGTTACATTTGGTATCAGAGCCGACCCTTGCGGTAACTCGGGCGTGTGCGGGTCAGATGCACGGACATGTGGAGCATATGCCGGCACTGGACGCACGAACGGGTGCCAAGAGGGGACGTTCCTAGACTGGGGTTGACCGACGAGGGCGTCGGTCTTCTAAGGGGGGAAGGATGTGATATCCTGACTCAGGGCTTAATAGGAATGATAGAATACTCATATCAACAAGTTGCAACTTCTTTTTTGGAAGCTCATCTGAAAAGAACTCCGGGGTTAAGCGTGCTTGGCCCGGAGCAATTTGAGGATGGGTGACCGACCGGGAAGTCCTTCCCGGGTCCGCACGAATGAGGAGATAGAATACTCATATCAACAAGTTGCAACTTCTTTTTGGAAGCTCATCTAAAAAGAACTCCGGGGTTAAGCGTGCTTGGCCTGGAGCAATTTGAGAATGGGTGACCGACCGGGAAGTCCTTCCCGGGTCCGCACGAATGAGGACAAAGTGCGCAGAAAAAACTAGTGTTGGTCTGTGGGGCCAGTCTAGAGATCTTAAAGAGCTGCCAGGGGTAACAGGCCCGGCCCGGGGGTGGGTCGGGGTGTTACACAGATCTATCTGGAGGAGTGGAAGGCGTTGACTATCTGATCGCTATGTAGCAGATGACGAGGAGGCAGAGTCTTAGACTCCTGTCATAGGAACCGGGCCGAGCAATGCTAGACTAGTACTATTTAGATTGTTGAGCCCTATGGTTCTTAGTTTGTTGTTTTCAATCGCCAGTAGGTTGACCTCGGTCAACATCCCCGTAGTGGAATTTCCTCCCATGTCGGAGGAAGACGTTAAAGTTTCTATGCACTTCTGGTTTGTAATCTTTAGCAATGTGTAATAAAGTGGACCCGCAGTATTTCTGTTGTACTACTCTGAGGGATGTAATATTTACGGATAAGTCCTTCCATGGGTGTTATGTCAACGAGTTGTACACTACAGTATGCAGTGGTGTACCGGATCACCGCAGTTAATGATGCATGTATACTAGGAATATGTGATAGATTTATTTAAGTGATATTCCTAAAATTCATTTGTGTTAAATTATTAGGATGGAGCTGGCCAAATTCGTCGCCGCCGCCGGGAGAATCGACAGCTTCGCTGCGACCCGATTAGAGCTGGTGCAACACTCACCGTCTTTCGAGAAGAAGCCTCGGACTGTCGCCCCGCCATCGCTTGGCTCTTGACAGTTGGAAGGGCCCCTTCTGCTACCGGGAATCGACGTCTCCATTGTTGGGTCAGACAGTGCGCGGAAGGAAGAGAGAGTGTGTGGTATATGTGAAATGCTCTTCAATGGATTAGGGTAGGATAGGTGTTAACGACGGGTGTTAAACCCAATAATGCCTCACAGTGGCCCTACCGGTCAGAAAGGCTGCTAGGGTGGCTAAACTAGGCTATCAATGTTTTTTTGTCACAATATCACTTGGCCAGTGTTTTTGTTTGAGAAAAAATTGCGATTTGGTGCTCTTTTGGAACGTTGTTCACTGTTGTAGTGTTTTTTTTTGCAATTTTCTGTATGTAACCTCGTTTATGTGTTGTGCTGGACTATAATTTTGGTGCTTCGACACAACCTGTTGGTCTGTCTACCACGATGCGCGATTTGCCATAATAGTATTATGCAGTTTTAGCATATAAGTTGGAAATATGTTAGTACTGGTTCGATGTGGAATAAATCATATTATTTTGCACTCTCCTAAGAGTAAATACATCTTCTTTCCCACAGGACCCCAGGCGACGGCGGTGGAAGAAACTTTCCCTCAGATCTTCATCGGCCGGATCGCTGGTCCCCTCTACCTCCGCTTGCCGCCTTGGCGGCAGGAGGGAGAGGGGATCTCATCTCTCCGTTCTGGCCTAGTAGTTAGGGTTTGGGTCTGTCTACTGTGGTAGGTCGTTGGGGTGGTGGGGGCGGCGTCCGGGAAAATAAATCTGCCTCAACTCTACTCCCACACCGGCCGCGACCTTCACGGCGACGTCTCAGAGTTCATGGCAACGTGTGCTGCTCGGTCCGTCGGATCGACAGCTTGGTTTTCTCACCGTTCTTCAAATCTGGCGAGATCAGTTTCTCGATGTGTCGCTGGCGGTCGGGGCGAGGTGGTTCTTCTGGAGTGAGGATGTTGGTCCGAAGGTGGTTGATCTGTCGTTCTTCTCCGACTTCGTCGATGGGAGGCGACAGATCTTGGTCCAAGACAGTACGGGGTCGACATGCCACAACGACATGTGCCTCAGTGCGTGCAGCAGGCCTTTTCTTCAACTCACAGAGCCTCGTTGGCGATGGTGCTTTCTCGGATCTTGCAATGGTGGAGGCTCGGCGTCTCTTTCGGCGTTCGTCTCGGCGGCGCTGGAGTTGGGCGGCGGCCGCTCGCTACGGTGGTTGCAGTAAATCTTAGAGATCGTTTTGTATTTCTCGATCTCTTAGGATTTTATCTGCAAATTCAGGATAATCATTTTATCCCGGTCTGTCTTTTAATTTCCACATATGTTGCTTATTGTAACTTGATTTTCGATTAATGAAATATGTGGTTCTCTAAAAAAAGGGGAGTAAATACATCTCTAATTTTTGAAACAAAGAGCGGGAAACCAGTCAACAGGGGTCACTTACGTACGAGTAGTACACTGAAGCAAAAGCTGGAGGTTTGGGACTGAGACCGTCCTTTCCCTCCCCACGCCCCTGCTGCTGGTCAAAAAGTCGCCCCATCAGATAACTCACGCTCTTCTCGTTTGCTGCAAGCGCCGTTGTGCAATGCGAGCTGCGTGCTTCTCCTTTGCCACCCACCGTAGTCCATATATGCTTCCTTGCTGAAGAGATGGACAGACACACGCAGATCGATCGCCATGGCCGCACCAGCATTCCCCCTGTTCCTCATGCTCGCTCTCGCCGGAGCAGTTGCTGCCGCCGCCCACGGCGACCCACGCGCCCTTGTCGTCGTCAACCTCCACGGCCACGCCCCCGTGGACGACAAGACCTCCGTGGGCGTGCAGAAACACGACCTCTCCTTCCCCGGCTTCATCAACGGGAGCGGCGACTGGCACGCCTTCCCAGGCCACGAGCATCTGTTCGCCGCGTCCACGCCCCTCCCGTTCGGCAACAGCTACGACGACCTCATCGGCGGCCTCGCCAACCTGCCGGACGTGCCGCTGGGGCGGGAGGCCCTGCAGCAGGCCGCCCGGGTGCTCTCCGCCCACGACCCGGCCACCACCACCGACTACGAGCCGCTCAAGCGGGCGCTGGCGACGCTCAAGGTGATGATATCCGAGGCTCAGAAGCTGCAGCCCATCAAGGAGACCGTCAGCAGGGGATGGCTGACCGGCGCCCGCGTCGCCCCCGAGCACCTGCCCTACATCGAGCACTGGGACACCATGTCCTACGAGATCTTGCGCTCGAAACGGACGGGGAGCAAGTGGGAGGACGGGCCCTTCACCAAGATGCTGGAGAGGAGCGCCAACATCCGCAGCAGGGAGGAGGCGCTCGCCGTCGTCGGTGTGCTGATGAATCCCGACTTCGAGCAAGTGCTCATGGCTCACGCCACCAGGATCAACTTGGAGTAAACATGCAAGCGTGCTCGTTTTAGACTTTAGATTGACTAATGGTGCTCCGGCCATCTCGGGTCCATTTTTTTCTCTTTTCATGTTCGCCTAAGTTTGTTGATCATGGTTGGATAATTCAGCTTGCTTGTCTTCAGTATGTTTCCGCTCGAGATCTCAAGTTTAATATTCAACTGTATTCACAAAATGCTAACACTACTTTGTCATGGACAATCTACAGTCCATTTATTCCAACAGCTTCCCCTGCTAATCATACTTGAACGGTTGAACCAATGCTACTTATGTACTCCCTCCATTCCATAATGTAAGACGTTTTAGTAAGCTAAACCTCTTATATTATGGAACAGAGCTTGTATGTGATGCTGAAACTAACGAAGCGTCTTATGTCGGTCATATGTGAGTTGGGATGGATAGGACCATCGATGAATCAAACACTCCCTCCGATCCATATTAATTATCGCTGATTTAATATAAAATTATACAAAATCAGCAACAATTATTCATGGATCCGAGCGAGTAGTACCTTTTAGGACCAAGAGCAGTGGTAGAGGCTGGGCCGTTTCATGGAGGACAATGGGCTGAGGGAGTGAACAAAGAAATTTTTCGATCAGCTTTACCGAAAATGAGCCATTTATTATTGTGTATTCGAAAATTTCTCATGGGCTAGGGGGCAGCTGCCCACGTTTGCCTTACTGAAGCTCTGCCACTGTCGTGCGCTTTTATAAAACAAGGAATATACATGCAGTAGTATTAGGACCAGTCATGCATTTCACTCATAAATATATTTTTAGCGATTTGAATCATTAAAATGTTTCATACTAAGTTGTTTGAATTGTTAGAAATTTAAGAAATTGGCAAGTGTTTTGAGATGAATGAAAAGATGTCGAATATTACAAACCAGAAAAAAATATAGTTCTATTTAGGGGCGCAGCCAACCCCGAGTGAGGTCCCATCCTACCTTCGTATGAACAATGTGAAGGAGTGTTTCTATAGGGTCCGGCAGCTTGCACCATCGCGGCCGCGCTCCGGGCCATGGCCATGGTGGCCCAGGGTACAACTCCACTCCTGCTTCTATTCTACATTGGGTGGTCAAGTTTATTACTGTTAGGATTAAGTATATATTACACCCTGAAATCTAGCTGATTGGAGCAATTTCACCTCAAACCCCAAACCGGTCTAAATTAAAACCTGACTTATACAATAACATCCAAATCACTCCCTATGCTGGTTTTGGAGAGTTTGGGAGGTTTTTGGAGATGACTTGGCGCTGACGTGGCGTCGGCTGTTCCTTAGGCAGATAGCGTCGTTGCGTTGACCCCGCATGTCTCTTCTCGGTCTAATTCCCCAATTCATTGCGGTCCGTTGGAGAAATTCGCCTGTCCCGAAACCGACGAGAAGAGAGAAGTGTCTGTCTTTTAATTTCCACATATGTTACTTATTATAACTTGATTTTCGATTAATGAAATATGTGGTTCTCTCTCGAAAAAAAAGGAGTAAATACATCTCTAATTTTTGAAACAAAGAGCGGGAAACCAGTCAACAGGGGTCACTTACGTACGAGTAGTACACTGAAGCAAAAGCTGGAGGTTTGGGACTGAGACCGTCCTTTCCCTCCCCACGCCCCTGCTGCCGGTCAAAAAGTCGCCCCATCAGATAACTCACGCTCTTCTCCTTTGCCACCCACCGTAGTCCATATATGCTTCCTTGCTGAAGAGATGGACAGACACGCAGATCGATCGCCATGGCCGCACCAGCACTACCCCTGTTCCTCATGCTCGCTCTCGCCGGAGCAGTTGCTGCCGCCGCCCACGGCGACCCACGCGCCATTGTCGTCGTCAACCTCCATGGTCACGCCCCCGTGGACGACAAGACCTCCGTGGGCGTGCAGAAACACGACCTCTCCTTCCCCGGCTTCATCAACGGGAGCGGCGACTGGCACGCCTTCCCAGGCCACGAGCATCTGTTCGCCGCGTCCACGCCCCTCCCGTTCGGCAACAGCTACGACGACCTCATCGGCGGCCTCGCCAACCTGCCGGACGTGCCGCTGGGGCGGGAGGCCCTGCAGCAGGCCGCCCGGGTGCTCTCCGCCCACGACCCGGCGACCACCACAGATTTCGTGCCGCTCAAGCGGGCGCTGGCGACGCTCAAGGTGATGATATCCGAGGCTCAGAAGCTGCAGCCCATCAAGGAGACCGTCAGCAGGGGATGGCTGACCGGGGCTCGCGTCGCCCCCGAGCACCTGCCCTACATCGAGCACTGGGACACCATGTCCTACGAGATCTTGCGCTCGAAACGGACGGGGAGCAAGTGGGAGGACGGGCCCTTCACCAAGATGCTGGAGAGGAGCGCCAACATCCGCAGCAAGGAGGAGGCGCTCGCCGTGGTCGGCGTGCTGATGAATACCGATTTCGAGCAAGTGCTCATGGCTCACGCCACCAGGATCAACTTGGAGTAAACATGCATGCGTGCTGGCTTAGACTTTAGATTGATTAATGGTGCTCCGGGCATCTCGAGTCCGTGTTTTTTTTTTCCATGTTCTCCTAAGTTAGTTGATCATCTGGTTGGATAATTCAGCTTGCTTTTCTTCAGTATGTTTCCGCTCGAGATCTCAAGTTTAATATTCAACTGTATTCACAATGCTAACACTACTTTGTCATGGACAATTTACAGTCCATTTATTCCAACAGCCTCGCCTGCTAATCATACTTGAACCAATTGAAGCATCTTATGTTCGACTCCCTAGTACACGCCTAATTTGAAGTCATTGCCTAGTTCAAACGTTTGTACAATTCTACACATCGATTAATTCATGTATGAAAGAGGGGAAAAGATTTTTTTTCACACAACCTCTTCATACACTAACACATAAATCAAGCAACATAAACTGTAACCAATGAAGCCTACTTCAAACAGGTTTAGTTTGGCAGCGAAGTATTTTTTAAAACCAAAGTATTTAAAAACCTCAGTATTCCTATGCCTAGTGAAGAAATAATTCAGTTTTTTTTTTTGGAAAAAGAGGTCCAGCCCTCTTTTTCATATACTTAAAAAATAGTGCAATTTCCTAAATATTGAAGTATATAAAACTACAGTTTTGGCTAAAGCCAAACACCTCAAAGTATGTAATACTTTCGTAATTCTGTAACCAAACTATTTTTCGGAGTACTTAAAAAATACTAAGCTCCCAAACGGGGCTTTCATGCTTTTTCTCTCTCAGAGCATCTCCGCCGGGGCCCCTAAAGCACACCCCCCCCTAATGCCTGTTGGGGTGAAAGACACGAAAATCGGCCACATCGGCACCCCCAAAGCTCCTGTCCGACACCGCCGAGCGAGCCTCCAACTTTGGGGGTCTGCTGGGCGTCCGCACCGTGCCTCCAATAGGCAGGGCCACCTGTCATACACACAGAGCGGTTTCTTCCTCGGCTTAATGACGTCGTATAAGAAGTCAGTATGCACGCGTTAATGGCGCCGCTTCCCCAAGCGACGCATGTAGGCGGCACAACATCAAGACGGGCGGTGCGTCAGTTAATTCATTGTCTAGTCAATTCATCGAGAAGGACGGATCCATGTTTTCGTACGTTAAGGCGGGACAAAGAATCTAAGTGGGTTCAACGTGCTAAGGTGAAGTACATTGAAGAGGGGGGGGGGGGGGGCAATACTAAGTTTTTATTTCATTCTATTGGTAATGGGAAGCACATAAAGAAGAGAATTATCCAGCTCAAGCAAGATTAGGGTAGGGTTATAAACTAATTTAAAAGTTTATATTTCTGAATACTATAAGATTTTTTTGGAGCTCCGGCTCCGATTTTTTTCTGTATCGTAGAAGATTAAAATATGAATATGCCTCAAATTTCACCTGAGGAAAATGATATATTAACTCCGGCTTTCTCCGAGAAGGAAGTGTTCGAGGCTATCTCACAAATGGAACATAATAAAGCTCCAGGACCAAACAGGTTGCATGTTGAATTTTATCAAAAATAATTGGGACGTCATAAAGATCAACTTGATGGAAATTTTTGCACAACTGCAGACAAGGGATATATCATAATTTAAGCTAAATTTTGGTATCATCACGTTGCTACCCAAAAAAGAGGACATGAGTAGAATCGAGAAATACCGATTGATTTGTCTTCTGAGAGTAAGTTTCGAAATATTTACAAAGGTGGGTACCATTCGGGTTACCTCCATTGTTCACAAAGTTGTTCGTCCAGCACAATCCTGCTTCACTCCGGGAAGACATATTCTCGCGGGTGTGGTTGTTTTGCTTGAAACCATTCATGAAATTTATAGGAAAATATTGATGGGGTTTTGTTTAAAATTGATTTTGAGAAAGCATATGACAAGGTTAAATTGTCCTTTTTTACTTTTTTTTAGAACCATGCAGGAGTGCTGCATGTATATGAATAGATAGAAGAAGAATAGCCAACGAATGGCTCAAGTCTTACAAGAATGGCCTCAGGCCGACAGAGAAGATAACACGACCCTACGACTAACAACCAACAAAACGAGGTGAGGCCTCTAATCGTCCTCAAGCGTCAAACGACCTGCACTAGCTATCACCCATTGTCTTGCTTCTTGCTTGATTTGCTCGATGATGTTGTTTGTAGGCTTGAAAATCTTGTCGAAAACTCTTCCGGTTCTCTCTCGCCACACTGTCCATACGACCAACAGCACTAGGGAGTTCAACCTTTTCCTAGTCTTCCCACGAAAAATTTGACGAAACTGACCTATTTTTGAAAGTTCAGCCAAAAATAACCTGGTTTTGAAAAGATATCACAAATCTAACCTATTTTATTGGCGCCGCACCGGAACGCGCCATACTCTGAAGCATGACGTCGTCTCAGAAGGCGCCATGCATCTATAGCGCCCTGGCAAAAAGCGCCATGCCGTTGTCGACGTGGCGAAGCGGGGACCCACATGTCGGAAGCATGGCGCCGTACCGGGGAGCGCCATGGTGAGGCGTACGACGCCTCTCCGGGCGGCGTCATGCCCCTTGGGGATATGAGACGTGGGCCGCGCCCTCCCCCGTGCCCTAGCACATAACGGTTGGCACGCACGGGACAGAGAGACACCCTTGGCGCCGCCGGCCCTCCCTCTCCTCTTCCCCCTCAAATCCCTAGTCTAATCCGACCAGATCTGAAGCTATTTTCCTTGGATTTGCTTCTCCTTCGGATCTTTGAGGTACTCTCATTCGAATCCATCCTTTTAATTGGTTAAAACCATCTCATTCCTCTTATTAGGTTAACCCTAGTTCATATCGAAATTTCAAAATTTGTTGGATAGTTGGCATATGTAGTGTTAGGATGATGATTGCTAGGGTTAGGAATATGAGTATGTAATGCTAGGATGATGATTGCTAGGGTTAGGAATGTTAGTATGTAATGCATATGAGTATGTAGTGTTAGGATGATGATTGCTAAGCTTAGGTAGGGAGATGATTTGTAGGGTTAGGATGTATTTTTGTATGGTGGGATGGTGGTAAGATGTAGGAATTTTTTGATGAGATGAAGGTAGGATGTTTCAAATGCCCAAAATGCACGGCCAAAGAATCGGTAAATTTCACCATTGTGCGTCGACGTGGTTGTTCCAAAGGGCTCAACCAAATGATATGTTCCCGGGTTACTTGCCGCCATCGCTCCCAACAACCTAGGGAGACGGGTTGTCGAGGTTGGGGCTCGGCAAATCCCAAGGTTGTGTACCCCGGGTTGATTGAGGGGAAGAGAGTAGGAACGCTGGTGATTACGACGGCTAACAGGGGGCGAGTTTACCCAGGTTCGGCCCCTCGAGGTGAGGTAAAGACCTACTCCTGCTTGTCTGGTATTACCGAGGTGGCTACAATGGCGAGATGGAAATCTCGCTAGGGTTTGCGTGTGTCTTGCTTGACCTAGGTGGCGCACCCTCCTGGCCTTTATATCACAGGCCAGGTCTCGGGTGGACGGTGCGGATTGCACATTACAGGATAAGGAAAGTCATCACCGGCCTAACCAGCTACTTGGGCCACACGGTACACTCCATGGGCTTCAATGGGCTTCCCTTGGCGTGACCCAGGTACCACCACCGTGGGGTACCCGGAAGGTATCCCCACGACACGGGTATATGCTTCTTCCCATTCGCCGTACAAAATCTTGAATGCAGCTTGTTTGGCCTTCCACGCCTTCCCGTACTTCACTTTGTAACCGAATAGTTCCTTCACCAAATCAATCACACCCTTAATGCTATATGTTGGGAGAGACCTAATGTTATTGGCAACTCTATGGGCGATGAAATTGGAGGTCAATTGACGGTGCTTTTCCAAAACTTTCATTTTCTTTCCATCATTGATGTCCTTGCCGGTGCATGTATGAACAGATTGGCAACTAATAATGCTCCATTCTGGCCCACCTTTATACGGTCTTGCACGCACAACCCACGAACATCCTTCCTCCTCGCACATAACTGTGTAACGCACTTTAACGTCCGAGTGAACCACCCTATACGGCCGACGGTACTTAACCGCATACTCCTTGATCCACATCTGAAACTCCAACAAGCTTTGGAATTTGACTCCTGGATTAATCCCATACTTTTTCGGTTTCATGTCCATTTTAGAAGATGGCCTTGGCCCAAGCAATGCACTTATGCCACCATCAACTTTAGCCTTATCCGCAAGGCTAAGATCACGGAACAATGATGGTCGATGACCTACTACTTTCTTGTGAGCTTCGGCTTCTTTAGCCGTTAGTCCATCCTCATCAACTTCTTCGTCTGGACCATCATCCTCTGAGTCTGATGCATGACTCCGCAAATAAGGGAGGTCATGATCCATGTCCTCCTCTCGGCAATTTGCCTCCACATCACCAACGGCATTCTCACTAAGCCCATGCTCCGCTTCATCACCCTCGTAGTCATCACCCTCCAAGTCATCATCCTCCGTTTCTGCTGCGTCAAATTGGTCATTTCGAACCGGGCTCATTGAAAAACGCCCCATTGTTGTGTCATCATAGGTTGGCTCGACATGAGGTTGGCTAAAAGGAGGAGGTTGGCTCATTGTTGGGTCGTACTCATCTCGAACCGGGCTAATTGGGAAAGCACGCCGGTTCAAGTCTATATTCAACCTTGGTCCAATCTTCCTTGTGGCAAATAGCTCAAGCGACCTATCTTCGGATTCCGCTACCATCTCCTTGTATGCACTCCAATTCAACTCGGAGTTGACAGGCATAATTTTCAAACGATTGTGATGGCCTCGCCCAGAATTATATCTTCCAACCAATTCAATACCATCACTTGGGTCCATCCATTTCAAATCCATCCTCACTCTTTTCACAACCTCCACAAACGTAGGAGTAGTCACAAAAACCATTACCACCTCTTCAATGTCAACACAATCGGCATTGCCTTTTAAAAAATTCGCCTTGTCCACATGATGGACATTGACGATTCTCATCTATGGAAATGAATAAACAACGATTATTATACCCACAAACCGCAATACAAGTCATGCAAACATAGCTAACCCTAACCCCCTTACTATAATTTAATCTAACTCTAACCCTAACTATAAATAAATCTAACCCTAACCCAATAATCATGAGGGATAGCCATACTAGCACCCACTATTGCTCCCCCTAACCCTAACCCTAACCCTAACCCAAGAATCATTAGGGATAGCCATACATTGCTATCTACATACAAGATCTAGGTTTACAAAAATTGCAACACATCCTCCCAAATGCAAAAATGTACTTGGACAAAAGAGGGTGGAATGGGGAGGAGTACCTCTAACACCAAAGGGAGGCCGATTCCACGAACAAAGGCCACCAATTTAGGTGGATTTGAGTGGAGGAGGAAGAGGGAGAGAGAGGGCGCTCGTGCTCTTCCTTCTTCTTCTTGCAGGTCGAAAAGGTAAGTGAGCTGGGGCGGTGGCTGGGCAAGGCGCGCGCTGCTCGTTTAAGTCAAGGGGTATGGCACCGTCCGAGGCGGCGTCATGCTTCATACCATGGCGCCGTCCGGAAAGGCGTCATGCTCTCCGACATGTGGACCCCACTTGGCCACGTCGCCAATGGCATGTCGCTTTTTACCAGGGCGCCATAGTGCCATGGCGCCTTCCAGGGAGGCGTCATGCTTAAGAGTATGGAGCCGTCCAGTGCGGCGCCAATGAAAAAGGTTAGATTTGTGATATATTTTCGAAACCAGGTTATTTTTTGCTGAACTTTCAAAAAAAGGTCAGTTTCGTCAAATTTTTCTCTTCCCACTGACCGAACTCCTAGCCTGCACCCACCACTCCTTTAGGTTAAGTTGAGATGATGGTGTAAGATGTTGAAGATTTACCCAGCTCATAATATTTCCCCAAATGATATTGACGACCGCGCATCTAATGAAAATATGTTGAACATTTTCTGGCGATAGGTTGCAAAACAGGCATTTATCATTGTGCGGTAGACCTTTTCTAGCCAACCGATCAGCAGTCCAAATTCTTTCACGGATGATGAGCCACATAGAAAATTTGCATTTTATTGGCGCCCAACATTTCCGGATAGCCTCGGTCATTTGACACGTAACTTTTGTTTGGAAGTGCGCCTGATACACTAACTTGGTGGAGAAAACCCCTTTCGAATCCCACGACCATCTCCAAACATCTTCAACTTGTGGCTGCAGATGGATCTCTTGACATTCCTCCCAAATGGCTAGAACCTGCATAACGTACTTATCGAAAATCTGTTTTTTAATATCCTCAATCCAAGCCCCATTGGCAAGAGCTTGAGCGACCGTTCTTTTGGCTTTGATATCTGGATTTATTAGCTTATACACATCCGGTGCAATTTCCTCGATCGTTCTGCCTGCGACCCATTTGTCAGTCCAGAACATGGTTCTTTCGCCGTTGCCCAATTCTACCTTAGCAACGGCATTGAAGATGGCCCTCGTTTGCTCCTCCTCCTCCTCAGGTGACGCAGCTCGCACCAAGGTTTTTTCTCGTTTGCCCGTAAATTCCAAGCCCATCTTGTGCTAAAGGCTCTACTCATCACCTCGAGATCCAGGACGCCTAGGCCACCAATAGATTTCGGATGACAAACAGTGGGCCAATTAACGAGACACTTGACCCCTTCAACAGCTTCTGTTCCTTTCCACAAAAAAAGCACGTCGTACCTTGTAAATGGCTTTGAAGACCCAAGCTGGTGGCTCCAGAGATAGAAATGAAAGATTTCTATAGCACTCAAAACAGACTGAACCAGGATTAGCCTTCCTCCATGCGTGAGCATGTGAGTTTTCCATGTGGCGCGCATCTAATGAAAATATGTTGAACATTTTTCCGTCTTCTGTGACTTGCGTGTACATGGAAATAGCTTGTGTTCGCATCTCCCTCGCTGAGCCATGTAATTCTTGACCTTTGCCTTGCCATGGTTCTTTCAATCGTGCAGAGTCCCAAAAGTTTTTTCTTAAGCTCGCACCTGAACCATCTTTCCTGGAAGGACAAGGTTCTTACCTCCTCCGCCTGATCCAGCAAGGTAATTAATGTATTCGCCCAAACAATTTGTTGCTTTACATCTCCAAAAGTTCTTGCACTCCAGCTTTGCAGCGCTTGGGCAGTTTTGCGTAGCTTGAAATCAAAGGCCTCAATCGGATTAGAAGGACGTGTGGCATCACATTCCTTCCAATTTTTTTCGACCAACTGGAGGAAACCCTCTTTCTTGATCCAATGTGCTTCGAACCTGAAACGAGTGCACTTAAACGTGTTGCTGGCCGTTGTGAGTAACAACGGGCAGTGGTCCGATATGGAGGAAGAGATGCCTTGAAGAAAGCGGCCCAGGTATCTCATGTGCCACTCCGTCGAGCCCAGCACACGGCCGATCCTTGTGAGGGTTGAATTGTTCCTGTCGTTCGTCCAAGTGAAAGCGCGTCCATTAAACGCAACATCATTAAGCGCAAGATCGTCGACGACCCGTCTGAATTTACCCATCATTCTTCTATTGAGGTTTCTATTATTTTTGTCCTGGGCATCGAGAATTAGGACGAGCTTTACGCCTAAAAGTGTTTCACCACCGTGGAGTGAACGGATTACTAGATTTTTTTAGGACTGCGAGTGTGGGAATTCGTGTGAATGATGATATTGGTCATTACTTTCAGACCTTATAAGGGTTAAGACAAGGTCATCCTTGTCTTCTATTTTGTTCAATATAGTGTCAGATATGCTGGTCGTGCTCATTCCAAGAGCAAAAGGAGATGGTCAAATAGGTTAATGACTCATACCACACAATTTTGAAGGGGGTATTCATCTTACACTAGTTTGTCAAAAACGTCGCCCTAGCTATGAGAATAGTCCTTGTTCAAAAAAAAAAGAAAAGAAAAACTATGCGACTAGTCTAGTCACCCGGTCACGCCTCTTCTCTCTTGCTGCTTGCACTGCAGTACTAACCTAGCAAGTGCCGTTGTGCAATGCGAGCTGCGTGCATCTCCTTTGCCAGCCACCATATATGTTTCTTTCATCAAGAGATGGACAGATACACCGATCGATCGCAATGGCCGCACTGACATTCCACCTGTTCATCATGCTGGCCGGAGCAGTTGCTGCCGCCGCCCACAACCCACGCGCCCTTGACGTCGTCAAACTGATCTACGGTCACGCCCCCGTGGACGACAAGACCTCTGTGGGCATGTAGAAACACGACTGAAAGGACACGGATGTCGCCTAGAGGGGGGGGGGGTGAATAGGCGCTTTAAAATTGTTACGGTTAAGGCTTGAATAAATGCGGAATAAAACTAACGTTTAATTTATCAAGCCAAAACCTAAACTAGCTAGGTTTACCTATGTGCACCAACAACTTATACTAAGCAATATAATCGACTAGGTGATAGCAAGATATATAACTTCAAGCTCGATGGCTATCACAAAGTAAGTAGCATAAGTAAGAAGCTCGGGTATAGAAATACCGAGGCACTTGGAGACGATGATTCATCCCGAAGTTCACTTCCCAATGGAAGCTAATCTCCGTTGGAGCGGCGCGGTGTTCACCAAAGTGAAACACCGAATAGCCGTCAAATGGCACACCGTATTCTCCTTCATGCCCCCACCAATGTGGAGTACCACGAGTCACTATGGGACACTTGAGGGTGGTCACCGAACCCGTACAAGGTTGGGGCTATCTCCACAACTTAATTGGAGTCTGCCAACAATTCCCGTGAGCCACCAAAACTCCGAGATCAACAAGGTTGAGCCACACTCCACAACATAATTGGAGTCTCTCAACAAATCCCGTGAGCCACCAAAACTCTGAGATATCCAACAACCATCTAGGGCACCAACGTACTCTAGAGGAACAAGCTCTAAGGCACCCAAGAGTAACAAGCTTCCGAACTTCACTCAACGAATCCCCGTAGAGAACTCAAACCGATGCAACTTATGCAAAAGGAAAGAACACATGAGGTGGACAAATCCTTCACTCCGAAATCCAACCAAAGCAACTAATGCTAAGAAGGGATTTGAGAGGAAGAATACAAGAGAATCACCAAGAAACTCCAAAATCTAGATTCAAAGTGTTCCCCTCACTTAGAGGAAGAATGGATTGGTGGAAATGTAGATCTAGATCTCCTCTCACCTTTCCCTCAAAGATGTGCAAGAATCATAGGAGGGATTGGGAGAGGGGCAAGCTTTCCAAGGTCAACAAATGGTGGGAGAGAGAGAGAAAAACGTGCTACCTTTCCAAGGTAGGAGAAGGGATATTTATACCCCTCTCCTCTTACTAGCCGTTTTGAAGAGTTTTCTTCACTTCGCAAGAAAGCCGGCCTTGCCGGCTTGGAGGCCGGCCCCAAGGCCGGCATGGAATCTTCACGCGCAGGGTGGCCAGCCTTGAGCCCGGCCTGGGCCGGCCAAGCACCAACCAGAGGCCGACATGCAGCCCGAAGCCGCCGGCCTTGGGCCCGGCCTTGAGCCCGGCCAGGCTGGCCAAACTGCAGAGAGGCCAGCCTTGAGCCTGGCCTTGGGCCGGCCTCGCAGTGGTGGAGGCTGGGCAGGTGCCAGAGGCGGCCTGCCTTGAGCCCGGCCTAGGCTGGCCAAACTGCAGGAACACCTAACACGAAAACGAACATATTTTGATCATCCAGACTCTGTTTTCGATGTTCTTGGGCTCGTTAGAATCACCACAACGAGCACTACAAGATTATGCAGAGAAACATCCTAGTCCAACAAGGGGGGATAAAACAAAATGGGGAAAGGTTAGACCTCTCTATAAAATAATAATCGGTGATCCTTCTATATCAAAAACACAAAAGGTTTTTCATACGAAATCCATTTTTGATGAACTTGAGCTTGTATTGTAGATCATGATAAGCTATAAAACCACATCTAGATAAAAGCCAACTAAGAATAGGCAATGGAGATTTTGGTATGGGTAGGAAGGTGTGAACCTTTCCTCACTAGTGAATCGGCAAAATCTCCACCATCGAAAACGCAATAGAAGATGCAACCAAATATCGTTTTCAAAGTACTTAACCTTTTCATGACTATCACGACAAGCACCGAGACCTCACTACGATAAGAGTCAAATAAGAATCAAGAAATGATGATGCCAAGGATGCAAAGGTTTGAGCTCTCTACGACCGACCGCTAAATCTCATTTTGGTCACTGAATTTATCTTTTTTGCACAGAGCAGCACAAATATCATTACATACAAAATTTCACACGGAGGCAGAAAGCATGTATATGTTCGTCACTCAAAAAATTTAAAAAAATTTAAAAAATTTAAACAATTTTCTACATTTTTTTTAATATGACAGGAGCATGTGAGCCCAGGAGGCAAAATGCCTCCCTCAACCAAGAGCTATAACTCAAGCACCACAAGATATCATGTGCCGTCAGGCTAGTATTTGCTTGCATGACAAACATAATAGTACATTTCAAAACTGATGCATCTCTTATATTAGTGATGCATGATTGGCGAGGATCGTGGTTTTCTATATTTTTTTTTTGTAGTCGGCAGGGCCAGTAGCAGGTACTGCGAATCTACTTCTCAGAAAGACAAATAGCAAGGGGCTGTTGTTTGGAGGTGGGTGATCATCGCGCAAGGCAAGACGATGTATTTTGGTACACACGTTTTTTTTTTCTTTTAGCTAGTTACTAAGTTAGCAACCAAATCACTTTGAGGATCTGAAATAAGAGGCAATCAACACGTACATATATACTTTACACCAAAAAGGCACACAGAAATGCGCGGCGTGTAGTGTCGCGGTGACAGATGACAGAAACTCAGCGTCAGCTGGCAGCGGATCATTAAGTCTGCTGTTTCATCAAGAAACTCAGCATGGCTTGATAGCTTTCTCAAGCTTGCGCGAAGTGAGTTATTTTCCTTTTTCTGTTCTCTATACAGTCCTCTTGTACATTTTATACCTTTATTAAACCTAAAAATATAAATGCATGTCACTGTTTTCCTTTAAAAAAAAGGTCCGCTGCTTCAGGGCAACGAACAAGCAGTCCTTGAGCGAGGTTCATCGTACTGAATTCGGACACTCGTGTATATATATGCAAAAAAAAGAGAAAAGCCCATCGTCGGTTCACTGCTATGCTCATATGGATCGTGGCCATACAACAAACGAACAATAGGCGGCCCATCATCGATTCCGTCGCGTCACAGTACACGCGCACCTGATGTATGTATTCCCCGATCAATCGTTGACACGATCTCTGTGATCTTTTTCTTTTGTCCCACATCGAGAGTTCTTGTACTCCGGCCCATGCATATAATGGACCCCACGTTCCCGGGGGGCAGGAGCTGGCAAGAGTCGTGATGATTTCCATGGGCCGAGTTTGATAATTCTCATTTGGTCGGTACGCTGGGCGCCTGCAGACAGCGGGATGTCCCAGCTGATACGGGGACAAGTGCCAATCGTAGACGTGCGATTGCTGCTTGAGTTAGGTATGGCGCGTATGTTGCCTCGCCTGTTTCCCAAAGTGGACGCCACCCCCAAAGAGGGGCTCACCCGTGTTGATGATTCTCACCTCCTTGCCAACTCTTTTTAGTTTACTATAAAATTCTTTTCAATTTTTTTTTATCAAAGCTCAGCTCATATATAAAATCGAATTGACCACCCTAAAGGCTCACCCGTGTTGATTCTGACCCTTATGCCAACTCTTTTTTTTTACACTATACAAACTTTATCAAATAGACATTTTCACCGCCACTCAGCCCACATATAAAATCAAATTGACCAGCCTCAAAGGGGACCCAAAGACTCACCCGTGTTGATTCTGACCCCTTTGCCAACTTTTTGTTAAAACTATTACAAACTTTATCAAATACACATTTTTTGGCGCAGCTCAGTTCATATATAAAATCGAATCTCGCCTGAAATGGTGCTCGTCAACATGAAAATTGGCTCAAGAACATACATATGACCTCATATGTGATTGTGGGGTCAAAAGATTCAGACCTCTCTACAAAAACAAAGGTTACTCATAAATTGTGAGTCTTACTATAGCGATTAAGACATGCATTCTTCCCGGTGGATTGGTCCTCCAATGTAGAAAGATGACGACATTCTTTGGATATGCTTTTGCCATGTTGTAAAAGATGCTTAGGATCACTCTTACATTTTTTCCCGGTGGATCGGTCCTCCAAGGTAGAAACATGACAGCATTCTTCGGATGTGCTTTTTTCCATGTTGCAAAAGCTTAAGGCAGGCGTTCTGCCATTCGATTAGATAGAAAACGACTTATTTACAGGGGTTCCTCAAGGAGGCAAGAAGGAAAACCGAAAGGCTAAAACAGCCAAGCTAGAAAAGCCAAAAGGATATCTACAAATGTCTATCTTTCCGTGAAGGCAAAAGCCCGCTGGTCAATCTCGCCTTGCACCATGCGCACCACCTCAAGCACCAACAGCGTCGTGTTCGTGAAGACCCTCCTATTCCTCTTCTTCCAAACGCCCCATATGATGTAGATTATGGTGCCGATGGCCCTCAGCTTCTTGTCTTTAGGGAAGTTCTCAATGAAATGAAACAACCATCCGTCAAAATCTCTATTTGTCATGGTGGAGGTAGTAGTAGCAGGGGGCGCCGGTAGGTCATTAGCCTCCAGGACCTTATCATGGACCGCCATGGTCAAGGAGCACTCATGGCACAAATGTTGCACCGCCTCGGGGTGAATGCGGCATAGTTTGCAAATGGGGTCATGTGGCCAACTACGCAAAGCGAGGTTGTCCGCTGTCGAGGTGTGGACTCGGCAAATCCCAAGGTTGTGTACCCCGGTTTGATTGAGGGGGAGAGAGTATGAACGTTGGTGATCACGACGGCTAACAGGGGGCGAGTTTACCCAGGTTCGGCCCCTCGAGACGAGGTAAAGACCTACTCCTGCTTGTCTGGTATTATCGAGGTGGCTACAATGGCGAGATGGCAATCTCGCTAGGGTTTGCCTGTGTGTTTCTTGACCTAGGTGACGCACCCTCCTGGCCTTTATATCACAGGCCAGGTCTCGGGTGGACGGTGCGGATTGCACATTACAGAAAAAGGAAAGCCATCACCGGCCTAACCGGCTACTTGGGCCACACGGTAC
This sequence comes from Puccinellia tenuiflora, assembly GCA_012064385.1. Taxonomy (NCBI): domain Eukaryota; kingdom Viridiplantae; phylum Streptophyta; class Magnoliopsida; order Poales; family Poaceae; genus Puccinellia; species Puccinellia tenuiflora. The sequence continues at coordinate 157,473 of QRDG01000356.1, forward strand.
ACTTCATGGGCTTCAATGGGCTTCTCTTGGCGTGACCCAGGTACCACCACCGTGGGGTACCCGAAAGGTAGCCCCACGACAGTAGCCCCCGAGTGCTTAGTCGAATCGCAGAGTCGAGTAAAGGACTCCTTCCTCCGGGCACGCCACCTGGTTCCTTTACTAGTCAACCTTCGGCTGCAATTGTCTTGAATAATCGGGTGCGCCTCATGATCTTCTTGATTCGCCAACTTTCGACTGTCGTTGTCCTTAGTCATCGGGTGCGCGAACAGCGCTCCCGATGGGAGTAGCCCCCGAGATTAAGCTGAATTGCTTGCGATTGAGGTTAAACTCAATTTTTCTTCAGTCGAAAAGTCCGCTCCCGATGGGAGTAAAAAGATGACTCGAAATGCCCGAGTCAAAACTGGCCTTGCTCGACTTACTTTGTACTCAGCCTTGATGGCCTACTGAATTGACTTAAACTCAGCTCTGAAATCTTACTGGTTGTTCATCCACTCGAATGATGAATTCGGGTGCCATCAGCTTTGTAAAGCTTACTATGTTGTGGCACCCCCCTCTGACACATATCGCCAGAGGGGTGGTCGCCCCGTGCGCCAGCCCAGGATATCTGGACGCACGTTACGACAATGCAACATAGCGAAAATATCATTACACAACCAGGCCCAAAGGGCTACAAATGGTTTACAGGGCCATCAAGGCATGAAGATTTATCATAGCCAAGTGTGGCGCGGGACAGAGTTTTAACTAGCAGCGGAAGACAAAGATACGGCAACGTCTTGGTGCGGCTCCATTCCACGTCATCTGGCTGGGCTACTGATCCTAGCACGCTCCTGCTCGATCTTCTTGCTATGGTAGGAGATGGATCCTCTCAAGTCTGGCCACATGAAAATCCAGTCTGAGTACAATGATGTACTCGCAAGAAAAATAACCACGAGGCATGAACAGTCAAGCAATCAGGCAACAAGTAACTAGAGACATAAAATAATCTAAACATGGCAAGTGACTACTTACGGCAGTCCGAGTGGGTAGCAACATGGCATCATAACAAAACATGGTATAAGCAAACAATGGGAGTACCACCAGTACAGAGTCCAAGCCAGGTGGGGTTGGATCGTGTACCGGGGGTCACACAAAGAGCTTACCTGTGACGAATAACGGGGTACCAGTTGGTAAGTAACACAACAGATCATATTATCACAGCTAGGCCCACTGGCCTCTAGCCTCACGAGGCTAATCTCCTCTGTCACCACTGCTAGGCCCACTGGCCTTGTCACACTTCCTTATCTCGAGTAACGTTCCCTGCACCATCTTATTGTTTATTAAGTGAGGTCAGGTTGTTCATCGATTGTTTCAAACAGATCTTAAGTTTAACCTCCGGACACGACAAAGACACACAGTGTGACTGACACCGAACTGTTGTTCCATATCCCAGGAACGGGGCTAGCTGGCTAGGTTGAGTCTCTCGAGAGTTTGCTTTACCACCTATCAGAATGCACTCCACTCAGCCGACGCTCCAGGTTTCTCACGCCCAAAGTCGCACCAAGCAAAATACATTCTCGTGACGGTCCACTTGCTAAGACACCCTCCTGCCCCACCCTATACGCATGGTACAACGGGCAAGTAAGTCCGGCACATCCCCCGGCGCTACCGGGTATGCCTAGCTCCGGACTCCTTATCGCAGTCGAACCCGTGCCTGTCGACCCCTCCCCTCGGACAGCACAACCGAACGACTGCGCCCAACGGATGGCACAAAAGGGGGCTCAACAACCTACTAGGTCACGGTTTCCATGGGACAACGGTGGTATCGCGTTCAAGGGTTCAGATTAGTGGCACTATGAATAGACCTTATCGCTGTTTGGAGGGGTGTTTCATTTAATCAAGTTTCAGCATTCACATGTCCAAGCAACAAAAGATTAGTCCAACCCTATAACCACAATAATAATATCTCATCAAACAATCAAAACATTAGCAACACAATATTCCAAGCGATAGATTCTTTGCATCAACCGGGCGACTGTGGCGGAGATGCCTCCGGCCGGTGCTAGCCTCAGGTTGAGAAAAGAATAAAACAATACAGTCAACCGGGCGAGGGCGGAGATGTCTCCGTCCAGTAGCAGCCACGGGTCGAGTAAGAAAATAAAATAGCAAGTGGTTAGCGTCAACCGGGTGACTATCGTGGCGAGTCCGCCAACAAGCGTCATCACAGATCAACTAGTTGGTTAGCGTCGACCGGGTGACTATCGTGGCGAGTCCGCCAACAAGTGTCATCACAGATCGACCACAGATTATAACATAGCGTTTCAAACAGATGACTGTGGCGGTTCCTCCAGCCGGTGTCATCATAGATCAAACACAAGGTTGGTGAGGCATGTAGCCTCCAAACAATGAACCGAAAAGCATTCATAAGAAGAAAGCATCCATTCCACTCGAGGGTTATCTCGACGTGGTGTCAGCAATCTTGGCAAAAGAACCGAATGGAAAGTCAGCTCCCAAGCGTCGCAGTCCGGGTGGTCTATGCCAACCATATTTGACGGAGGGACAAGAAGCAAATAACTCTTTTGGCAAATGCCCCCAACTCCGAGGATCACGGGCCGACATTTGTCCGCACCTAGCCTCGGCGTTGAAGAAGAAGCAAACAGTCAACGCATGTTTTTGTTATTTAGTTGTCATAGCCACGCAAGTGCGGGGCGCACAGATAATTCATACATCAATCTAAGGCATACATGGATGATGAATAAAATATGGCAATAAATAACGGACCGACATAATATAAATGCTAAACGCGGACAATATAAACACTAAGCGAATAACGAACAACGTTGCAGGACTGCTCATAGCAAGGGGTTAGCTTGCCTTCGACGATCGACGCCACTTGGCTTGGAGGTCACGGACGCCACGGTTTAGGGTATCGGTTTGCCGGTACCGCGGAATACCTATACAAGCATACAAGCGTGCTGAGCATCTAAGCACCTTACAAAAATATGAAACCTATACCACTGGATAGAGGCTTTTAAACTATGAATTTACAAACTTGGATCACCTGAATCGGAGTCACGGTTCAAAAGTTACGGAGATTCGAAAATCTGTCCAGCGGGGAAAAGAAAAACAGATCCGCGGGGGAAAAAAAAACGGCACGGGCCGATGCTGGGCCACGGCGTGCCGCACGCGCGCGTGCCAGCGCTGCTTCTGTCCGGGTCGCGGGTGGGCCGAGATCCACTGCTGGCCTGCTGGGCTGAAAACGGTTCGCACGAACCAAAAAAAAAGAAAACACAGACAGGGGTGTCGATCATCTTCTCCTCCGCTCCGCGTATGGGAGCGAGCGCCGACCGGGCGGGGCTGGCCGGAGAGGACGCCGGGAAGCTGGCTGGCGGCGGGGATGGGCACGTCGCGGCTCACCGCGCCCAGGGGAGGTGGTTCCGACGGCGGGGACGCCTCCGGCGCGTCGCCTGCAAGCTCGGCCGTGCGGCCGTGCGGCCACGTCGGGAGCTCGGGAGGCCGACGGCGCCGACCAAGGGGAGGCCCGAGGACCGAGGGGACGGCGGAACAGGATCCTCCATGCTGCACCGCACCCGTCGGTGACGCTTCCTCCGGCAGAGTGGGGGTCGGGGAGCTTGCTCCTCAAACCTCTAGGGTTTCGGTTGTGGGAGGCTAACCGAGCTCCCACGAGCTCGTTTCTTCGTGAGCTCGAGTGAGATGGTCTGGGGAGGGAGGAGTGAGACATGCGAGTGCAATTGAGGGTTAGGGGGGCTCCTTATAGCCGGGAGAGAGGAGAGGTAGGTGCTAGGTAGCTCGGCCATGAATGGCGGTTTGAGGTCATCCATGACGATCCTCGGCTATATTGGACGGTGGAGAGGATGGGAACGGTGAGCTGGTGCACAGTGCAGCACGAGGAACACGCTGAAGCTGAGTTAGGCACCGACCACACTCCTAAGTAGGCTAGGTTAAGCAAAGCAACTCGTTTCCCTCCCTGCTCACAAGGTGCTCGACGAAAAGCCCGAACGAACTTTTTGACGTAAATAAATTCCAGAAAAATTCCAGTGGTTAGGTTTGGATGTGAGGAGATGGTTCCTGAACTTTGAGATCAAATGGTGCGACCTAACTAGGATTTTGGAAAAAGTGCGGGAAAAGGCCTTATAGCATGATCATGTCTATTTGGGGTTTTGATTATGATGTTTTGGGTTCATGCAGATCACTAAGGGGCTATAGGAGAGACCAGGGGGGGGGGGGGGGGGGTAGGTGGTGTCTCATAACCAACCATGCAGAAATAATGCACAAGGGAACACTTGCACCATTCCAAAAATGTGGGTATAAATTGATGGCAAGGCACTTATGTCACCAACAACTAGGTGGAGGGATTTTATTTGACAAAAGAATGATGAGGAGGATAAGGCTGGTTTGATATTATCTCATGTGCTCAATTCACATGGCTCTTATCCAAACATGAGGATATTTATGGTCCTTGGGGTGTAAGAAGGGAGTGGTGGATGGGTGGTTCATATGATCATGCCAATTTTCTTGTGGGTGTAGGCTATGGCATGATGATCATCTCTTATTTTCCTTTGAGTAGTGTAGGAGTGGTGCAAGTTAGGAAAATATTTTCCTTGACCATGACAAGCACCAAAATATTTACCGAGGGTCTTGGAAATATTGCCTTTGGTAACTATGCAATATTTTGCAGGTGGAGGATAATAAATGGATCGGGTGATCTTCGAATATTTGGTGGAGTTTTCCAAGCTAGGAAAAATATGGTTCATAAGGTAGATGGAATATTAGGATTTTCATATCCCAATATTTAGGCTATGAGGTTTTTAAGGAAAACCCTAGCGGAGGTTTTCAAAGTGGTAGAGAAATCACCGGAGATTCTCTGGAATTATTTGAGAGAAAAAGGGCCCGAGGGCATCATCTAGCACCAGAGGGCAGGAAAAAAAATTTTGAGATACGAGAAAAGTTTTTTCGGGTGCGAGGAAACACCACTGAACTGGGGATCCAATTTTTGGGGTGTTACAAACCTTCCCCCTTAAAAAGAATCTCGTCCCGAGATTCGGAGACTAATAGAAACTCCGGGGTTATACAAGATATTTCTTGCATGGTTTAATATACCCCTATATTTAAAATATTTTAAAACTTTTTCTACGAAGCATTAGAGTTTAGCATCCAAAACGATTAACACTTAGTACGATATTTCTATCACCCTCGATGCATTCTAAGGATGCCATGGCAGGGGCTCACACAATCAATCAACATAGGTTCCTCACTATGGAAAAAAAAATAAACCTACGGTTTTCAGTTCAACCCACACAAGCATGGCAAGACCAAACAAGATCCGCACACAGATCAACACTTGATAGCCTGGATTTAACTTGGCCAAAACATCGCTTAATTTTTGCAAAACAAAATGTCAGGGATGTGCTAAACATGCCCCTTCTCTGCATTTTTTTTTTGAAAAGCTGTATATACTTTTTTTTTCAAGTATACACAGGTTTGGAAAAACACAGGGTTTCTTTTCAAAAGAAAGCATCTGCGTTGCCAATAATTGACTAGTAGACACTGTGGGGTAGGGCCATCCCCAAAATTATGTTGGCAAAAATTTTCCTACGAAACACTAGAGAGACGAGGGACAGGTCTCCCGAGGAAAGGATAGAGGCACACAGAGGATCATCTTCTTACTCGCAGACATGTGGGTCCGGGGTCCACCTGTCAGTCTCCTTCTTTCTTTCTATCTTCTTCTTCCCCGCATCATCTCACTCCGCACCTGGTTGGCTCCGAGTGCGCGAAGCACTCCAATGCGGCACTGCTGCGCGTGCTGTCCATCGACGCGTCGGCCATCACGGCTTTGGGTGCCTTGAGGATTTCGCGCCAATTTGGTTGAGCAGTGCGCGGGATTCCTCACCCTTCCCGCGCGAGGCTGAGCTGGGGCGGCGTTTGAGCTCGCGACTATAAACTGCGGCCGCTGTGATTCTCTTCTTTATCGCAACCATGAACTTCTTCTCTCAACTTCTTTGTGATTTCAATCACGGTCCGGAGCGAGCTGGCTTCCTCGAGCACCTGTTCTGTGTGTTATGGCTGGGGCTGACCATCGGGGGGCTGCTGGTGATTCTGCTCACGGCGGCGGTCTGGTTAGCCTGTCACCTGCACGATTGGTGGTATGGGGTTGTCGGGGGTGCTGCGGCGGCGGTGGACGAGTTTCTGGTGGCTCCGGTGAGAAACTGGCGGGCGCTCCCGGTGGCTGCTGCGGCTGCTCCTCTGGTGGGGGATGAGCTGGGAGCTCGAGCTGTCCGCCGTCGTCGCGCAGCTCGCGACATGGCTACGGGTGAGCCTGGCTCATCTTCAGGTGGGGCCACTGAGCACGAGAGGGAGTAGGATTTTCCCTGGGGTGCTCTTCTGTATCTGCACTGAGGTAGTGGGAGTGTTGTATGTTGGAGTAGAACTTGTATCCTCTATTTCCAAAATTTTCCTTATGTACTGAACTCGGTTGATGTATCTAGTTTGTCTTCACTGCTGATTTGGACCCATATTTGCATTCCTGAGATCTTCCCTGAGCTGTCACAGATTTGTTCTTGCAGCAGAGAGAATTGCAGAGGCACTATCACACAGATGGTAGAACTTGCTACTCGGGGAAAATATCATTTTAGAAAGTAATGCTTCACTTTTATGGCCCTAAAACTTGAAGCAACATGGAACAATCATTTCAATCATGCCAGATAACAAGTACACAACGGCTACTAAACACTCGACACAACACAAACACACATACAAGCAAGCATAGCAATTACAAACATTCTCACAAACTCTCAGCTACATCTCATAAGCGCCACTCCGGCTAAACTAAACAGATCTTACTCCGCTTGGCGGCCCTTCACAGATGGTGGAGTGCGGCCAAGCCGGAGAGTGGTGTCCACGTCCCCTTCCTCCGCAAGGTCGGAGGACACAGGAACACCTTCGAGGATCGGAACCTGCTCGGGGATTCGTCGGGATGGGCCGGGATCTGGAAGTGGAGGTCTGCTACTTCGGGCTAGCCTGCGGGAGAGTGTAGGTGTGCTTTCCCCTAGGTATTGGTGTAGGCGGGCTCGGCTGAGGTTCCTCCTTGTAGTCACGAGCTCCCCCATCAGGAGGTTGTTGAGGTTCGTCATTGCGATGGCGTAAGCAACTTGGTTGATTAGAGCTGGGTCAGGCTCCTTCGAGACGTCGGCTTGGACCATTTCTCCACGGGGTCGTGGTCTGGCCGGAAGGTAGTAGAACTCTCGAGTTTCGGCTAGCAGGGGTTCGGAGGACCGAAGACGAACGAGGCATTCCCAGGCTGCTACCTGGATGGCTAGCCCCAGAGTGGGCATGCGGCCTCCTTGGATTAAGTAGGGCTGATTCGTGCCCCGGGGACACGGGCTGATCCTCACATCGGCCCGGAATTCATCTCCGGACGACGAAAGTGAGCTCTGGAACACCACATACACTGGGCGAATGGAGCTACCAAGGATATGGTTGACGGCCCTCCAGAGAAGCAATCGAAAGCTCGAATGCTCCTCGGCAGTGGTTTCCAAGATGGCATTAAGGGTCGCCATCGGATTTTCTTGGGGTCACTAGCTTTTCTTGGAGGGGATAAGGATGCGAGGTTCCTCTATGGGATTCTACTTTAAAGGAGTGGGGTTGCCAGAGAGCTGGCGAGGGTGGGTTATAAAGCAACTAGGACTGGGTCTCGGGTTCACTGGGTAAGGTCGGCTTCTTCTCATGGAAGAAACCGGCTCGTCTTGCTGGGGAAGATTGGGACAAGTCCTACTGCACCATACTGTTGACCGACACGAGCCATGCCGGTTTGGCGGAGATGGGTTAAATCCATCGGGTCATTGTCGGGCAAAAGTAAGGCGGAGCTTTCCATGCTAGGGTAGTCTACAGCCAGCCTGGTGCTCTGATACCATGCTCTGTGGCACCCCCCTCTGACACATATCGCCAGAGGGGTGGTCGCCCCGTGCGCCAGCCCAGGATATCTGGACGCACGTTACGACAATGCAACATAGCGAAAATATCATTACACAATCAGGCCCAAAGGGCTACAAATGGTTTACAGGGCCATCAAGGCATGAAGATTTATCATAGCCAAGTGTGGCGCGGGACAGAGTTTTAACTGGCAGCGGAAGACAAAGATACGGCAACGTCTTGGTGCGGCTCCATTCCACGGCATCTGGCTGGGCTACTGATCCTAGCACGCTCCTGCTCGATCTCCTTGCTATGGTAGGAGATGGATCCTCTCAAGTCTGGCCACATGAAAAGCCAGTCTGAGTACAATGATGTACTCGCAAGAAAAATAACCACGAGGCATGAACAGTCAAGCAATCAGGCAACAAGTAACTAGCGACATAAAATAATCTAAACATGGCAAGTGACTACTTACGGCAGTCCGAGTGGGTAGCAACATGGCATCATAACAAAACATGGTATAAGCAAACAATGGGAGTACCACCAGTACAGAGTCCAAGCCAGGTGGGGTTGGATCGTGTACCGGGGGTCACACAAAGAGCTTACCTGTGACGAATAACGGGGTACCAGTTGGTAAGTAACACAACAGATCATATTATCACAGCTAGGCCCACTGGCCTCTAGCCTCACGAGGCTAATCTCCTCTGTCACCACTGCTAGGCCCACTGGCCTTGTCACACTTCCTTATCTCGAGTAACGTTCCCTGCACCATCTTATTGTTTATTAAGTGAGGTCAGGTTGTTCATCGATTGTTTCAAACAGATCTTAAGTTTAACCTCCGGACACGACAAAGACACACAGTGTGACTGACACCGAACTGTTGTTCCATATCCCAGGAACGGGGCTAGCTGGCTAGGTTGAGTCTCTCGAGAGTTTGCTTTACCACCTATCAGAATGCACTCCACTCAGCCGACGCTCCAGGTTTCTCACGCCCAAAGTCGCACCAAGCAAAATACATTCTCGTGACGGTCCACTTGCTAAGACACCCTCCTGCCCCACCCTATACGCATGGTACAACGGGCAAGTAAGTCCGGCACATCCCCCGGCGCTACCGGGTATGCCTAGCTCCGGACTCCTTATCGCAGTCGAACCCGTGCCTGTCGACCCCTCCCCTCGGACAGCACAACCGAACGACTGCGCCCAACGGATGGCACAAAAGGGGGCTCAACAACCTACTAGGTCACGGTTTCCATGGGACAACGGTGGTATCGCGTTCAAGGGTTCAGATTAGTGGCACTATGAATAGACCTTATCGCTGTTTGGAGGGGTGTTTCATTTAATCAAGTTTCAGCATTCACATGTCCAAGCAACAAAAGATTAGTCCAACCCTATAACCACAATAATAATATCTCATCAAACAATCAAAACATTAGCAACACAATATTCCAAGCGATAGATTCTTTGCATCAACCGGGCGACTGTGGCGGAGATGCCTCCGGTCGGTGCCAGCCTCAGGTTGAGAAAAGAATAAAACAATACAGTCAACCAGGCGAGGGCGGAGATGTCTCCGTCCAGTAGCAGCCACGGGTCGAGTAAGAAAATAAAATAGCAAGTGGTTAGCGTCAACCGGGTGACTATCGTGGCGAGTCCGCCAACAAGCGTCATCACAGATCAACTAGTTGGTTAGCGTCGACCGGGTGACTATCGTGGCGAGTCCACCAACAAGTGTCATCACAGATCGACCACAGATTATAACATAGCGTTTCAAACAGATGACTGTGGCGGTTCCTCCAGCCGGTGTCATCATAGATCAAACACAAGGTTGGTGAGGCATGTAGCCTCCAAACAATGAACCGAAAAGCATTCATAAGAAGAAAGCATCCATTCCACTCGAGGGTTATCTCGACGTGGTGTCAGCAATCTTGGCAAAAGAACCGAATGGAAAGTCAGCTCCCAAGCGTCGCAGTCCGGGTGGTCTATGCCAACCATATTTGACGGAGGGACAAGAAGCAAATAACTCTTTTGGCAAATGCCCCCAACTCCGAGGATCACGGGCCGACATTTGTCCGCACCTAGCCTCGGCGTTGAAGAAGAAGCAAACAGTCAACGCATGTTTTTGTTATTTAGTTGTCATAGCCACGCAAGTGCGGGGCGCACAGATAATTCATACATCAATCTAATGCATACATGGATGATGAATAAAATATGGCAATAAATAACGGACCGACATAATATAAATGCTAAACGCGGACAATATAAACACTAAGCGAATAACGAACAACGTTGCAGGACTGCTCATAGCAAGGGGTTAGCTTGCCTTCGACGATCGACGCCACTTGGCTTGGAGGTCACGGACGCCACGGTTTAGGGTATCGGTTTGCCGGTACCGCGGAATACCTATACAAGCATACAAGCGTGCTGAGCATCTAAGCACCTTACAAAAATATGAAACCTATACCACTGGATAGAGGCTTTTAAACTATGAATTTACAAACTTGGATCACCTGAATCGGAGTCACGGTTCAAAAGTTACGGAGATTCGAAAATCTGTCCAGCGGGGAAAAGAAAAACAGATCCGCGGGGGAAAAAAAAACGGCACGGGCCGATGCTGGGCCACGGCGTGCCGCACGCGCGCGTGCCAGCGCTGCTTCTGTCCGGGTCGCGGGTGGGCCGAGATCCACTGCTGGCCTGCTGGGCTGAAAACGGTTCGCACGAACCAAAAAAAAAGAAAACACAGACAGGGGTGTCGATCATCTTCTCCTCCGCTCCGCGTATGGGAGCGAGCGCCGACCGGGCGGGGCTGGCCGGAGAGGACGCCGGGAAGCTGGCTGGCGGCGGGGATGGGCACGTCGCGGCTCACCGCGCCCAGGGGAGGTGGTTCCGACGGCTGGGACGCCTCCGGCGCGTCGCCTGCAAGCTCGGCCGTGCGGCCGTGCGGCCACGTCGGGAGCTCGGGAGGCCGACGGCGCCGACCAAGGGGAGGCCCGAGGACCGAGGGGACGGCGGAACAGGATCCTCCATGCTGCACCGCACCCGTCGGTGACGCTTCCTCCGGCAGAGTGGGGGTCGGGGAGCTTGCTCCTCAAACCTCTAGGGTTTCGGTTGTGGGAGGCTAACCGAGCTCCCACGAGCTCGTTTCTTCGTGAGCTCGAGTGAGATGGTCTGGGGAGGGAGGAGTGAGACATGCGAGTGCAATTGAGGGTTAGGGGGGCTCCTTATAGCCGGGAGAGAGGAGAGGTAGGTGCTAGGTAGCTCGGCCATGAATGGCGGTTTGAGGTCATCCATGACGATCCTCGGCTATATTGGACGGTGGAGAGGATGGGAACGGTGAGCTGGTGCACAGTGCAGCACGAGGAACACGCTGAAGCTGAGTTAGGCACCGACCACACTCCTAAGTAGGCTAGGTTAAGCAAAGCAACTCGTTTCCCTCCCTGCTCACAAGGTGCTCGACGAAAAGCCCGAACGAACTTTTTGACGTAAATAAATTCCAGAAAAATTCCAGTGGTTAGGTTTGGATGTGAGGAGATGGTTCCTGAACTTTGAGATCAAATGGTGCGACCTAACTAGGATTTTGGAAAAAGTGCGGGAAAAGGCCTTATAGCATGATCATGTCTATTTGGGGTTTTGATTATGATGTTTTGGGTTCATGCAGATCACTAAGGGGCTATAGGAGAGACCAGGGGGGGGGGGGGGGGTAGGTGGTGTCTCATAACCAACCATGCAGAAATAATGCACAAGGGAACACTTGCACCATTCCAAAAATGTGGGTATAAATTGATGGCAAGGCACTTATGTCACCAACAACTAGGTGGAGGGATTTTATTTGACAAAAGAATGATGAGGAGGATAAGGCTGGTTTGATATTATCTCATGTGCTCAATTCACATGGCTCTTATCCAAACATGAGGATATTTATGGTCCTTGGGGTGTAAGAAGGGAGTGGTGGATAGGTGGTTCATATGATCATGCCAATTTTCTTGTGGGTGTAGGCTATGGCATGATGATCATCTCTTATTTTCCTTTGAGTAGTGTAGGAGTGGTGCAAGTTAGGAAAATATTTTCCTTGACCATGACAAGCACCAAAATATTTACCGAGGGTCTTGGAAATATTGCCTTTGGTAACTATGCAATATTTTGCAGGTGGAGGATAATAAATGGATCGGGTGATCTTCGAATATTTGGTGGAGTTTTCCAAGCTAGGAAAAATATGGTTCATAAGGTAGATGGAATATTAGGATTTTCATATCCCAATATTTAGGCTATGAGGTTTTTAAGGAAAACCCTAGCGGAGGTTTTCAAAGTGGTAGAGAAATCACCGGAGATTCTCTGGAATTATTTGAGAGAAAAAGGGCCCGAGGGCATCATCTAGCACCAGAGGGCAGGAAAAAAAAATTTTGAGATACGAGAAAAGTTTTTTCGGGTGCGAGGAAACACCACTGAACTGGGGATCCAATTTTTGGGGTGTTACAAACCTTCCCCCTTAAAAAGAATCTCGTCCCGAGATTCGGAGACTAATAGAAACTCCCGGGGTTATACAAGATATTTCTTGCATGGTTTAATATACCCCTATATTTAAAATATTTTAAAACTTTTTCTACGAAGCATTAGAGTTTAGCATCCAAAACGATTAACACTTAGTACGATATTTCTATCACCCTCGATGCATTCTAAGGATGCCATGGCAGGGGCTCACACAATCAATCAACATAGGTTCCTCACTATGGAAAAAAAAATAAACCTACGGTTTTCAGTTCAACCCACACAAGCATGGCAAGACCAAACAAGATCCGCACACAGATCAACACTTGATAGCCTGGATTTAACTTGGCCAAAACATCGCTTAATTTTTGCAAAACAAAATGTCAGGGATGTGCTAAACATGCCCCTTCTCTGCATTTTTTTTTGAAAAGCTGTATATACTTTTTTTTTCAAGTATACACAGGTTTGGAAAAACACAGGGTTTCTTTTCAAAGAAAGCATCTGCGTTGCCAATAATTGACTAGTAGACACTGTGGGGTAGGGCCATCCCCAAAATTATGTTGGCAAAAATTTTCCTACGAAACACTAGAGAGACGAGGGACAGGTCTCCCGAGGAAAGGATAGAGGCACACAGAGGATCATCTTCTTACTCGCAGACATGTGGGTCCGGGGTCCACCTGTCAGTCTCCTTCTTTCTTTCTATCTTCTTCTTCCCCGCATCATCTCACTCCGCACCTGGTTGGCTCCGAGTGCGCGAAGCACTCCAATGCGGCACTGCTGCGCGTGCTGTCCATCGACGCGTCGGCCATCACGGCTTTGGGTGCCTTGAGGATTTCGCGCCAATTTGGTTGAGCAGTGCGCGGGATTCCTCACCCTTCCCGCGCGAGGCTGAGCTGGGGCGGCGTTTGAGCTCGCGACTATAAACTGCGGCCGCTGTGATTCTCTTCTTTATCGCAACCATGAACTTCTTCTCTCAACTTCTTTGTGATTTCAATCACGGTCCGGAGCGAGCTGGCTTCCTCGAGCACCTGTTCTGTGTGTTATGGCTGGGGCTGACCATCGGGGGGCTGCTGGTGATTCTGCTCACGGCGGCGGTCTGGTTAGCCTGTCACCTGCACGATTGGTGGTATGGGGTTGTCGGGGGTGCTGCGGCGGCGGTGGACGAGTTTCTGGTGGCTCCGGTGAGAAACTGGCGGGCGCTCCCGGTGGCTGCTGCGGCTGCTCCTCTGGTGGGGGATGAGCTGGGAGCTCGAGCTGTCCGCCGTCGTCGCGCAGCTCGCGACATGGCTACGGGTGAGCCTGGCTCATCTTCAGGTGGGGCCACTGAGCACGAGAGGGAGTAGGATTTTCCCTGGGTGCTCTTCTGTATCTGCACTGAGGTAGTGGGAGTGTTGTATGTTGGAGTAGAACTTGTATCCTCTATTTCCAAAATTTTCCTTATGTACTGAACTCGGTTGATGTATCTAGTTTGTCTTCACTGCTGATTGGACCCATATTTGCATTCCTGAGATCTTCCCTGAGCTGTCACAGATTTGTTCTTGCAGCAGAGAGAATTGCAGAGGCACTATCACACAGATGGTAGAACTTGCTACTCGGGGAAAATATCATTTTAGAAAGTAATGCTTCACTTTATGGCCCTAAAACTTGAAGCAACATGGAACAATCATTTCAATCATGCCAGATAACAAGTATACAACAGCTACTAAACACTCGACACAACACAAACACACATACGAGCAAGCATAGCAATTACAAACATTCTCACAAACTCTCAGCTACATCTCATAAGCGCCACTCCGGCTAAACTAAACAGATCTTACTCCGCTTGGCGGCCCTTCACAGATGGTGGAGTGCGGCCAAGCCGGAGAGTGGTGTCCACGTCCCCTTCCTCCGCAAGGTCGGAGGACACAGGAACACCTTCGAGGATCGGAACCTGCTCGGGGATTCGTCGGGATGGGCCGGGATCTGGAAGTGGAGGTCTGCTACTTCGGGCTAGCCTGCGGGAGAGTGTAGGTGTGCTTTCCCCTAGGTATTGGTGTAGGCGGGCTCGGCTGAGGTTCCTCCTTGTAGTCACGAGCTCCCCCATCAGGAGGTTGTTGAGGTTCGTCATTGCGATGGCGTAAGCAACTTGGTTGATTAGAGCTGGGTCAGGCTCCTTCGAGACGTCGGCTTGGACCATTTCTCCACGGGGTCGTGGTCTGGCCGGAAGGTAGTAGAACTCTCGAGTTTCGGCTAGCAGGGGTTCGGAGGACCGAAGACGAACGAGGCATTCCCAGGCTGCTACCTGGATGGCTAGCCCCAGAGTGGGCATGCGGCCTCCTTGGATTAAGTAGGGCTGATTCGTGCCCCGGGGACACGGGCTGATCCTCACATCGGCCCGGAATTCATCTCCGGACGACGAAAGTGAGCTCTGGAACACCACATACACTGGGCGAATGGAGCTACCAAGGATATGGTTGACGGCCCTCCAGAGAAGCAATCGAAAGCTCGAATGCTCCTCGGCAGTGGTTTCCAAGATGGCATTAAGGGTCGCCATCGGATTTTCTTGGGGTCACTAGCTTTTCTTGGAGGGGATAAGGATGCGAGGTTCCTCTATGGGATTCTACTTTAAAGGAGTGGGGTTGCCAGAGAGCTGGCGAGGGTGGGTTATAAAGCAACTAGGACTGGGTCTCGGGTTCACTGGGTAAGGTCGGCTTCTTCTCATGGAAGAAACCGGCTCGTCTTGCTGGGGAAGATTGGGACAAGTCCTACTGCACCATACTGTTGACCGACACGAGCCATGCCGGTTTGGCGGAGATGGGTTAAATCCATCGGGTCATTGTCGGGCAAAAGTAAGGCGGAGCTTTCCATGCTAGGGTAGTCTACAGCCAGCCTGGTGCTCTGATACCATGCTCTGTGGCACCCCCCTCTGACACATATCGCCAGAGAGGTGGTCGCCCCGTGCGCCAGCCCAGGATATCTGGACGCACGTTACGACAATGCAACATAGCGAAAATATCATTACACAATCAGGCCCAAAGGGCTACAAATGGTTTACAGGGCCATCAAGGCATGAAGATTTATCATAGCCAAGTGTGGCGCGGGACAGAGTTTTAACTGGCAGCGGAAGACAAAGATACGGCAACGTCTTGGTGCGGCTCCATTCCACGGCATCTGGCTGGGCTACTGATCCTAGCACGCTCCTGCTCGATCTCCTTGCTATGGTAGGAGATGGATCCTCTCAAGTCTGGCCACATGAAAAGCCAGTCTGAGTACAATGATGTACTCGCAAAAAAAATAACCACGAGGCATGAACAGTCAAGCAATCAGGCAACAAGTAACTAGCGACATAAAATAATCTAAACATGGCAAGTGACTACTTACGGCAGTCCGAGTGGGTAGCAACATGGCATCATAACAAAACATGGTATAAGCAAACAATGGGAGTACCACCAGTACAGAGTCCAAGCCAGGTGGGGTTGGATCGTGTACCGGGGGTCACACAAAGAGCTTACCTGTGACGAATAACGGGGTACCAGTTGGTAAGTAACACAACAGATCATATTATCACAGCTAGGCCCACTGGCCTCTAGCCTCACGAGGCTAATCTCCTCTGTCACCACTGCTAGGCCCACTGGCCTTGTCACACTTCCTTATCTCGAGTAACGTTCCCTGCACCATCTTATTGTTTATTAAGTGAGGTCAGGTTGTTCATCGATTGTTTCAAACAGATCTTAAGTTTAACCTCCGGACACGACAAATACACACAGTGTGACTGACACCGAACTATTGTTCCATATCCCAGGAACGGGGCTAGCTGGCTAGGTTGAGTCTCTCGAGAGTTTGCTTTACCACCTATCAGAATGCACTCCACTCAGCCGACGCTCCAGGTTTCTCACGCCCAAAGTCGCACCAAGCAAAATACATTCTCGTGACGGTCCACTTGCTAAGACACCCTCCTGCCCCACCCTATACGCATGGTACAACGGGCAAGTAAGTCCGGCACATCCCCCGGCGCTACCGGGTATGCCTAGCTCCAGACTCCTTATCGCAGTCGAACCCGTGCCTGTCGACCCCTCCCCTCGGACAGCACAACCGAACGACTGCGCCCAACGGATGGCACAAAAGGGGGCTCAACAACCTACTAGGTCACGGTTTCCATGGGACAACGGTGGTATCGCGTTCAAGGGTTCAGATTAGTGGCACTATGAATAGACCTTATCGCTGTTTGGAGGGGTGTTTCATTTAATCAAGTTTCAGCATTCACATGTCCAAGCAACAAAAGATTAGTCCAACCCTATAACCACAATAATAATATCTCATCAAACAATCAAAACATTAGCAACACAATATTCCAAGCGATAGATTGTTTGCATCAACCGGGCGACTGTGGCGGAGATGCCTCCGGCCGGTGCCAGCCTCAGGTTGAGAAAAGAATAAAACAATACAGTCAACCGGGCGAGGGCGGAGATGTCTCCGTCCAGTAGCAGCCACGGGTCGAGTAAGAAAATAAAATAGCAAGTGGTTAGCGTCAACCGGGTGACTATCGTGGCGAGTCCGCCAACAAGCGTCATCACAGATCAACTAGTTGGTTAGCGTCGACCGGGTGACTATCGTGGTGAGTCCGCCAACAAGCGTCATCACAGATCGACCACAGATTATAACATAGTGTTTCAAACAGATGACTGTGGCGGTTCCTCCAGCCGGTGTCATCATAGATCAAACACAAGGTTGGTGAGGCATGTAGCCTCCAAACAATGAACCGAAAAGCATTCATAAGAAGAAAGCATCCATTCCACTCGAGGGTTATCTCGACGTGGTGTCAGCAATCTTGGCAAAAGAACCGAATGGAAAGTCAGCTCCCAAGCATCGCAGTCCGGGTGGTCTATGCCAACCATATTTGACGGAGGGACAAGAAGCAAATAACTCTTTTGGCAAATGCCCCCAACTCCGAGGATCACGGGCCGACATTTGTCCGCACCTAGCCTCGGCGTTGAAGAAGAAGCAAACAGTCAACGCATGTTTTTGTTATTTAGTTGTCATAGCCACGCAAGTGCGGGGCGCACAGATAATTCATACATCAATCTAAGGCATACATGGATGATGAATAAAATATGGCAATAAATAACGGACCGACATAATATAAATGCTAAACGCGGACAATATAAACACTAAGCGAATAACGAACAACGTTGCGGGACTGCTCATAGCAAGGGGTTAGCTTGCCTTCGACGATCGACGCCACTTGGCTTGGAGGTCACGGACGCCACGGTTTAGGGTATCGGTTTGCCGGTACCGCGGAATACCTATACAAGCATACAAGCGTGCTGAGCATCTAAGCACCTTACAAAAATATGAAACCTATACCACTGGATAGAGGCTTTTAAACTATGAATTTACAAACTTGGATCACCTGAATCGGAGTCACGGTTCAAAAGTTACGGAGATTCGAAAATCTGTCCAGCGGGGAAAAGAAAAACAGATCCGCGGGGGGAAAAAAACGGCACGGGCCGATGCTGGGCCACGGCGTGCCGCACGCGCGCGTGCCAGTGCTGCTTCTGTCCGGGTCGCGGGTGGGCCGAGATCCACTGCTGGCCTGCTGGGCTGAAAACGGTTCGCACGAACCAAAAAAAAAGAAAACACAGACAGGGGTGTCGATCATCTTCTCCTCCGCTCCGCGTATGGGAGCGAGCGCCGACCGGGCGGGGCTGGCCGGAGAGGACGCCGGGAAGCTGGCTGGCGGCGGGGATGGGCACGTCGGAGCTCACCGCGCCCAGGGGAGGTGGTTCCGATGGCGGGGACGCCTCCGGCGCGTCGCCTGCAAGCTCGGCCGTGCGGCCGTGCGGCCACGTCGGGAGCTCGGGAGGCCGACGGCGCCGACCAAGGGGAGGCCCGAGGACCGAGGGGACAGCGGAACAGGATCCTCCATGCTGCACCACACCCGTCGGTGACGCTTCCTTCGGCAGAGTGGGGTCGGGGAGCTTGCTCCTCAAACCTCTAGGGTTTCGGTTGTGGGAGGCTAACCGAGCTCCCACGAGCTCGTTTCTTCGCGAGCTCGAGTGAGATGGTCTGGGGAGGGAGGAGTGAGACATGCGAGTGCAACTGAGGGCTAGGGGGGGGCTCCTTATAGCCGGGAGAGAGGAGAGGTAGGTGCTAGGTAGCTCGGCCATGAATGGCGGTTTGAGGTCATCCATGACGATCCTCGGCTATATTGGACGGTGGAGAGGATGGGAACGGTGAGCTGGCGCACAGTGAAGCACGAGGAACACGCTGAAGCTGAGTTAGGCACCGACCACACTCCTAAGTAGGCTAGGTTAAGCAAAGCAACTCGCTTCCCTCCCTGCTCACAAGGTGCTCGACGAAATGCCCGAACGAACTTTTCGACGTAAATAAATTCCAGAAAAATTCCAGTGGTTAGGTTTTGATGTGAGGAGATGGTTCCTGAACTTTGAGATCAAATGGTGCGACCTAACTAGGATTTTGGAAAAAAGTGCGGGAAAAGGCCTTATAGCATGATCATGTCTATTTGGGGTTTTGATTATGATGTTTTGGGTTCATGCAGATCACTAATGATGTAGGGCTAGGCCCGATCTTCACGGATTTGAGGGGGAAACGGGGATGAACACGAAGAACACGAGGGGGAACGAGGGGGATTCGTGGGCAAAACACAAGGATAACTAGCAAATCCTGCTAAGAACTCCACCCAACAACAAACCCTCAAAAGGTAGCCTTTGGATCG
The DNA here is from genome assembly GCA_012064385.1 of Puccinellia tenuiflora. Classification (NCBI taxonomy): domain Eukaryota; kingdom Viridiplantae; phylum Streptophyta; class Magnoliopsida; order Poales; family Poaceae; genus Puccinellia; species Puccinellia tenuiflora. Next base: position 176,575 of record QRDG01000356.1, read on the forward strand.
AAGAATCAAAGCCAAACTTACTCTTGTTGAAACCGATTGCTCTTACCGGCCGGTCCACCGATCCAATAGAATCACCGCAGTGAAAGATTGGTTTGCACTACTAGAGACACCGCAGTGAAAGAGTAGCAACAACAAGATCTACCTCAACGAGGCACCCTAGCTACGAGGGAGGAGGAGCATAGCTCACACAAGTCTCAGATTCAGTCTACCCTCCAAATGGGGAAAGTGGAAAGCTATTTATAGTCTATTACAAAACGGGGCAGGAAAGGTGGGGAACCGGCCTAGGGGCCGGCCTGGAGGCCGGCGGTCTCGGGTGGGTGACCGGCCTGGGGGCCGGCCTAGGCCGGCCTGGAGGCCGGCTGGGAGGCCGGCGCGGGGGCCGGCGGCGTCAGGGTGTGGCCCGGCCTAGGGGCCGGCCTGGGCCGGTATGGAGGCCGGTGGCTTCTGGTGGGTGCCCGGCCTGGAGGCCGGCCTGGGCCGGTTGGGAGGCCGGTCGCCTCGGGTTGGGGCCCGGCCACCCTGTCTTCGCATCTTCCCTCCTCTTCTTGTCCATCTTCTTGGATCTCCTCTTGTCTATCTTCTCCATCATCTTGGACCTTCTCTTGGTCATCTCCTTGACTCCATTGTGGGTCATCATCCGGGTGGATCCTGAGTATGCATAAGGTACCGGCATGAAGTAGCAAGCCATTCAAAGGAAGGTCGAGATCACACATCGAGAGGAGCGAGGTCACCTTTTCATGAAGAGCCTTGACTCTTGATCTTGTCATTGGGCCATTTGGCATGGTGTCCATGGTGTTGTCCACATGTGGGGCTACATCATCTCCCCCCCCCCTTCGGAAAGAGTCGTCTTCGACTCGTCTCCTCTTGAACGCTTGCATCTCCGTGGAAAGGGGATAGGTCGGCGACGTTGAACGTGTCATGCACCAAGTACTTTGAGGTTGGTATGTCGATCTTGTATGCGTTGTCGTTGATGCGCTTGAGCACTCTGAAAGGTCCGTCACCGCGAGGAGCAAGCTTGGATTTTCTTTCATCCGGAAAACGGTCCTTGCGGAGGTGTAGCCACACAAGGTCTCCTTCTTCGAATACCATGGGCCTCTTCAACTTGTTGATCTTGGTGGCTTGGCGCTTTGTGTGCTCCTCTAGAGTTGCTCGTGTTGACTCATGTAATGTCTTCATGTAGTCGGCTCTTTTGTCGACGTCCATGTCGGTGCGCTCGTGTAGAGGAAGTGGTAGGATGTCTAGGGCGGTGTTGGGGTTGAACCCATAGACAACCTCAAATGGGCTTCACTTGGTCGCACGGTGGGAGGCACGGTTGTAGGCGAACTCGGCGTGCGGTATGCATTCCTCCCAACCCTTGATGTTTGGCTTGATTAATGCGCGAAGGAGAGTTGATAAGCTTCGATTCACCACCTCGGTTTGGCCGTCGGTTTGTGGGTGGTAAGCGGTGGAGAAGAGGAGCTTGACTCCTAGCTTTGCCATCAATGCCTTCCAAAAGTAGCTTGTGAACTTGACATCGCGGTCCGAAACAATGGTCTTCGGCACTCCATGTAGACGAACGATTTCCCTAAAGAACAAAGTTGCAATGTGTGAAGCATCGTTGGTCTTATTGCAAGGAATAAAGTGTGCCATTGATTGCTCCTCGGACTCTACAATGTGTGCACGGGAGAGAGTGGACTCCATCTCCTTGTAGTACTCGTCGACCGTCTTGAGACCTTGCTTGAGTTCTTGTAGCTTCTTGTACAAATCGCGTGCATAATGATGTGGCACAAAGCGCTTGTGCATTTCCTTCTTCATGTCATTCCATGTTTCTATTGGGTCTTCAAAGGATGCTTGGAGTTGTTCCCACCATAGTTGCGCATAGCCTTCAAACTCGAGGGATGCGAGGTCAACTCGTTTGTCTTGCGGCACCTTATAGACTCGAAATAGTTTGGAGACCTTGGATTCCCATGCAATATAGTCTTCCGGGTCGTTGGTGCCATGGAACTTAGGAATGACGAGCTTGGGAGGATTGAAACGGTTCTTGCGATCATCCTCATCATCATCATCATGGTGGCGATGGCGGTCTCGGTGACGATGCCTTGGGTGGTGGTGTGGAACATAATCCTCGTCATCTTCAATATCAACATGATCGTCGGCCAATGGCACTCGGCGGGCTCGATGTGGAGGAAGATCATGACGATGATGTCGATTGTCCTCATGGCGGTGTGGGGGATCCAAATTAACATTTGGAATTGGAACTTCTTGTCGATGGCGATCTTGATGTTGGTGATGGTGTACGATCGCTTGGGGGTGCGGCTCTTCTTGACGATGTTGGTCTTGGTGTTGTTGAGGATCCATGTTCGCTTGTTGCTCAGGCATTTCTTGGCGATGGCGCTCTTGGCGATGGCGATGCCCTTGATCATTCTCACTCCGTGCGTGGCTTCTTGCGGTGGAGTGGCGAGAGCTTCGTGAACTTGACCTTGAAGAGCGACTATGATCACGCTCGAGTAGCTTGCTCATAGAATCTTGGATTTGAGCGAAGCGCTCATTGTTTTCATGTTGAGCGGCTTGATGGCGCTCCTCATAGCGACGTAAGTTGTCGTCGATGTACCTCCTAAGGGACTCCGCTTGTTTGCCGAAGTCGGCGTCTTGTTCTTCCCTAGCCATGATAAGCAAACACAAGTGATATGTGGAATATGTGGTGGCTAATAACCGCTCTTACCTTGGTTGATAGTATTGGACCAATGGGCCTGCCTTCCAAGACAAAAGTGTCACAAGAGTAAGAGTTGGTTGATTAGTGATCCAAAAGCGACTCACACACACACTTATGAGGAGCTTAGGTATGGTAAAGTGGCAAGAAATCGAAACGAAACCAACGAAAAGGCTATTGCAACAAGTGGAGGATAACCACAAAGATCACGAAACAAAAGAGACTAACCACACAATCCGAGAAACAAAGGAAACTCACACGTGGAGACAAACGTGGATGGTGCGACTATAGGGAGGAGCAACTTGGACCTAACGAAAACTATGCTCGTGCCGCACCACCTCTCGAAGGACAACTAGCTCAAGTGTATGTGAAAGAGCACCCGATTTGCACAAGTGTGCCCATTTCTCTATTGGTTATTGGAGCTTGAGTATGGCTAGGATCACGGCTCGGCTTCCTCTTTTTTTTTTTGAATCTTTTCTATTTCTCTTTTGCTTTTATGCTTTTGCCCGAGCCGAGTCCGCTACAACTAGATGCTCACAAGATTATGATATGGTTACTTGGTGTCACACAAGTGCAATGCTCACACTATGAAGAGCTAGCTCCTAGGAAAAAGTTTCGCGAAATGGAAAGGGATGTATCGGAAGCTATACCTTTGATGTCGTCGAGGTAGCGATGAAGCGACACGAAGATGAAGTCGGTGAATATTCGTGCGGCGGTAGCACCGGCTGAACGGGCGGTAAGACCGATTGTGGGCGGTAGTAACGGCCGTTCGGACGGTAGTACCGCCGGCGACGAATTGCGCGGCACGCTTGGGCTTGGAGCGGAAAAGGCCTCCGGAAAACACCAACGGAAAGTGGGGAAAAGGTCTTAAGCACGAGATCCGTGGATCAAAACCACAAATCGCTCACCAAATCGAAAGATCGAACGAAATCCATATGGGCTATATTTTTTTTTTTTGAATTTTTGAAATTGGTATGGGAAAGAAAAATTTTGGTGGAGAAATGGCTAATAAAAGGTGGAAACACGCTCCAAATCCGTGGAAACCCTTGCTCTGATACCAAATGATGTAGGGCTAGGCCCGATCTTCACGGATTTGAGGGGGAAACGGGGATGAACACGAAGAACACGAGGGGGAACGAGGGGGATTCGTGGGCAAAACACAAGGATAACTAGCAAATCCTGCTAAGAACTCCACCCAACAACAAACCCTCAAAAAGGTAGCCTTTGGATCGAAGAATCAAAGCCAAACTTACTCTTGTTGAAACCGATTGCTCTTACCGGCCGGTCCACCGATCCAATAGAATCACCGCAGTGAAAGATTGGTTTGCACTACTAGAGACACCGCAGTGAAAGAGTAGCAACAACAAGATCTACCTCAACGAGGCACCCTAGCTACGAGGGAGGAGGAGCATAGCTCACACAAGTCTCAGATTCAGTCTACCCTCCAAATGGGGAAAGTGGAAAGCTATTTATAGTCTATTACAAAACGGGGCAGGAAAGGTGGGGAACCGGCCTGGGGGCCGGCCTGGGCCGGCCTGGAGGCCGGCGGTCTCGGGTGGGTGACCGGCCTGGGGGCCGGCCTAGGCCGGCCGGCTCAGGTGGGTGACCGGCCTGGGGGCCGGCCTAGGCCGGCCTGGAGGCCGGCTGGGAGGCCGGCGCGGGGACCGGCGGCGTCGGGGTGTGGCCCGGCCTGGGGGCCGGCCTGGGCCGGTATGGAGGCCGGTGGCTTCTGGTGGGTGCCCGGCCTAGAGGCCGGCCTGGGCCGGTTGGGAGGCCGGTCGCCTCGGGTTGGGGCCCGGCCTTGGGGCCGGCTGGGAGGCCGGCCACCCTGTCTTCGCATCTTCCCTCCTCTTCTTGTCCATCTTCTTGGATCTCCTCTTGTCTATCTTCTCCATCATCTTGGACCTTCTCTTGGTCATCTCCTTGACTCCATTGTGGGTCATCATCCGGGTGGATCCTGAGTATGCATAAGGTACCGGCATGAAGTAGCAAGCCATTCAAAGGAAGGTCGAGATCACACATCGAGAGGAGCGAGGTCACCTTTTCATGAAGAGCCTTGACTCTTGATCTTGTCATTGGGCCATTTGGCATGGTGTCCATGGTGTTGTCCACATGTGGGGCTACATCAACTAAGGGGCTATAGGAGAGACCAGGGGGGGTAGGTGGTGTCTCATAACCAACCATGCAGAAATAATGCACAAGGGAACACTTGCACCATTCCAAAAATGTGGGTATAAATTGATGGCAAGGCACTTATGTCACCAACAACTAGGTGGAGGGATTTTATTTGACAAAAGAATGATGAGGAGGATAAGGCTGGTTTGATATTATCTCATGTGCTCAATTCACATGGCTCTTACCCAAACATGAGGATATTTATGGTCCTTGGGGTGTAAGAAGGGAGTGGTGGATGGGTGGTTCATATGACCATGCCAATTTTCTTGTGGGTGTAGGCTATGGCATGATGATCATCTCTTATTTTCCTTTGAGTAGTGTAGGAGTGGTGCAAGTTAGGAAAATATTTTCCTTGACCATGACAAGCACCAAAATATTTACCGAGGGTCTTGGAAATATTGCCTTTGGTAACTATGCAATATTTTGCAGGTGGAGGATAATAAATGGATCGGGTGATCTTCGAATATTTGGTGGAGTTTTCCAAGCTAGGAAAAATATGGTTCATAAGGTAGATGGAATATTAGGATTTTCATATCCCAATATTTAGGCTATGAGGTTTTTAGAAAAGGAAAACCCTAGCGGAGGTTTTCAAAGTGGTAGAGAAATCACCGGAGATTCTCTGGAATTATTTGAGAGAAAAAGGGCCCGAGGGCATCATCTAGCACCAGAGGGCAGGAAAAAAAATTTGAGATACGAGAAAAGTTTTTTCGGGTGCGAGGAAACACCACTGAACTGGGGATCCAATTTTTGGGGTGTTACATATGTACTTGTCTCACTCGAATGGATTGTCGAGTGCTCTGCCAGATCGTTGGCTTACTTGATACGAATCCATAGTGACGTCAGGGATGACATCAGTGATGACGCTTTCTGGCACACTCTGCGCCCGACGGGACGTGACGAAGTGGGCCCACTGTCGCAGCGGCCGCCGTTGAATTTGGACCGTTGGGCGCGAAACTTTCGCGAAGTGATGATGACGCCTTGGTTCCCGTGCGTAGTGGAGGGTGACAGTTGCCCTCTCCGCGCGACACGTGGACGGCCGGATGGTTGCTTCGGGCTACGGTTCCGTGGATGACGGCTAGGATGAACTGCCCCCGCGGTATATAATTTTCACCGCGGCGTGGGAACAGTTCACCAAGCCTTCATTCCCGTCTTCTCCGCTGCCTCATCTCCATTGCCATTTGCACCGAGATCTCCAGAAGCTCTCCCCTCCTCCGCTAGCACCATGGGCCAGAAGAGGGTAAAGGGAGCAGAAAACTCCGCCGCCGGCGACGACGCCGGCATGAAGAAGTTGGAGGGCGATTGGGGGAAGTCGTCCGTGAAGGCGGCGGAGCTGGACAACCTCCGAGAACAGGGATTGCTGCCGCCGACGAGCACGGCGATGACGCGCGCCCCCGGTAAGGATGTGATCCCCTCTCCTCGCGATGGGGAGCGCGTGTGCTTCGTGGAATTCCTTCCACGGGGCTTCGGGTTCCCCATCCACGATTTTGTTCGTGGTCTTCTTTTTGCCTATGGGATTCAGATCCATGATCTGAATCCCAACAGCGTCTTGAGCATCGCGAGTTTTATTGTGTTATGCGAGTGCTTTCTGGGGATCGCACCCAACTGGAACCTCTGGAAGTCGCTCTTCATGGTGCGACGGATGGTGGGGCGGTCGAAGCAGACGTTCCCTGTAGGCGGCTTCGGAATCCAGCTGCGCGGCGACACGTCCTTCTTCCAGCTGAAGAAATCTGACTCCGTCCAGAACTGGCGGAAGAAATGGTTCTACATCAGGTGGGACCAAGAAGGCCTTCCCGAGTTCGCCGCTGATCGACCTCTACGAAGGACCAATGCCTGGTCGCACTCTCTGTCAAAGGAGGACAAGGAGTCGACCAAGCCACTGCTGGCGCTGCTCCGCGGATTGCTGACGACACTCGGACGCGAGACAGGTGGCATTCACCTTATCGCGACCAAACCTCAGCCGCTGCGTCGACGCGAACAACCAATGTGGGAGCTCGCAGTCGACACCTCGCTCGATGATGCACAGATCGCGACTAAGGTGAGGAACATCACCAGCCTCCGGGTCGCCGATCCGTGCAACGTTAAGTGCCCGGTCGAACCATACGGGCCAAACAACCCCGTACCTGAGGTAAGCACCTTGAACTCTCTTTGCTTTGCTTTAGTCGAATGTTTTTTCTGACTCGCCTTTATCCTCGCTGCTCGTCAGGATCGAAGAGCTTATGTGAGCCTTCCTGCGCTGATGGAGAACGGACCTCACGACGAGGCCACGGTCGTCGAGCAGGACGACGATGAAGACGAACTCCCTTCTGCCCACTCGCCGAGTGGGGATGTGGAGGAAAACGATGAAGACAATGAGCCGCTGCAGAAGCGGCGAAGACGAAAGAATGTCGACTCCACCTCGGGGTCGTCACCTTTGAAGGAAGTGGTTGTGGAGGACAAGGAAGCCAGCGAATCGTCCTCTGATGCGAGTGAGCCGGAGGATCCTCTGTCCGTGCCTCCACTAAATTCAGCGCCACCCGCTGCGTTTGTGAAGGTGGCATCTCCTCCCATGAGCAGCGAGGATGAAGATGTCAACAGGTAAGCCTTTGCGAGTACGCTTTTTTGTCTTTGTTCTTCTTTCGACTCTTTGGACGCTTTTCTGAATTTTTGCTTTTTTATATAGCCATCACACTGGTGGTGCCGACTCTTCACCTCGCGACGAGGAACATCAGTCTGCGGCTGTCCTGGAGCGGACCACTGGGGCACCCGAAGAGGCGCCTGAGGCCAATAATCCCTTGACGTTTAAGACGTCAACCTCCACGAGGCCAGAAAGAGCTGCTGATACGACTGCAGTGGATGCTGAGCTGCTTGGGCACGTAAGTATATATTCTGTCTTAACCCTGCAAATTCTTGTGTCGGGTGCGCGAACAGCGCTCCCGATGGGAGTAGCCCCCGAAGATGTGCGTGACTAGGATAGTCGGGCACAGATTGACACTTTTGCTCCTCTGCAGCCGCATTACCGCCAACAGGTGGAAGCGGCCACTCGCTTCGTTCGCCTGGAGAAAGAGGCCAACCAGCTCCGTATTGCTCTGCAGCAGGCGAAGAGTAAGTGTAGATTTTTCGACTTTGTAGATTGTTCTTCGACTGCTTTCATTGCTGATTTTGCTCGGGTGTTCTGCAGACGACAACGAAGGTTTGGCGAGACGAGTCGCCGAGCTGGAGACGTCGTTGGGTGAAGCCCAAAAGCGCGAAGAGACGCAGGCTGAGATGGAAAAAACCCAAGTCGAGCGCTTACTCGGGCTCGCCGAACTCGTAGGGAGTAAGTACTCAGCTTAACAAGCTTACTTTTGAATTTAGTCGCCTGCAGGTAACCTTACTGTTGTATGTCTTCTTTGACGCAGGCATTGGTGGTGGTGCCCCTCCTGAAGGAACTTCCAGCACCAACACCAAGTTGCCAGCTGCGGTCGACCTCTTCGACCGGGTCTGCGCATATGCTGTGGCGACCCTGAAGAGGTCCTCCAGTGCCTTGGCTAACGTCTACCAAGGTGTCTTCTCTGGCCAGTCTGCACCGACAGATGCCAAGGCGCTTGCGACTCCCTTTGAAGACGGGGCGACCACGATGACGGACTTCACGCGGGCACAGACGGTACGCGGCTCCGAGCTCACCTTCCGGCTTTTGCTTGGCCATGAGGTCGCAGGCGACTTCGAGGCAGTTGTCAGCGACTTTCCTCGAAAACCCGATGGCAAGACCAAGTCGCTAAACAGCGTCAAGGTAAAAGCGAGTCAGTTAGCCGTTAAGCTAATTGATACCTTTGAGAGGAAGCTTGCCAGGGCTGCAGAGTTAGCCTCCAAGAAGAGTCGCTCGCAGTCGGAGTCTGCAGTGTAGTCTTTGTAGTAGGGTTCCCCTTTGATTCGCCTTTTGTAGTGAACTTAATGAAGTCTTTTTGTCAATGCATTTTCTGATTCCTCCATGTGAATGTACCTCTTCGAGTCTTTTGCTAGAATGAATATGGCTTCTGTTTGACACCACCTAACTTGGCAGCCTGATGAAAATGCTGCTCTTGAAGTCGCCGAAGCCACCTGTGTAAATGAGGGTGAGGGTACCTCTTCTGCTGTGCCCGCTCGCCAACAGCACCCAGCTGATCCAACTCCCACACGAAGCGTGAACGACTAGCGGGTGTTTAACTATATGAGGAACAAGATCGTTGAACTTGAGTCGAACCTGCGGATAGCTGAAGTGGAGCTTGAACGCCTCAGGGCGTGTTCCGCTGGGCCGTTCAATCAGCGCGAACGGTTCCTTCTTGACCAAATTGATCTGATATGTCGACAGCTACAAGGTTCGACTCTAGCTGCTTCGCTTTGATTTCTTCATGCTTGTGTTGTTCTGCATCTTGACCCGTTAATTGCAGTTGTTAACCCCGACTGGCAAGCCGAGAACACTCGAGTGGACGAGCGCATGGAGAGGAAAGCCACCGGTGACTCGGTCGAAGCTCGTCAATTCTGGGTACATAAGGAAGAGGGCCGTGTACTCGCGCGGATGCTGGATCGCACCTGGCGAGCTGCGTTCATTCTTGAAGGTTGCAGGAAAGCACTCTGGCAAATCAACAGAGTGTTCTTCCCCCTTGGTGAGCAGCCGACTGGATTGCCCGCGCTGTTGGAGAGGTTCCGCAGTAGCAGGGCGTTGAAGGAGGTCGTCTTCGGTCAGCTTGTTGCCGGGGCCAACACGGCGTTTGCTTATGTTCGACTGCATCGACCTCATGTTCCCTTGGACAGAATACTTGATGGCTTGCCTAGAGATGCTGATTATGCTGAATCCCTTGCGGCTGCACGTCAGGCGATGCAACAGGTCCTGAATCATACAGAGCGACTTGTAGGGCCACTGAATGCGCCAAAGGAAGAGCCTGTCGACTAAGAATATCAGTTTGTTGTTGTATGGTGTTAGCTTGTAATGTAAATATGCATGTATGTATGCCCATGTGATGTTAGTCCTTGAATGTATAATGTATGGTTTTGTACTCGTAAACCTGTATGAAGCAGTCCCCGAGTGAATCGGGTGACGTCTTAGGTATGCTTGAGTTAGGCATGTGCGGCGCAGCCCCCGAGTGCTCGAGTGTGGCTAAGGCGCTGTCAGCTTGGGCCTGCATGGCGCAGCCCCGAGTGCGTCAGGTGGCGACCTAGGCTGGACTT
>QRDG01000356.1:187196-250717 GCA_012064385.1 Puccinellia tenuiflora
GCCCGAGTGGTTCGAGTGGCGGCCTAGGATTTTTCGAATTATGCCTGTGTGGCGCAGCCCCCGAGTGATTCGAGTGGTGGCCTAGGCTGGACTTTAGACCTGTATGGCGCGAGCCCCCGAGTGGTTCGAGTGGCGGCCTAGGATTTTCGAGTTATGCCTGTGCGCGCAGCCCCCGAGTGGTTCGAGTGGCGGCCAAGGCTGTACTTTGACCTGTATGGCGCGAGCCCCCGAGTGGTTCGAGTGGCGGCCTAGGATTTAAGTTGATTGCTCGCAAAGGAAGAAATGACAAGTCTTTTTCTTCAAATATCTTTATTGATTCTCGCAAACAGGCCGCCTCGTTAAAACCCTTCCAGTCCCCTTAGGTACCCTGGCGAGGGAAAGAGTGCGTAAGAAACCTGCTGCTACTTAACAAGGTGAAGTTTACAAGCTGGGGTCGATCAGGCGTAGAAGCGGCGTAACTGTGCCACGTTCCACGGATTGCTGCAGACTGTCCCCGTCTTCGAGTCCTTCAGGCGGTAAGCTCCGTTGCCGATTGCCTCTGTCACAATGTATGGCCCCTCCCATGGGGAGGCGAGTTTGTGCACCTTCTTCTGCTTGAGCCGGAGAACCAGGTCCCCTGGGACGAATGCTCTAGGCCGCAGTCGCCGACCGTGGTAGTTGCGCAGGTCTTGCTGGTAGACGGCTGTGCGGCTGAGGGCGATGTCGCGTGCTTCATCCAGGACATCCACATCATCTTCAAGTGCTTCTTCCGCATCAGACTCGTCGTATGCCACCACTCGTGGAGCATCAAATTTGATGTCGCAGGGCAGGACTGCTTCGGCACCGTACACCATGAAGAATGGTGTATACTGGGTAGATCTGTTTGGCGTGGTGCGTAGGCTCCACAGCACACTTGGTAACTCCTCCACCCAGGCTCCTGCGGCTCGCTTCAATGGTACTCGCAGACGCTTCTTGATGCCTTTGCTGACTAGGCCGTTGGCCTTCTCGACTTGCCCATTGGACTGCGGGTGCGAGACGGATGCATAACTGAGCTTGATGCCTTGTTCAGAGCAAAAATCCCTGAATTCTTCGGCTGTGAAGTTCGTCCCGTTGTCGGTGATGATGCCGTGCGGCACACCGAACCTGAAGATGATCGACCTGATAAAGTTGACCGCTGAGGTTGCGGTTGAGCTTGTGATTGGGACCGCCTCGATCCACTTCGTGAACTTGTCGACTGCCACCAGGAGGTGAGTGTGCCCGCCTGGGGAGGATTTCTTGAAGGGACCTACCATGTCGAGCCCCCATTGTGCGAAGGGCCATGCGAGTGGTATTGTCTTCAGTGCCGACGCTGGTGCATGCGGCTTGTTGGCGAACTCCTGACAGCCAACGCACTTTTTTACCAGTTCTTCTGCGTCTTGCATTGCGGTGGGCCAGTAGAACCCTGCTCGCAAGGCCTTGGCCACAGTGCTCGACTGCTTGCGTGGTGCCCGCATATGCCGGCGTGGATGTCGAGTAAGATAGCTTGGCCGTCGGCTGGATCGATGCACCTTTGGAGGACTCCTGAGATGCTTCTCTTGTAGAGCTCGCCATTGATGATGGTGAAGCTTTTTGAACGGCGGACGATGCGCTTGGCTTCGACTGGGTTCTCCGGCAGCCGCTGGTGCAGCATGTAGGCCAGATACGGGCTTGTCCACGTGGGCTCGACCAGCATTATCTCCATGACCTCCTTCTCCGTGCTTGGCGGATTGGCGGTGCTTGTTGTCGATGTAGAGGGTCCTGGCGGGGGCCGGACCTTGATTGAGCGCTGTGTGATGCACTCGAGGAAGACTCCGGGTGGCACCGGAGCTCGATCCGAACCTAGGTTGGCCAGGGCGTCAGCTTCTTCGTTGCTTTCGCGGCCAATGTGCCGCAGTTCGCAGCCGTCGAAGAGGCCTTCCAGTTGATTGTACAGCTCCCTGTAGGCTATCATGTTATCAGCGATGGCATCGCACTGCTTCATGGTTTGCTGTACGACAAGGTAGGAGTCGCCGTAGATCATGAGGCGAGTGGCGCCGCAGTTCTGGGCCATCCGCATGCCGTGGATCAGGGCTTCGTACTCTGCTTCGTTGTTGGAAGGTGTTGAGAATTTCATCTGCAGCACGTACTTCAGCTTGTCGCCTTTAGGTGAAATGAGCACGACTCCTGCTCCGGCTGAGTTGAATTTTTTGGATCCATCGAAATACATTGTCCATGCATTGGACAAGTCGGGCTCGTCAGGCAGTTGTGCTTCTATCCACTCTGTGGTAAACTCTGGGAGGACCTGGGCCTTGATTGCCTTCGGGTGTACATACTTCAACCCCCATGGCCCTAACTCGACAACCCACTTGGCGACTCTTCCTGTCGCGGCCGGGTTGGTGAGAATATCGGATAGGGCAGAGGAGCTTACCACCGTGATCGGGTGCTCAGAGAAATAGTGTACCACTTTCCTGGACGTCATGAAGACTCCGTATGCTAGCTTCTGATAATGCGGGTACCGCTGCTTGGAATCAGTTAGCACCTCGCTGAGGTAATACACGGGTCGCTGAACAGGGTGGCTCTTTCCTTCTTCCTCCCGCTCGACTACGAGTACGGTACTAACCACTCTGTTCGTGGCCGCCACATACAGGTACAGTGGCTCGTTCTCATGTGGTGCCACCAGCACTGGAGGGGTTGTGAGGGTCTGTTTCAGTTTGTCGAATGCATCTTGTGCCTCCTCTGTCCACTCGAACTTGTCTGCCTTTTTCATCAGTTGGTAGAAGGGCAGGGCCTTTTCTCCCAACTTACTAATAAACCGACTGAGCGCTGCGACTCTGCCGGCTAGGCGTTGTACTTCATGAAGCTTGGTCGGTGCAGGCATGTCGAGTATGTTCTGCACCTTCTCAGGGTTGGCTTCGATTCCTCTCGCAGAAACAAGATACCCCAGTAATTCTCCGGCTGGGACGCCGAAGACGCACTTGTCTGGGTTTAACTTGATCTGGTACTTGTTGAGCGCGTCGAAGACCTTGCGGAGGTCGTCGATGAGGCTGTCCTCTGTGCGGGTGGTGACGACTATGTCGTCGACGTAGACCTGGACGATCTGTCCTATGAGCTTCTTCAAGGCAGGCCTGCATCGTGCGCTGGTATGTGGCTCCAGCGTTCTTCAACCCGAAGGGCATCATCTGGTAACAGAATACACCGTGTGGTGTGATGAACGCCGTCTTCTCCTGATCCTCGACTTTCATCCTGATCTGCTGGTACCCGGAGTAGGCATCCAGGAAGGATAGGCGTGCGCAACCTGCAGTCGAATCGACGATCTGATCAATCCGCGGGAGCGGAAAGTGATCCTTGGGGCAGCACTTGTTGATGGCGGTGAAGTCGACGCACATGCGGAGTTTCTTCGTCTTCTTCTTTTCCACCAGTACCGGGTTTGCTACCCACTCTGACTCCTTTATCTCTCGAATAAATCCGGCGTGAAGCAGCCGGTCAATCTCCTTGCTGATGGCATCTCTCTTGGGACCCGCGAAGCGCCTCATGGTCTGCTTGACTGGTCTGGCGTCTTTGCGGACGCGTAAGGAGTGCTCGGCGAGTTCCCTTGGTATACCTGGCATGTCAGAAGGTTGCCAGGCGAATATCTTCCAGTTCTCGCGCAGGAACTCGACGAGCGCGCTTTCCTATGCGCTAGTCAGGCTTGATGACACCCTGACTGTCTTATCGGCGTCCGTCGGGTGTACCTGATGGGCCCTTGTGTCGTCGCTTGTGTTGAATGCCGAGTCCTTGGATGATTTCTTCCGTGGCGGGAACAGAGTCTTGTCGTTGTCGACTGCCATCATCTCCAGGTGCTCGTCCATCCCGAAGAACTCAGAAATCCTGCTGAACTCGCGGTCGCAGCTATCAGACCGGTCGAAATCGCCTTTCACCGTGATGACACCCTTTGGTCCCGGCATCTTGAGCAGGAGGTAGGCGTAGTGGGGTACTGCCATGAACCTGGCAAAGGCCGGACGACCCAGTATGGCGTGATATTGCGACTTCCAGTCGACTACCTCAAAGTCGATCGCCTCTCGCTGGAAGTTTTCGGGTGTGCCGAATATAACCTCGAGTGTAATTGTTCCCATGGGCGTGACTGCTTGCCCTGGTACTATACCGTGGAAGGTATTTGCTGATGGTGTCAGGTTGGATGTTGACTTGTTCATCCTTCTTAGGGTGTCGGCGAAGATGATATTGATACCGCTGCCTCCATCCATGAACACCTTCTTCAAGGTGTACTCCCCGATTTGAGCTTCGACTACCAGAGCAGCGTGCCCGGGTCGTGGGATCGCCGGCGGGTGGTCCGCTCTGGAGAAAGTGATCGCTGTTTCTGAGCCTCTCAGGTAATCGGGTACTGCAGGTGGGTTGGTGAGTGCTTGGTAGACCTGGCGGGTGATGATTTTCTGGGTCCTGTTGGAAGGACGTCCCTTCTGTATCATGTTAATCTGCCCACGTGCTGCCGGGAACACGTTAGCAGGATCCTGCGGCTGTGGCTGTGGTTGCTGTTGCTGCTGCGGGTAGAAGGCCAACGCTGCCTGCGCTGGGTTGGCGACTGCAGGAGCAGGCGGCGCCTGGAGAGCCAGCTGTGCGGCTGGCTGTGCCACGGGTGCCGCTTGGTTGTCATGCTGTCCGTTCTGAGGGACTATTCGGGCAAACGCCCTGTATATCTTACGCGCCTTTCTGCAGTCCTTCAATAGGTGGCGGGATCCCCACTTGCCTGTTTCTGGGTCCCTAAACATATGATGCTTGCAGGGTTGCTCTAACTCTTCTTCTTCAGTCAGTGGGCGTCTCCGCCACTCGCGCTTGCGACTTCCATCTCCATGGTAGCCGCTGCCACCGCCCTGGTTGTACTGTCTTTCACTCTCACGGGGGGTTTCGAATCCCGCCGCTACTAACTCGATCGAGTCGTTGCCGACGTAACGCGGCTTCTTCTTCAGGCGCCCTTCTCGCCAGTTGCTAGGTCCTGCTTCTTGCCTCGGAGATCGTGGTGCATCACGGACAGAGTCTTCTCCATCTGCCCACTGGTTGGCTATCTGCATGAGCTCGATCATGTTCCTCGGCCTAAGCCTACCAAACTCTTCACGGAGGTCGCGGCGGTAAACGCCGTGCATGAATGCGTCCATTACCCTGTCTTCTGAGGTGGCTCCGTCCATGGTGTTGCGAAGCAAAGTCCACCGCTGGATGTACGAACGGAGTGGCTCGTCTCGACCTTGCTTGCACGCCTGGAGCTCAATGAGGGTTGTTGGCCTCGCGTATGTCCCCAGAAAGCTCTTCACGAAGGCGTTCCTGAACTCGTCCCAGGTGCTGAAAGCGTCCCTGGGCTGAGTGTTGAGCCACCCGCGTGCAGATCCTGTGAGCATCAACTGGATGTACTGCATGGCAGTAGTCGAAGTACCACCCTGACAGCTGCACGCGATGAGGTAGTCTTCCAGCCAGTCCCTTGGGTCTTGCTTCCCGTCGTACTTGGGTGTCTCCGCTGTTAGCTTGAAGCCTTTGGGCATCTTCGTGTCACGGATGTTGAAGCTGAAACATGCGGCTCCGCGTGGCTCGAAGTTGTCGTCGTCGTAGTCGTTGGCTTGTGCACTCGCCGCTCGCATCCGTCGACTGCGGTCCACCCTTCTCTGTGCGACGACGTTACGGACATCTTCGCCTGGCTGCGGCTGTCGCAGTCGAATTGGGGCTGGGTCTGCAAGTGGTGCGGGTTCACGATCGCGGCGGCCTCGATTCTCGTGCACCCTTTCTGCTGGTGCTGACTTTGCCAGGACTTCCTCGACTTCCCTGAGGGATTGAATTTGTCGCCTATGAAGGCGGGCGTGGGCGTCACCCTCCGGCGGCTGTGTTAGTCGCAGGTAGGTTTCGACTGCCATGAGGGCCGAAGCGGGTGTCTTGGGGACGGGGATTCCGTCCGCATCCTCCGTCATGAATGACGACTCCAGATTGCGAGTGAGGTGGACGCGATCAGCCTCTGGCACCCGTGGCATGCGAGCCCTGTGACGTCCTCCTTGTGTGACTTCCTCCGATCCGGCCAAGAACGAGTGTGCTGCCCTCCTGGCACTCGACGCGTCGGCTAATTCTTTGCGCCGAATCAGATCGGCCTTCTCTTGGCGGACTCGCTCGGACTCCTTCCAAAGCAAGTACTTGGACCGCCAGTTGGTCTTCTCGGGGTTCATCTGGTGAAGGGAACGTGCCTTCGTCCACGTGCTTCATGGCCTTGATCGCCATCTCCCGAGTGATGGTGAGTCTTGTCACCCTGTCCGGCATGGTCACCTCCAGCGGGTATACGGGTTCCCCGCCGTTGGATCGTGCTGGGCTGGCCATATAAACTTGCGTGGGGTAAACCCGTCGAGTGGGGCTGATGCTCCCAGTCCTGCTTCCTTCGTCCGAGCTATGCTCAGAGTCGAAGATCACAGCAACGTGGCGGGTGCCACGGTCACTGCTACTGGCGACTCCGCGATGCGGAGGCGCGGTTGGCGTAGTCGAAATCGGCGTAGATTTTGGCTTCGTCCGGGGCGCGGACAAGAAGGTCGGAGTAGACTTGTTTCGCGCCGGGGTTGCAGTAGATGCGATTTTTCTGGTAACCGCGGGTATGGTCACCGCAGTCGCCGTTGACGCGGTCGTAGATGGTGCTGACGCAGTCGAAGTGGACGCGATCTTCACGGCAGTCGATGACGCGATCGCCGTGGCCGCAGTAGATGCGATCTTCGCGGCGGGTGTTGCCGCGGTCGGCGCAGTCGATGTAGATGCAGGCGCATCCGTCGCGCGCAACGTGGCCAGCGTGGGCCGAAGCGTTCCACGACTGTCCACCAGATAGCGCAGACTACCGAAGGTAATCCACGTGCTCTGCTGCAGCTCAACGTACGCCGGGAGATCCGTCGGCGAGTGCTGGACAAACTCGAGGAAGCCGGTGTAGATCGACTCCCTGGCGCTGATGCCGTTCTTCATTGCAGATGAGGCCGGCGCAACCATGACTCCAACGATCTGTTCTTCCCACAGACGGCGCCAATTGTCGAGGTGTGGACTCGGCAAATCCCAAGGTTGTGTACCCCGGGTTGATTGAGGGGGAGAGAGTATGAACGTTGGTGATCACGACGGCTAACAGGGGGCGAGTTTACCCAGGTTCGGCCCCTCGAGATGAGGTAAAGACCTACTCCTGCTTGTCTGGTATTATTGAGGTGGCTACAATGGCGAGATGGCAATCTCGCTAGGGTTTGCCTGTGTGTTTCTTGACCTAGGTGACGCACCCTCCTGGCCTTTATATCACAGGCCAGGTCTCGGGTGGACGGTGCGGATTGCACATTACAGAATAAGGAAAATCATCACCGGCCTAACCAGCTACTTGGGCCACACGGTACACTTCATGGGCTTCTCTTGGCGTGACCCAGGTACCACCACCGTGGGGTACCCGAAAGGTAGCCCCACGACACAGTGTGTAAAAGCTTCCCATAAGGAAATATAAGCCAATAGCCGAACCAAATGGTTCATCACGTAATTTGACATGGTATAGCCAAACACGTCTACACTATGGCTCTCAATATATGTGCGAATGCCGGCAAACTGAAAATTATACAAAGTAGCTAGACTACTAATTGAGCAAAAGATAAACACAAATGGCTCAAATGAACCCACAGACAGTAGCTAGTAAACATGTTCTAGTAAATAAAACAGTCTACAGAAACTGGCTACTAATTGATCAAATGCAACAATTAGAGATAGAGCTACACACAAAAATAAACAGATGCCGATATATGTTTTCTCAAACCAAACTAACAACTAGTAATAATTGACTACTACTAGTAATTAGCAATGCACAAAAAAAAACAAGAATAAAAGGGATCGAAATTTCTCACAGATTAACGGTACTCAAAACCGATGAGAAGCGTGGTGAAGCGCGACGTGGTCGCTGTCCCAAAGAACAATTACGCCCCGCCCAGCCGCAGGATCCCAAGCGCGTGTTCTCGGAGATACGACACCACTTGCTCGTAGATCGTGGCGAGCCGATCGACGAACTTGAGACTCAGGGAATGCAGCGCAATGCACCGAGGGGATGCGAAAGCTAGCCAGGCACTCGCATATCACTGAGAAGCAGTGCCAAGATGAACCGGCGCAGCGACGACCTTCTTCGCGAGGCTAGGAACTGGGTTCCCGTCGCTACCAGTCGCCCGCACAAGCAAAGCAGAGATCTGCCGAGTCGCCACCGGCCGGAAACGCGTAGTGATTGGTTTTGGAGATTGATTAGCAGCCGATCAGAACCTGAGTTCTCCGTCTCTTGCTACAAGTCAAGAGTTGGCTTTTATCCCGAGATACGCACCCCACGTTCAGCCCTTGCAGATCGGATCAAGGACCACGTCCTAGGCTCCTAGCTGAACGTTGCAACTAGCAGCAGTCCTATCTCTCTAGCCTCTATGACAAGTAGGACCCAGCCTTATCTCTAGCTTTTAATCTCCAATTTATTTCTGTGAATAGAAATCTAACAATTGGAAATTTCAACGAATTTTCTACATGAAAATTCCAACAATCCCCACCAAAATTTCTCAATTTTACTTCTCATCAATATGCCCTCGTATGCACTGTTTATATATCGGTGATTCGGTAAGGGTGCCTTTCGGGTTGAACCACATTACCTATCGACGGCAGTTTCGCTTATGCACAAGGAACAAGTAGCGTACGCCTTGAACTCGAACCATATAGTACACGACTATGCTGCGCCGCTACCGATACTAGGCTGCGGGTACCAAGCCTCTCGGGTTGGAGCGTTACGGTCATGCTCCCGTATCTCTCTCATGAGCATTTAGGAAATTACCCGACCTTCCTTCGACTGCGACCCCACAATCATGCTCACGTAGGTGAGTTCTCCAGGGTATCCTGTAGGACAATACCCTCTCACCATACGGCTTCGAACTCATTAAAGGCGTAGCCCAGCCTGCCTTACAGTCGGAGTACATGCAGCTAATGGGAACTCTTATTTATTGTACTCCTAGATACCAGTTAGGCTTCGTTTTTACCAAGTGCTAATTCACGGGATCTCCGATCAGTTAGACTTGGTTTCCACCACTGAGTATCCTCGCCACGGGTATGAGTCCCATTCCCTTATTTGCTGCCTGGATCACCGCTCGAGGTAATCCCTTGGTGAAAGGATCCGCAAGATTCCTTTCAGACCGTATGTAATCCACTGTGATCACACCAGTCTGTCTCAAATGTCGGACCGACTTTATTCTTATTTTCACATGTCTAGACGATTTCATATTATCTTTCCCACTATTAACCTTTACAATCAAAGTCTGATTGTCACAGTTCACAATTACAGCCGGGATTGGCTTTTCCAGTACCGGTAAATCACTTAACAATAGTCTCAACCATTCAGCCTCCACAGAGGCAGAATTGAGAGCCACCAATTCAGCCTCCATAGTGGAGCGAGTTAGGATAGTCTGTTTGGACGACTTCCACGACACCGCACCGCCCGCCAAAGTGAATAAATATCCACTTGTCGCCTTTATATCCTCAGAGTCTGTTATCCAGTTAGAGTCACTATACCCTTCCAGAACCGATGGGTTCCCAGAATAGTGAAGTCCATAATCCATGGTTCCCTTTAGGTAGCGCATCACCCGCTCTAAAGCGTGCCAATGGGCATCTCCTGGATTGGCCGTGTATCGGCTCAACCTACTCACAGCATATGAGATGTCCGGCCTAGTGCCGCTAGCCAAATATTAGAGCCAATAATCTGGGAATATCGAAGCTGATCTTTCCCAAGCCCTTCATTCTTTCGAAGCGGGACTTGAGGATCATAGGGTGTGGAGATTGACTTACAATCATAAAATCCAAAACGGATCAACACTTTCTCCACATAATGGGACTGCGATAACGTAATCCCATTCTCTCCCTTAATCAACTTGATATTAAGGATAACATCAGCTTGCCCAAGATCTTTCATATCAAAGTTCTGGCACAAGAACGACTTAGTGTCATCAATCACTTTGGTGTTAGTACCAAATATTAATATGTCATCCACGTATAAACAAAGGATGACACCCTCAGATCCATTAAATCGATAATAGACACATTTGTCAGCCTCGTTGACACAAAAGCCAACTGACGTCATGGTATTATCAAATTTCTCATGCCATTGTTTAGGTGCTTGTTTCAACCCATACAAGGACTTAATCAACCGACATACTTTATTCTCTTGCCCAGAAACTACGAAACCATCCGGTTGCTCCATATAAATTTCCTCCTCTAAATCTCCATTTAGAAAAGCGGTTTTTACGTCCATTTGATGGACATGGAGCCCACATGCAGCCGATAGTGCTAAAAGCACTCTAATGGTAGGTAGTCGAGCGACGGGGGAATATGTATCAAAATAATCCTCGCCCTCCTTCTGATTAAACCCCTTAGCCACTAGGCGGGCCTTGTACTTTTCAATAGTACCATCGGGTCTCATTTTGCGCTTGAATATCCACTTACACCCAACCGGTTTGCAACCAGCGGGCAAGTCTGTGATTTCCCACGTTCCGTTTGTGAGGATGGAGTCCATCTCACTACGGACTGCCTCCTTCCAATAATCTGCATCTGAAGACGCATAATCCTCTGAAAGGGTACGTGGTTCATCCTCAACATTAAATGTTACACAATCATCTCCGAAGGACTTTTCGTTCCTTTGTCTCTTACTTCTTCTCAACTCCACATCAGGAGCAGCCATAATAGCTCTATCAGAAGTAGAGATTATCTCACTCAAGCCAACAGGCGTCACAACAGTATCACCTCTCATAGGAAATACGTTCTCAAAAAATGAGGCATCGCGAGACTCTATCACCGTATAAATAGTGACCTCATCTGTCTCAGATTTAATCACATAAAATCTATAAGCAGTGCTATGTCTTGCATAGCCTAGAAAGACGCAATCAACAGTCTTAGGTCCCAATTTCCTTTTCTTTGGCAGTGGTATACTCACCTTAGCGAGACAACCCCACGTCCGAAGAAAGGATAGGTTCGGCTTTCTCCCTTCCCATCCTTCATAAGGTGTTACCTCGCTATTACGAGATGGCACCCTATTTAGGACAAAGCACGCCGTGAGTACCGCATCACCCCACCATGCCGTTGCCATACCGGAGCTCCCTAACATGGCATTAACCAAGTCCTCTAGAGTCCGGTTCTTTCTCTCGGCAACCCCATTTGACTGGGGTGAATATAGCGGGGTTCTCTCGTGAATAATGCCCGCGGACTCACAATACCGAGCAAACTCATTGGAGAAATATTCTCCCCCACGATCAGACCGTAGCCGCTTAATCTTTCTATTTAGTTGGTTCTCAACCTCAGCCTTATAGATTTGAAAGTGATGCAACGCCTCATCTTTTGTTCTAAGCAAGTACACATAGCAATACTTAGTGGCATCATCAATAAAAGTGATAAAATATTTCTTGCCTCCTTTGGTAATTATACCATTCATTTCACAAATGTCAGAATGTACTAACTCAAGTGGAGTGGTACTTCTAAACTGCACACTCATAAAAGGTTTCCTGGGTTGCTTTGCTTGCACACACACTTCACATTTTTTGCCTCTCTCATAGCTCACGCTGGGAATTAAACTCATACGGGTCATACGAGATATGCTATCAAAATTCACATGGCATAAGCGAGAATGCCATATATGTGACACACACCCATCTGATACAGAATATGAAAATGTACCAAAGTTGTCACAATCTAACACCGATAAGCGAAACATGCCTCCACTTAGGTACCCCTTTCCAATAAACGACCCAAATTTGGTCAACACAAATTTATTGGATTCAAACACCAGTTTATAACCCTCTCGACACAACAGAGAACCACTTATTAAATTCTTGTTTATGGTAGGGACGAACAACACGTTCCTCAGAGTAAGAACTTTGCCCGAAGTGAGCTTTAGTTCAACTTTTCCCACACCACGAACAGCTGCCGTAGACCCGTTACCCATAAGAACGGTGCTACCTCCTCCAGTCTGTAGAGAAGAGAAACACGACTGGTCGGAACAAATGTGACGATTGCCCCCCGTATCAATCCACCAATCAGGCGACTGAAACGCCGTATAAGCTACAGGTGCATCATCACAACCTGAAGCCACGGCCTCACCAATCACAACATTAGCCTCACAAAGACCATGCCGAACCCCACCATGTGTCTCTCTAATCTTAAATTTAGTGGTCTTTTTAGGGTAATAGCTAGTATAGTACCTCTCATTTAAATCATGCATATCATCATAATTGCCACAAGCCATCATGTTAACTCCTAATTGTTCTTTGGATTGTTGGAAGTAACATGCTTTCAGGCTTATTATAAACATAGAAATAATTCCCAAAAGTAGTAAATGCATGGAGGCAAAGTAATTCACAGAAAAACAGTGTGTAAAAGCTTCCCATAAGGAAATATAAGCCAATAGCCGATCCAAATGGTTCATCACGTAATTTGACATGGTATAGCCAAACACGTCTACACTATGGCTCTCAATATATGTGCGAATGCTGGCAAACTGAAAATTACACAAAGTAGCTAGACTACTAATTGAGCAAAAGATAAACACAAATGGCTCAAATGAACCCCACAGACAGTAGCTAGTAAACATGTTCTAGTAAATAAAACAACTGGCTACTAATTGATCAAATGCAACAATTAGAGATAGAGCTACACACAAAAATAAACAGATGCCGATATATGTTTTCTCAAAACAAACTAACAACTAGTAATAATTGACTACTACTAGCAATTAGCAATGCACAAAAAAAAAACACGAATAAAAGGGATCGAAATTTCTCACAGATTAACGGTACTCAAAACCGATGAGAAGCGTGGTGAAGCGCGACGTGGTCGCTGTCCCAAAGAACAATTACGCCCCGCCCAGCCGCAGGATCCCAAGCGCGTGTTCTCGGAGATACGACACCACTTGCTCGTAGATCGTGGCAAGCCGATCGACGAACTTGAGACTCAGGGAATGCAGCGCAATGCACCGAGGGGATGCGAGAGCTAGCCAGGCACTCGCATATCACTGAGAAGCAGTGCCAAGATGAACCGGCGCAGCGACGACCTTCTTCGCGAGGCTAGGAACTGGGTTCCCGTCGCTACCAGTCGCCCGCACAAGCAAAGCAGAGATCTGCCGAGTCGCCACCGGCCGGAAACGCGTAGTGATTGGTTTTGGAGATTGATTAGCAGCCGATCAGAACCTGAGTTCTCCGTCTCTTGTATGCCTCCTTTGATTCATAGGAATCTTAAAGGAAAAGTGTAGGATTTCTATTCTATAGGAATTTGCACTGTAACAGTGTTTGATTCAAAGAAAGTACAAAAGGAAATCTGAAGAAAATTTCCGTTACAACCAGATTCCTATGAGAAACAACAATTCAGTTTGACCTCATTTTTTCTTTCCTTTGAAGGAAGTTTTCCTTTGTAGGATTACACTGCATTCCTATCCTAACCCTATTCCTATTCCTATTCCTACACTTTGAGATCCTACAAATCAAAGGAGGCCGTACAAGTCAAGAGTTGGCTTTTATCCCGAGACTAGCATAATACCCGTGCGTTGCAACGGGTTAACAAGAAAATAAATCGTTCTTGTCAAAAATAAAAATAAGAATAGAATATTCGGTGTGCCAGTTCCATAGCTCTTTAAATATATTTCTCGCTTACGAAAAGACAACCACATACTCCCTCCGTCCTCAAATAAATGTACGTTTGGACATGTCTTAAGTCAAACTTTATTAATTTTGACCAACTCTCTAGAAAAAAGTAGCAACATTTATGACACTAAATTAATATAGTTGGATTCATCTTGACATGTAGTTCAATAATATAGTAATTTGATGTCATAAATGTTGCTAATTTTACATAAAAAATTAGTCAAATATAAAAATGTTTGACTTCCCAAAATGGAAAACGTACACTTATTCACGGACGGAGGGAGTAGTATTTAAAACATCAAGGGTCAACCTTTTCTGAAATGCATTTCGATCAATCCACAAGTAGATGTTGTATGCATATAATGTAGGAAGCCAACAAATTAGATTACTACATGACGCTTTTAACATATTCTCGTATTTATCTTCATTTGCATTGTACTGCAGTGTGTGTGCCAATAAAATTCTTCCGATAACCATCCTGCAAGGGAGTTGGGTAGTGATTAGGGATTATACTTATCATAGTGTGGGCTATTTGTGGATGAACTAAATGGATTCATGTTTTTTAACACACGGAAGTATCTCGAACTTGTAGCCAATTTGTGGCACGTATAAATTTATTCTTGGTTATACATATAACAACATTTCCTTGACACACCGGCCATTTGTTTGGTTGTATGTTCAAATATATTTTAAACATTTAGTGTGTGTATGTAGTGTAGCCGAAAAAAAGTTGGGCTATATTTCGAGCACATGTGCTTTATGCCCTCGATGTAACATGTTCGCCAACGGGCGCCGCCACCGTACCAGCATTGCATCGGACGAGTGTAGCATCCATGATTTCCTGGTAATTAGCGTATGCTCGATTGATTAACGTTTTTTTTTCTTAAAGAAAGGCTTGGGAGGAGCAAGGAAACACCTCTTCTTCTTTTTTTAGGGGAAAACATCTCTTCTTCTTTTCTTGAGAGGAAAGAAGAAACAACTCATCTACGCATGCAATCAGCTGTCCGTGTTGAGTCGCCGTTGGACTGAGGCCCACTTGATGGGTCAACCTGAGTCTAATCAACGTTGGAATCCAATACGAACAAGGAAACTGTACGCTACGCGTGCGGACGATCATGTTACTGGATGTTTGAGCCTACGACGATGGTGGTACGTACCATCAATAACCATCGCGTCCAATCTCAAATTAATAGTAAAGATACGCACCCCACGTTCAGCCCTTGCAGATCGGATCAAGGACCACACGTCCTAGGCTCCTAGCTGAACGTTGCAACTAGCAGGAGTCCTATCTCTCTAGCCTCTATGACAAGTAGGACCCAGCCTTATCTCTAGCTTTTAATCTCCAATTTATTTCTGTGAATAGAAATCTAACAATTGGAAATTTCAACGAATTTTCTACATGAAAATTCCAACGTTAATTTGGTAGGTTATTTGCTCTAATATTGCGTCTCTGCCAGCAATATTGAATATTGATGTCACAATTACTATCGTGTAGGTTGATGATTACAACATGGTGAATTTCATACCGCTTGACTTGAGAAAGGAGAGCAGGTAATGCCGTCTATTTTCTTGGTTAATATCTCAACCCTTGTTGGTTTGAGGATGTCAACCATTTTACACCCTGTGGTTTCGAGCCCTTTGCCACTTGAATCATATCCCTATACATACTACTTACACTAGTACCCTTATGGATGGATGTAACGTTTACGTACCATATATTTCATAAAGGTTCCTATCTTGCCACATCAGAATTTCTTGGTGGCATAATAGCATTAGCACGCTTGTCAACCTGCTCTACTAATCTGGTACTGTTATTTCATTCTCTTGCTGTGATATGTACGGACTCTGCCTTAGAAAATTTCTATTTATGGAGTCCACACTAAGGTCAGAAAGGTTTCCATCATGAGATCTAGCTAGGTTAGTTTTTGAAGTGTAGTACTAGAATGACGTATTGAGCTACATAGAAGTGTGGTACTGATACATTTACCACGCTGCCATTGAATTGGATCAATTTTATTTGAGTCGTGACATATTTATCTATTTTGTTATCCCTAACCATTCTTGCTCTTCCAGCATTCAATATGTGCTGTCAAATATTGACAACTGCATCCAGTATGGGGAAGATGCTGACGTGAAGGTCAGGGACTTCATTCCTGAGGAGGACGACTGATCATTTGATCATGCATTAACAGCGAGCGATCCAGTTTGTATCAGATGTAGTGTTGTTTCATGGGACAGGGAGAAGGAGAACAGTTTATCAGTTTCGGCTGTTAGAGCAAAGCAGAATACATCTGCAATGTGTAAATGGGCGCCTCTTATGCTTGCTTCGTTATTAACCAGCAATTGCCTGTAAAATCCTGTTGTGGAGCTTTAGGTACTAGTATCAAACATGAGTGGTTGCTACTGGGTGCCTTATGCACCGATTCTGTTTCTTTATTCTACAGACGCGCAACTGTGATGAGGAAGTCACGTAGCTATTTTTGTGCATGAAAAATGCGCATTGGCTTTTGGAAGGTAGTCATTGTTCCATAATATAAAATGTTTTAGAGATTACAATAACGACTACATGCGTAGCAAGATTAGTGAATCTACACACCAAAATACGTCTATATACATCCTATATGTATGAATCAAGAATATGTTCAAAAGGCTGTAAGTAACATCAAATCCTAGAATGTTAAGAGTAGTTCTGCCCTAGCTAAGTTGTCGGCTTGTCGCGTGTGTCTATTAAAAAGGCTGTAAGTAACATCAAATCAAGAAAATGGAGGGAGTAGTTTTTATATATGTGGTAGCGAACTACATACAGTACGCCACACATGAGATCTTACTGTGTGAGTTTTTTTTCTATTGGCATAGCCGTGGTGTTTTGTTCATTTTAGGATCCGTTTACTTGGTGTGTTTCCGTTTTTAGACTCCTAATAGCAGATGTGTTCATGTGTTGATACATGCTGATTTCTATTAAAGATTTTTAGTCTAAAAAATTTCACTTGGGGTCGGTTTTTATTAAAGATTTTTTAGTCAATGAAGAATTTCACAATTGAAAATCAGTTTTTTCTTAGCGGTACAAAGTGATATAGAGAAGAACAGTCGTTGGCACGATTAATGCAGCAGCTGCAACCAAGTAAAGTTCTTAATTCATCAAGTGACACCTCCTTCTCTGTAGTATATTTGGGTCCTTACCTTAGGCGTGAACTAGATGGACATACCAGTTTATATTGCGGGCACAAAAAGTTGATAGCGGAGTAGAAAGGGGTCTAGGGTTTGGCCTGCTTCTTGGCAGACCTCTAAAAAAAACTACCTAAATCTTTTGTTTGTATCCTCGAGGATGGGACTCCACATAGACGTTGCTGCCGTTTTCCTTTCCAACAAGAAAGCCTACATCAGTCTCTCGGTCTGTCAGTAACCCATCTAGAGAGGTTGATGCAGGACATAAGTTGCGCTGACAACGCTGTCACTACCCATCTAGTAAGGGTTAACCTCCCTGTTACGAAATGTAGCGAGAAACGAATTCGCCTTTCCACCGAAGAGATATAAGGCAGGAAGACTTCGTGAAGAAGTTTAGAATCTGAGGGAGGGCGTCCCAAATACGTTTGCGGAAAAGATGCAACTTCACATCCTAGGATCGAAGCAATCGTTGTCCCTTCATACAAAGGTAGATTTTGAGAAGTTGATCTTAACCCCAATAGTAGTTGCAAAATCTCCGGAGCGATTCTTTTAGTTCATTCCTGTTTTTGAGGCGTATGGTGCGTGTCACCATTGATACATATCCCAAAACCTTAATTCACACCCTCGATTTCTCAAGGTTAGCACATAGAGTTGTCTAGGGGAGAAGAGTTGAAATGAGAATTATGTTGCCGACTCATCATGCGCAGTGTGTATCCTCATGCAATCAGGGGTTGCTCATGTCCGAAGAGAGTTGGGATGATGATCATGCGGACCACAATCAGGGGCGGAGCGATGTGTACACCAAGGGGGGCCCGCCCCCCAGGTTGAGAAAAATTCGTGTATTACCTCATGAAATCTAGCAACCCTCCCAATCCGGCCCAAAAGGGCTTACTAGCCCAAGCTTCGCCATTGAGTACGACGATGAGTGCATTTTGTTGAGATGTGTGTATCTACACCCTCAATTGATTTAGTTATTAACATTTAGTTTTCCTCCGAAAAAACCGGTCCCTTCCTGAGAGGCGATTCGGGTTTCGGGAGGCGATTGGCGGCGCACGCGGATTCATCGGCGGGGCGCACTGGGATCTTGGCTCGCCGGAGGGAGATGGCTTCCTCGGCAGGGAAAGGCAAGGCACATGAGGCCTCGTCGTCAACTGTGGCGAAAGCAAGACTTGAAGAAGCGCTGGGGAAGTTGGACATCACCGATGAGGAAGCTACGCCTCTGGTGGTGGATGATCGTGATGATGGATCAGGAGAGAGATGGATGCTTGCGGGCAAGGTTCTGCACAGGACCATCTTCCATGTGAATACGATCTCCAGCGCACTCCGGCCGGCGTGGGGTAATCCCAAGGGACTTACCTTTAGATCAGTTGGAGAGAATACTTTCGTGGCAAAATTTGGATCGCAGCAAGATCGTGATCGGGTTTGGGAGGGGGCGCCCTGGCATGTTAGCAAGAACGCGGTTGTACTTTCTGAATTTGAGGACTGCATGCGCCCCCCTGAGTTGAAGTTTGAGAGGATCCAGGTGTGGGCTAGGGTTGTGAATCTCCCTTTTAATCTGCGTGAAGAAAAATGGTGGAATCCAATTGCGCAGCAGATCGACAAGGGAGCAGCCCATGTTCAATTTGATCATGCTGGTGGCTTTTTGAGAGCTAGGGTCTCCTTGGACGTGAGCAAGCCGTTACGACGGTGGGTACTCATAGATTCAGCAAAGAGGAAAACGACTGATCTGTATGAAGTGCAATATGAGCATCTTCCGCACTTATGTTTCTCGTGTGGCCGCATTGGTCATGCTGATCTCTACTGCCCGACGCCGGGAACCCGGGATGCAAATGGCAATCTACCTTTTGGGAAAGGGCTTCGTGCGCCGGATGAGAGAAAGAAATCATACTCGGGCGAGAGTTCAACGAGGGAGCAAGCTCCCTAGAAGAGCAAAGTTGATACAAGGAACTCGAGCACTGAGGTTGAGAAAGGGACGGAGGTGACATCCCCGGTGAAAAACATGAATCAAAACAAGAGGAAAGTGGGTGTGCCTCCTCCGAAGCAGATGTACAGGAAAGTTATACCTCTCCTGGCGAATGCACCGTATGAGGGCAATGGCAATGAGACATCTTTTGATCCTGGTCTTGAGCGGGAGGAGGAAAGGGAGGCAAAGAAAAAGAAGCCTACACCAACAAACTCTGAAAATTCGGCAGCGGCTGCGATGCAGTCCTACCCGTCGCAAATGAGTTGCATAAGCTATAACAGTCACGGGCTTGGGAACCAGGCGACTGTTAGGGAGTTTCGCCATGTAGTTAAGCAAGAAGGGCCCTGTCTCCTCTTTGTGATGGAGACAAAGATAAGTGGTGATCGGGTGAAGAGTTTGCGAACCCGTTTTGGTTTTGCACGCTGCTTTGCGGTGGATAGCGATGGACTCAGTGGAGGGATCGGTTTGTTCTGGTTAGCTGAGTTGGTTGTTGATCTAAAAAGCTACAGTTCCGGCCACATTGATGTTGTGGTGCGGAGAGAAAATCAGAACAATTCGGAGTGGAGATTTACGGGCTTTTATGGGGGCGCCGAGAGCCGAGGATAGGCATCATAGCTGGAGGTGCCTACGAACTCTCAATGCCATACAACACTCTGCATGGATCTACATGGGCGATTTCAATGAAACACTCCATGGAAGCGAGCATTTCTCTCGGGCGGCAAGACCTGAGTGGCAGATGCGAGCATTTCGAGAGGTTCTTGATGATTGTCAGCTTCAAGACCCAGGGTTCGCGGGCCTACCATACACCTAGGATAATCGTCAGGCAGGTGATGCAAATGTAAAAGCTAGGTTGTATATGGCTGTTGGAAACACGGCCTTTCTCTCACGTTTTAAAAATACTCGTGTGAGACATGTTATTTCTACAGAGTCGGATCACTGTTATGTGGTCGCCGAGCTTCGTGAGAATCTTTTGACACAAGATAGTAGACGGAATAACCAGTTCCGATATGAGAACATGTGGCAAACACATGCGGATTATGATGATCTTGTGGCTTCGAAGTGGCGTTCGGGATCTGGGGAACAAGGTCTATCAGGAATTACTCAGAACCTCAATGACCTTCAGAAATCCCTAAGTGAATGGGGGACGAGAGAGTTTGGTTGTTTGGCTCAGGCAGTACGACAGTTGAGGCAGAGACAACCGGGTTCGGAGCCATTTAATTGGTCGTGGACCAACAAAAGAGGAGAAATCAATTATGGAAAAGCTGCGGAAAACTCTACACCAAGAGGAGGTTTGGATTCAGCAGCGGTCTCGTGTGCAGTGGTTGCATGAAGGCGATAGGAACACTAAGTATTTCCATACACAGGCTTCTCATTGGCGACGGATAAATAAAATTGAATGTTTGACCCGATCAGATGGTTCAGTATGTGAAACTGTGGAGGAGAACAAAGAGGAAGTCAATTCGTTTTATCAGTCCTTATATACTTCCCAGGGTGTCCGAGATATGGGGGAACTCTTGGATTTCGTACGTGCCAAAGTTACTAATGATATGAATGAAGCTCTTGATCGTGATTTTGTTGCGAGCGAGGTAACTAAGGCGTTATTCCAGATGGCACCATCCAAAGCACCAGGTGTGGATGGTTTCACCGCGGGTTTCTTCCAGCGGCATTGGAGCTTTATTGGAGATGATGTTACAAATGATGTGCTGAATTTTTTTAATGGGGGTGAGCTACCTGATGGTCTCAATGACACTACTATTACCTTAATACCAAACGTTCGACATCCTCAAAGAATTTCTCAATACAGAACCATCTCCCTTTGTTCAGTTTTGTATAAAATTGCAGCCAAGTGCATTGCTAACAGGCTTAGGGTTTTTTTGGGTGATGTTATAGGAGAGGAACAGAGTGCCTTTGTTCCTGGCCGTCTAATTACTGATAATGTGCTAATTGCCTACGAGAGTGTGCATGCTCTTAGACGGAGGAAGAAGGGGAAGAATAACTCTTGTGCTATCAAACTGGACATGATGAAAGCATATGATCGGGTTGAGTGGCACTATCTAGAGGCGATCATGTCTAGATTGGGTTTCAGCAATGGTTTTATCCAGTTGATCATGAAATGTGTCAATTCGGCCAGATTTATGGTAAGGGTGAATGGTGATCTCCTCGCTGCATTTACACCATCCCGAGGCCTGAGACAAGGCGATCCCATTTCACCCTATTTGTTTCTCCTGTGTGGTGAGGGATCACATCTTTGTTGATTTTTTTGGCGGAAACTATATTGATAGAGGCATTCGGGTTAGCGTGCAATCACCATGGATAAATCATCTAATATTTGCTGATGACAGCTTAATTTTTATGAAGGCATGTCTACGGAGTGTAGACCGTATCAATGCTATCTTTCGGATATATGGGGAGTGTTCTGAGCAATGTGTTAACCGGGAAAAGAGCTTAATTTTCTTCAGCCCAAACACTCCTGAACCTCTCCGGCAAGTTTTGGAACACGCGTTGGGGATCTCAGTTGAGGCTTTTAGTGAGAGATATCTAGGCCTCCCAACGGCTGTGGGACGATTGACAAGTGAGTCGTTTGACCATATTGAAGAACGGATCAAAGTAAGATAAATGGTGGTTCTGAAAGAATGGTCTCGTGTGCAGGTAGAAGGTGTTTCTGAAGTCAGTTATTCAGGCAATTCCTACCTACAGCATGATGTGTTTCCTGCTGACGAAGAAAACTTGTGGTAAACTCTCGTCATGCATGGGCAAGTATTGGTGGAGTTCATCCCTTGATAGATGTTCTGTTCATTGGTTATCATGGGAGGCCTTAGCTGCACCAAAGATCAAAGGGGGGATGGGTTTCCGCGAGAACCTTTAATGTCTCTCTGTTGGGCAAGCATTGTTGGAGATTGATGACGGATCCGAACACGCTTTGCTCTAGGGTTTTCAAAGGCAAGTACTTTCCAAACTCGGATTTCTTGCAAGCAACGGTTCCTCGGCATGCCTCGGGAACTTGGCGTGCAATCGTTACTGGCAGAGAAGCGCTCCAGACTAGGTTGATTGATGACCCACAAGTATAGGGGGTGTATCATAGTACTTTCGATAAATAAGAGTGTCGAACCCAACGAGGAGCAGAAGGTGTTGACAAGTAGTTTTGGTCAATGTTTCACTGTAAACACTAACAGACAAGTTTTTAGGGGTTTTTAATATAGCAAATAAATAAATTACAAGTAAATAAAAGAGAGCAATAATAATTGCAGCGAGTGGCCCAATCCTTTTTAGCACAAAGGACAAGCCGGTTGTTTTACTTATGATGACCAAACGTTCTTGAGGACACATGGGCATGATCTACTAGTCAAACTCCAAGAAAATCAACTAAGAACTACGAAGAGTAAGCTAACCCAGCAATTACCAAATATTGATCAAAATGATAGGAAGATGTTTCAAAAGAACACTCCAATATGAGATAGAACATTATTGATACTTCAAGACATGACAATAGTGCCAAGAACGCAAATTAAATTCCATATAATGAGAAAGATCCACTACTCAATAGGAGGAGATTTTTTTTTTGTAAAAACCATATTGTCACGAAATAATCAACTAGTCAAAACTCCAAGAATATCAACCAAGAACTATGATGAGTAAGCTAACCCGACAATTACGAAATATTGATCATTGTTTTCATAATCAAATAAAGAATCGATACAACGATGTGAAGATATTCAAAAGTGCACTCCAATATGACATACAATATTACTGATACTTCAAAACACAATAAAAGTGCCAAGAACGGAAATTAATGCATGAAAGATTCACTCCTCGATAGGAGGAGAAAATAAGGAGAAATTTCCAAAAATCAAGTTGTAAAACTAGAGATGATCAACTAGTAAAACTCCAAAAAACCAACTAAGAGCTACGACGAATAAGCTAACCCTGACAATTATAAACTAATCATTAGCAGAATCAAATAAATAATTGATACATCAATGTGAAGATATTCAAAAATGCACTCCAATACGAGCAACAACATTATTGATACTTAAAAACATGACACTAGTGCCAAGCTTTTAAGTATCAATAATGTTGTCATGTCTTCATTATTGCCAAGAATGCACTCGTTATTTTGCAGGGTGTGGCAATTTTCCCACATTGCCCGACAGGCGCGCATCCCAAATACAGATGTACACGTGCTAGTGTTGTTCGAGTCACCGAGAACCCAACAACCGTACAGTTGAACCGAATGTCAACTCTTCAGGAAAAAAAGAGGCAAGAAACAAGCTTAAAAAGTTGGTCTTTTTTTTACTCGGAAGGTCTTTTTTGTTCTGAAACTCCAGTACGTGACGAAGTTTTGAAACTCTTCTGTTCTCCCCATAAGGAGTTCTGAAACTCAGTTGTGGGCTGCATTTGGATACGTGAAACGTACACGGTGAATGCTTGGTGGGCTTATCGCTGGTTGGGCTCAGCCCAACTTGTAGTTGGACTGGTGAGTACCTCATATGCCTAGGGCTGTCAACGAGCCGAGCTCGAGCAAATACTACCCAGCTCGGCTCGGGCTCGACTTGTACTTCGAGCTTACAAATTAGCTCGAGCACGGCTCGCGAGTTTAATCTTTGGTTTGAGCTCGGCTCGTCTGGCTCGTTAAGGGCTCACGAGCATTTAATAATGCGGTTGTGTGCCTCTTGTTATGCAGAGGCCGAGTGTAATACTTTTTATAAGTAATATAATCCCTTTATAAAAAAAAACGAGCATTTAATTTTTTTTCTCTCGACGTATTTGCTTACTAGTCACGCTAGCAACTCTCCTTCGTTAGGTCCTATCGCACAAGCACCTCTACTTATAGCCAGTAGTCCATCACCTTTTCATGTAGCCAAGCGATGTGGTACTAAAAGGTGACGCTGGTACAGTCTGGAGCATACAGCAAGCAAGCTATAAGAATGGGCCTAATTAGTTGCATTATCTTTGGACCTGACCTTCCACGTACTTGGGTCTAACTTCAGATTGTCTTTGATTTATTTTTAAAGGTGCGAGAGATCGAATTAGCAGTCAAGACGTCGTGAGCAGCCCAGATTCTATGATCTTTGGAGGAAATGACCTCGTCGAGCCTTATCGAACGCTTCGAGTTCGAGCTTGCCAAGCTCGCGAGCCTAAAAGGGAGTTTGAGTTCGGCTTGTTTAGGTCTCGAGCCGAGTTCGAGCCGGGCCTATAACGAGTCGAACTCAAACAGTTAGTCGAGCCCGAATATTTTTGACAGCCCTACATATGCCTATGAAAATGTAAGATTCCCCTTGAAAAAATTACTAAGGCCCCGACCCCGTACCCGCGTTCCAACGTCCAACGACAAACAGCCGAGCTGGAGCCATAATAGCAGATCGGTATAACTTGAAGACGTGGCTGAGGAACGTCGCGGTCGTGTAACATAGAACGGGGGTCATGTACTAGTAGTGACAAAGAAGTGAAGCCTTTAGAAATTCTTATTTTGGATACTAATGTCACGAGAGTTTGATCCGATACAAATCTTGAATGAAATTTAATAGTACTAGTTATTTTCGTATACTTGTCTTCTCATTGTACTGGCAATTGTTTTCCATGACAATTATCCCATCTAAGATGTCATTTGGGTTTTGGTTTTCAGGAGAGAAAAAATGTCACGTACATTTCAATCCTACATGGTATTTATAGGCCAAAAATAGTTTGATTCCATGGTAGTGAAAGCAAAGGACTATTGCAAGAAGTTTAGGTGAATGTTAAACTTCCAACAAAACGTAGTGCTAATGTTATTTTTAGGAAATATCCATGTGATTCTATCCCACAAGTCAATCAACCACCGTATGAAAATATCCTAAGTATTCAGGGTCTCTTTGAATAGAAAGGATTAACGTAGAAAATTTACAAGACCAAAATTTGGAAGTAATTTTCCTATGACAATTATTCGATTCTGAAGTGAATTATGGAGTATTTTTTCCTAATGGTTCCTTTGTAATCATTTCCCTGGATAAAATTCATTTTGTTAAATCTCCTGGATATAATTATTTGGTTTCCTATGAAATAATCAATCAAATCAAAACCTTGTAGGATTTAAACAAGCATTTTTTTGTTTCTTATTAATGATCATGTGAAACTCTATAATGATCCTTTGACACAATAAGGCCCTTACAAGTTTTACAAACATGTAAACACATCTACGATCAAGCACGCTTGCATTTGAAATTTCACACTCTCTCGTGGTGCAACAGAAACATGTAACGTAGTTCAAATAGTTGAAAATACAAAGAGCGGACCTACACCCTTGGGCAACGCCGGCTTCAGCCCAATGCATAGGCCCAAAATCCCATATTAATCTTCAAAAAAAAAACTATAGAAAATCCTTATGAACATAAACAACTTTATGCCTATCCATGGAGGTTGAGAAGACCGTTTCAGACGTGTGTAATTTCTATGTCTGCTATTATTAATACGTAGGGGGTGTTTTGTTGCCCACATCTTCCTCTACATGGGACCTATTTAAGCAACCCGAGCTCTTGTGACCTTTTATTCCAAATGACCATAACCAGACCCGCGAGGTGCAAAAATCGGGTGATCAGTTGTCTCAGCAGGGCTAGGGCAGCCCACACGCTCCTTTAAGCACCTCTCAGCTAAACCCGTTGGGAACGCTCGAATTAGACATTTCCGGTGAGTCAAGCTCACTCGTGCGACCATCGAGATGGACAGAGCTCGGGCAATGAGGGGGAGGAGCACAAGAGAAATAAAGTTGTCAAGTTCCTGCCTGTTAGTTACAAGTTATTAAATGTATAGTGTGGATGATAGCAATAAAAATGGTGCTGGGACATCGAGAAAGTAATTATAAAAGCAGGTCAACAAGAGTGTAAATATTATTAAAAGATCGGTTGGGGGCCATATTTCCA
This sequence comes from Puccinellia tenuiflora, assembly GCA_012064385.1. NCBI lineage: Eukaryota > Viridiplantae > Streptophyta > Magnoliopsida > Poales > Poaceae > Puccinellia > Puccinellia tenuiflora. The sequence goes on from QRDG01000356.1 coordinate 212,858, forward strand.
CTAGAGCCACTTTTTCAATTAACATAGCATGTTAGGTGAACAAATTACATCTGGGCAGCGATTAATTTCTACGTATTTTTACTCATTATGATGATGATTACTCATGCCATTTATTTTGTATAACCATTACGTCCAATATATATAAACCGTACAACTGCATTGCATGTATAACTCATACTCTATTTTAGCATCGATTATATGCTTGCATTCTAAGTTTTAAGTAAAGCTAGAGTATTAAAATAAATAAGATGACAGTATGTAAACAGTGTAAACATCATCCAAAACTGACATAAACAACATTATTTTATCCTTAGTAGCAATAACACATTGTAAGTCAATTCCGTATTCTATCACTCGTCGGAAGACAACACAAGGTTGAATCTACTATCGTACTCCCTCCATTCCAATAAATAAGGCGTCCTCATTTTACGTGTTTTTCTTTGACCAAGAATTACTCTAAATATATAAAGATTATTGGTACAAAATTAGCATCACCAGAAAGTATTTTTTCAATATGAATCCAGCGATACTAATTATGTAGAATATAATCAAGATATTTTACTAAACCAAATCGGTCAAAGTTCGTCTTGAAATGCACGTGCGCCTTATTTACAGTAACGGAGGTAGTACAAAGCACTTTCTTTTGGAGATCTAACCATAGACTTAGCTAAAGTAAACATGTAGATCGAAAAAGCATGTAAGACTATAAATAAATAAAATATAAAGATAGGAAAGGCATCATTATATAACATGAACAAACTGATCATAGGTTATAAAGTGTCAATTCATCATATCCTAACAAACACAACAACAATTACATCGTATAGATATCAATCATTTAGGCAGCTCATGAGAACATTGTATTGACAGACAAGGGAGAGAAGATGCTGCAATGATGTAGAAGGCTCCGGTGACGATTCCCTCTTCCGGCAGAGTACCTGAATAGGGCTCTAGTTTGGTATCATGGAGGGAGTCGACTCTATATCAAAATTTCGCGAAATAGCTCTCTCCCGAAACATTTTAGGGAAGGGGCAATTATATGCGAAAGGGCATCTCGGGGCTGCGCCATGGCCCGCATAGAGGTTGTGGGCTCCGCCTGGTCCACTTCTTCGCGTGTCCATCTTTGTATCAAAAAGTATTCGACTTTTCCATTTTCCCGGTTATTTGCGGCCCCGGGCCGGGGTGTTTTATGCGATGTAAAAAACAGGCAAAAGAAGCAACTGATATTTGACACCGGGTCAATATGTTTAACCAATAAAAATGATGCAAATCGGAATGAAATCATAGCAAAATTATATAACAATGATATAATTTAGCATAGATAGATAAAAAATTATAGATATGGTTTTGGACGTTTCATCTGGTCCCTGTTCGCTTGGAGTGCTGGAACTCCTTCTGTCGACCTGTGTTACAGGTTTGTGGCACTATTTTGCGGAGCTGATGGCGTGGCTATTTGGCTTAGTCCTCCTGCACCAGGTATGATTGACGATGGTTAGGTAGCCTCAGCCTTATCGGGGAGTGGTGAGGTTTCTGCTCTTCGTTTCCGACTTGCCGAACCTCAAACGTCGTTGAAACCTTCTTCGATATTTTCTTTTCTGACGTAACGATGATTCGTAGATCATAACCACCAACGTCTTATGGTTTACATAGGAGACTTCAAGACTGCAACAACAATGTTATCCTGACTCCATTAGCGTTCCACCAGTCAAGAGGCAACACGAAGCTCTGCTCATGACAAGCCGCCGATAGATGCGGGATAAAAGGTCATCGATACCACCATGAGTTCGGATGTTATTTTTCAGTTTCGGGTTTTGTAAGTATTTGTTCTACTTAATACTTATTCCATTTTATAATATAAAGACGTGTTAGCAACCTCATATTATATTATAGAATGGAGGAAGTATATGAGCATTAGAGCATCTCCACCAGGGGTCGTAAAAGGGCACATAAAGCTCTTTTGGGGTGCCGGACAGAAAAACACGCACACCGGGGGGTCGCAAAGCCTTTGCCCGGCCCAAAACCTGTCCGACACCGCGAACAGGGCCTCCAACTTTGTGGGCTTCCTTCGCGGTGCCGGACACTGTCTGGGCATGTCCACTGACATTTTTGGCCCGCCTGTCATCCTCACACCCGTCCCTTTCGAGGGTTTAATGGCGGAGCAGCCTTACGAAGCAGCGCTGCAGCCGACGCAGCGGAGATGTATCGTCGGCATTAAACTGGCATGTCGCCTCACCACCCACCCGTCGCTGAAAGTGCATGGTTGCCCCCATGCATGATTTATGTAATTAATGACAATCTCTATGGACTAATATTTGCATTGAGCTATATTTGTAGGTTGTCCATTTGTTTGCTTGTTCTCCATTTGTTGGAGTCAAGGTTAAGGGAAGAAGAAAAGTGTGTGTTGATCAAGACTTTGTGCAGGTTGATTATCACTCAAGGCCAAGTGAAGATATGCCGAAGAGAGCGTCTCCCATCTTGGTGTATGGGGGAGCATCATGTGGATCTTCACCAAGCGAAGCGCAATCAAGAAAGGTGGTGCATCTTGAGGAGATGAAGATCGACTTCATCGACCTCAAGTGGATTAATGCGCAAGGCAAAGGTATGATCTTGATAGGGTTTCTATTTTACCGGTCTCATGATGTTTAGTGAGAGACCGGGTTATAGGTTAGATAGCCGTACTATCAAGAGGGGCTCTCGACCGTATATCGTGATCGTATCATCATAGAGAGCACAAACCTTTGCATCCATGCAATCATCTTTATTGGTTCTTATTTGGATTTTATCCATGTGAGAATTTAGAGCTTGTGTTCATCTTCATACCAAGCTCTAGTTCATCAAAAACGGATTTCATGAATACCTTCTTACGTTTTTGATTTTGGAGTTTTTTACGGTTTGTCTCTTCTAAGAGAGGTCAAACTCTCTCCTTATGATTTCCTCCTCACATGATGGCCAATGATGTTTCTCTGCATGATCTTGTAGAGCTTTTCGTTGCGAGTCTAATGAGCCCAAGATCATCGAAAACGGAGTCCGGATGCAAAAGATATGCCCATTTTCATATTGCAATTTCTGTTGTTTTCTGTGGGGCGGAAATTCCGGCCCTGAGGCCGGAAATTCCGGCCCCCGGAAGTTCCGGCCGTTGCACCGGAATATCCGGCCCATATTTTCATCTGAGCTTTTTTGGCTAAGTATTTTTGGCTTTTCTCTCTGGAGGGGGTCCGGAATTTTGCCTCGGAAATTTCCGGGGGTCCGGAATTTCCGGTCTTTGGTCCGGAATATCCGGCCCAAGGAAAATTTGGCTAAGTCATTTTCGCGTTTTCTCTCGGGTGGGGGTCCGGAACTTTGCACCGGAAGTTTGCTCCGGAAATTTCCGGGGCACCGGAAATTCCGGTGTAAGCCCCGGAATATCCGGCCCCTTTAACCCGGAATTTCCGGCCCCACGGTTTTCCAACGGCTAGTTTTTGGGGGAGGCTATAAATAGCCCCCTTCTTCCCCCAAGTGCTGGTTGCTCACTTTGCTCAGCTCATTCACTCTCTCTCCTCCATTGTTGCAAACTTGTGAGCTTGATTCCTCTCAATCCCTCCGATGATTCTTGCCCAAATTTAGGGATTCAAGAGAGGATATCTAGATCTACCATTCCACCAATCAAAATCTTCTCTAAGTGAGGGGAACCTAGTGGATTTAGATTTGGGGTTGCTTTGTGTTCATCCCCTTTATTCTTCCTCTCTTATTCCCTCCATAGCATTAGTTGCTTTGGTTGGAATTTGGGAGTGAAGAATTTGACCACTTTGTGTGCTCTTGCCTTTTGCATTAGTCGCATCGGGTTGCTCTCTCCACGGTGATACGTGAAGTTGAAGGTTGAGAAGTTTGTTACTCTTGGGTGCATTGTGTTCCCAAGAGCTTTGTGCCTCTTGGGTGCATTGTGTACCCTAGACGGTTGGAGGTGCCGCGAAGACTTTGAGTTGTGAAGCTTCGGCACGCTTTGGGAGCCCCCAATTGAGTTGTGGGTGTGTGCCCCAAGCAAGTTGTAAAAGGGCTCCGGAATCCGCCTCGAAGGATTCCGATAGTGGAAGGTAAACCAATCCCTTGGGTGAGGTTCATCGAAGAATAGGGTGAGGCCTTTGTGGCATCTTGAGTAGGCCTCTTATGGCGAGCTCACACCCCTCCAACGAGACGTACTCCCTTAACAAGGAGGAACTCGGGAATACATCCTCGTCTCCGCGTGCCTCGGTTATTTCTATACCCGAGCTTTACTTATGCATTTTACATTGTGATAGCCTTCGTGCTTGAAGTTCATATCTTGCTATCACCTTGTTGTCATATTGCTTAGCATAAGTTGTTGGTGCACTTAGGCAAACCTAGTATATTAGGTTGTTGGCTTGTTAATTTAAACTCATAGTTTTATTCCGCATTTATCAAGCCCCTAATTAGAAAAAGTTTTAATCGCCTATTCACCCCCCCCCCCTCTAGGCGACATCCGGGCATAGCTTGTTCTTTCAATTGGTATCAGAGCCTCGTCTCTCTTGTTTGGCTTCACCGCCTAGAGAGTAAAGATGTCGTCTAGTGGATTAGTGCACGATCACATGTTTATATTCAATGGCACTAATTTTGATGTTTGGAAAACTCATATGCTTAATCACCTTCGGGTCCTGGACCCCAATATTGAGCGTATCTTAGATATAGGTTTTTCTCCTCCTAAAGATTACGAAAGTACAACTTTAGAGGATGAGAAAAACTTATATCTAGATGCTCTAGCATCTAAAGAGTTTTGCAAATTTGTGAGTGTAGAAATCTTCGAGTCAATCATGCCTCTCTAAGATGCCCATGAGCTTTGGACCAAGCTTCAAGATAAATATGGAGTGTCCAACGCAATTGAGGATGATTGCTCTCCCTCCACCTTCGGCCGTGACGAATTCTCGCTTTCATCTACTTCACCAAAATGTGGTAAGCCACAAACCAATGTAATGGTGAGTAGTGATGAACTTTGCAATTTGGATAGTGAGCTCATTGTTGATGATCATTTATCTCTACCTTGTTGCAATGATTCATCTTTGGACCTAAACACACATAGCACCATGAATGATTTACATGCTAGTGTTGATAGTCCGTGCATATCATCTAAAAGTTGCTTAGATAAATATCTTTATGATATGCTTGCTTTATCTTGTTCCAATGATAAAAATGCTTGTGTTCCCTCTAACTCTTGCATGAACATTAATGTAGAGGAAACAATTAATTATGGAACAAGATTTGAACTTGAGTAGTTCAAAAATTAATTGCTCTTCTTCATCCATCACTCATTGCCTTATGGCTAAATCTTCTTCTAGCAATGATAATAATAATGATGATAATAATGATGAAGAAGATGATGTTGAAAAGGTTAATGCTTTGCTTCAAAATAAAGGTCTAATGATTCTTAAAGCTCTTCCTAGCAATAAAAGTGCCCAAGCTAATTGAAATCATGAGCACCCTAATTGAGCGTGGGGAGACTATTGAGGCTTTGGAAGCAAGCCTTGAAGAAAAGGGTAAGATTGAAAGGGATGATGCTATGGAGAAAGCATCGCTAGAAGATGCTCTTGAGAAAGAGCAAGAGACTCGTGCTTCTCTAGAGGAGAAACTAGAATCTATCGAGGAGTCTCATAATGATATAATTGCTAAAATCATTAAAGAACGTGACCATGCTCATGCTAAATATAAAGTCACGAAAAATGAAAATGCTAGATTAAATGATGAGCTTGCCAAGTTATCTTCTTCTATTCCTAAAATTAATGATGCTTGTGCTTCTAACTCCACTTCTTGTGAAGCATCTATTATGAAGGAGAATGTTGAGCTAAGGGCTCAACTTAAGTTGCTAACTAGCAAGTATGAGAAGTTGGAAGCAAGTCATGAAAAGCTATCTAGCTCTAATGATAATCTTCTAGCATCCTATGGGAAGTTGGAAGAAAATCATGAAAAGCTATCTATCTCTAATGATGAACTTCTAGCATCCTATGCTTGCCTTAAGTTAGCTCATGAGGCCATCACTACAAAGGTAACATCAAGTGAGCCTCATATGGATATTAGCACAACTTTAATTAACAATGCTATATTGCCATGTGCTAGCTCTAGTAGTTCATCCACTAAGAATGTTGGTACATCATGTGATGAATTACTTGCTTTGCCTTGTTGCTCTAACAATGATGCATCTACCTCCTTTAGTACTTGTGTTGTCACTAACCATGTAGAGAAGAGAGGCGAGCTCAAGGCCCAAGACACGTCTTTGAAGAAAGGCTTGAAAAAGCGTCATGAGGGGAAGAGTGCACTTGACAACATGTTGAGTGTGCAACAATCCCCAAATGACAAGAGTGGACTTGGATTCAACTCCAACAACAAGTCCAAGTCCAACAAGAATAAGGGCCAAGTTCAAGTCAAGAATCCGGCCAAGATCACTTGCTTCAAGTGCAAGCTAGAAGGGCACCATGTTCGTGATTGCCCAATGAAGAAGAAGAAGCCTCTTAGTGAGAAGCAACTAGGGAAGCGGCCTCTTGTTCAATCTCATGCTCAACCACGAGTTGAACAAAGGCCACCTCCTAAGAAGACTCAAGACAATGCTCCTCAAGTTAAGGATCCTAGGAAGAAGAAAGAGAAGAGTCGGTGTTGCTACCTTTGACGTGGGAAAGGTCATTTTGCTTCTTCATGCACTAACGGTACCTCATCCAACCCTATCATAATTGATGATACTTATTCTCTTGGGAAGGATAGAAAAGGCAATGTGTTTGCCAAATATGTGGGAGCTCAAAGTGGTGTCAAGAAAAGCACCATTTGGGTTCCCAAACCTATTGTGACTAACCTCTTAGGACCCAACTTGGTTGGGGACCAACAAGCTTCAACTTGATCAATAGGTGTTTATGGAGGACATTGGAGACTTGGTTTCTTTTGAAGACTTGAGGGATCTTCATGGTTTTTATTTCATCAAGCCAAGTCAATTATATTATTGCCATATCTCATATCCAATGCTTCCTCCTTGCGGTAACATGTATTTAATTCATATATACTTTGAAAGTTGCTTGCTCCCTTGCATGTGTTAGTCTAGTTCCTAGCATGTGCTTGTATATGATATGCTTCTATATTTCTTGTCTTGTTATTCAAGGTTATGTTAGATAGTTTTATATCTTGAATTTGTAACTTTGTGTTGAGCTTTACTGAATCTTGTGTGGATTTTATTTGGCTCTTTGAGATATTAATGGACTATCCCATTTTTGGGGAGTGATGTGCTTAGTGCACCTCACAAACCTAAAAAATGTATGTACATGAAGCACACCACCTAGTTTTGATATTTCATCTTATCTAGTCACTATGTGGTGTGTCATATTCATGAGAAATTCAAATTCTACATGTCCATTAATTTCTCTAGTTGGTGTTATTTGCCTCTTGTTTAAAAATAAAATGAATCATCACATTATGGGGGAGTAATAAGCTATGTGCATATTACAATCCCATAAAAATGTGAACATTTGAGGTTTGCCACTTAGATTTGATATTGTACATTATCTGTTTCCTATGTGGCATGTTTGCTCAAACAAGTTCCAATTTTCCTGTGTGGTTGTCTTTTGGCTCTTGTTTGGGTGAGTTTGCTTGGTGTGGTTTTTCTCTAATATGTATTCCATATATTTTGTGAGAAACCATTTGTTTCATCGCATTTTAACCATGGCTTTGCCGGTTGGTTTGAATAGTTGAAACTACCAAGAAACCTTTTTCAAAAATATGGCGTTTAAATTCTTACCTCTTGCCATATGCTTTTTGTTGTGAAGTTGGTCTTGATCATCATTCCTATATACCACCGAGAGATATCTCCATATACTCCTTGTCCATGACAAGTGATTCTAGTAATTGTAGTGGATTTTGTAGATCATCTTCACATTGGCTCTTGCGTTGATTTGCTTTATCTATTGCCTTCCTTGCCTTTTGAATGGATCCTATTTTTCAATTGGTAGTGTTTAGTGTTGTAAATAAAATATGGAGGGTAATGATCCCTTGTGCACGCATTTTGTATTCAAATGCAAATATCAAAGATAATGCATGAATATTGGGGGAGCATTCCTTTTTATTTAGAACACTAACCTATCTATCAATTCTTTATCCTTTCAATTGGCATTTGTTTATTTATCTTGTGTTGGCACCTTCAATTGGTATTAATTGGAATTTAATATCTCCTCCATAGATATTTGTTCCAATTGATATTTATTGTGGGAGTCTTGATACCTTTTGCCTTATTTTAACTTTACTTGATTTCGGTCAAGTATCACCCTCTTCTTGGTATCTTTTCTCCTAGTTGATATTTTTTTGTTTTAATTGGTATCTTATTTTCAATTGGTGTCTTATCGATCATTTGTTGTATTGATTTTATTCCTTTTGATATCACACTTTATGTGTTGATGTGTTTTGGAATCAATCATTTGTTGATTTGATTTTTCCTCGATCATGTGTTGATTTGGATTTTGATATAATTTGGACAACCTTTTTGTGTCACACCTTGGTGTGCTCTCTTCTTGGTTTACTTAGTGTTTTCGTCCAAATTATGTCTCGTTCGGTTCTAGAAAGCCTTTGCATGCTCGGTTACTAATTTATATTATTTTAGCATGCTTATCTTTCTTGATCCAATATATAGGGGATACTCCACCGAATCCTAAATCGGCTAAGATGTGCATGAAATTCAATTTCATATCTATATGCACATATTTATGTGGAGTGTTTCCTATATATTGTAGTTGATCTAACTACTATGGAACCCAATGAGTTTGGGAACCATTTTGTACTCTAATTTTGTTTTAGGTACAATGGAGATGCATTGGATGCTTGCCTCATTCATAAGGAAGGTGTTCTCACCGTGTGATTGTCGGAGTCAAGTTTTGATGACAAACCCACTCTCATCATCTTCATCACCAATGTCTTCTCGGTAACAAGTATCTATCCCATGCATACCTTTTAGTATCCAACCTTGTGTAGGTTGCCTCTTGGCATGAAAGCTTTTATATGCAATTGTTGTGGTTTTGGCCTATTTCCTTCACTTAATATATCTTTGTGATATGTGTGATGAATTTGCAAAAACCTTTTCTTCAATTGATATTATTTGTTTGTGATACTTGTTGCCTATTTCAAAGCATCTCCACTATCTCTTGTGCCCTTAGCGATATGTGTGATGCATTTGATATATTTGAAGTTCATTTATATACAATGAGATAAATTTGAGCTTTGTGCTATGCTTTCAAGCAACAATCTCGTTTGTATATTTATGACTTCCTTTTGGATACCTTGTTCTCCTTTTCCCGAACCATTTCGTATGTATATGTTTCTTTGCGGATGTATATCTTTATGGTTTGTCTAATTAGAAACCTATACATATGAGAGAGGTCATCTTTTAGTCGGTATCCTATTTCTTTTTTAGCCACCTTGTGTTTCTTCTATAATTCTTTGGTGGCTCCAAATTTGTCTCATGAGTGCTTGTCTTATTGTTTATTGGTATCTTTGCACAGTCATGTATTTCTTGAAGATCTTTGACCTCGTGCTTACCTTCGTGAGCATGTTGCATTTTATTGGCTAAATGATCTCACTAGCTTTTGGCATTTTCAATTGGTTTTAGTTTCCAATTGGTATCCCTAAGCGTGTGAACATATTTCTTTAAAAGATCTTCTCTTTATTTCGGTTGGGCCTATCTTATGATGAATTTTTGAAAATTGGTATCTTTTTATGGCTCAACCACATCTTTGGTGCAAGTGCTATGATTTGCTCTTGCATTATGCACTATTGCACTTGTTGCGTGTTCTAGATAATTTTGGGGAGCGAGGATGCCATTTTTGTGCACTTCTCTATAGTGCATGAACATTGGGGAGTTTCTCCGGTTTTATTTAGAACTCTCGCTTTGGATCTTTCGATTGCTTTTCTCCTTTGTGGAGACGTTTAAAATGAACTCATTTCTTTGCAATCTTTTGATCCTCAATATAGTTTGATTTCCTCTAATTTTTCGTTAAAAGGGATTCTCATCACCTTTATGGAGGAGCTCATATTATATTGGCTCTCTAAATTTTTCTTCCCATTTCGGCAGTCAATGCCAATGGGGGAGAAGTTTAGAGGGTTTAAGGGAATTTGGGTTTTATGCTTTTGTTGCATTTGCCCTTAATGCACTTTGCATCCTTGCTTGTTTGTCTTGCAAGGATGCTTTATTCATTATATAAACCCTCTTAAAAGGGATTGCCATCAATTACCAAAATGGGGGAGATTGAAAGTGCATGGTTACCCCCATGCATGATTTTGGTAATTAATGACAATCTCTATGGACTAATATTTGCATTGAGCTATATTTGTAGGTTGTCCATTTGTTTGCTTGTTCTCCATTTGTTGGAGTCAAGGTTAAGGGAAGAAGAAAAGTGTGTGTTGATCAAGGCTTTGTGCGGGTTGATTATCACTCAAGGCCAAGTGAAGATATGCCGAAGAGAGCGTCTCCCATCTTGGTGTATGGGGGAGCATCATGTGGATCTTCACCAAGCGAAGCGCAATCAAGAAAGGTGGTGCGTCTTGAGGAGATGAAGATCGACTTCGTCGACCTCAAGTGGATTAATGCGCAAGGCAAAGGTATGATCTTGATAGGGTTTCTATTTTACCGGTCTCATTATGTTTAGTGAGAGACCGGGTTATAGGTTAGATAGCCGTACTATCAAGAGGGGCTCTCGACCGTATATCATGATCATATCGTCATAGAGAGCACAAACCTTTGCATCCATGCAATCATCTTTATTGGTTCTTATTTCGCTTTTATCCATGTGAGAATTTAGAGCTTGTGTTCATCTCCATACCAAGCTCTAGTTCATCAAAAACGGATTTCATGAATACCTTCTTGCGTTTTTCATTTTGGAGTTTTTTCCGGTTTGTCTCTTCTAAGAGAGGTCAAACTCTCTCCTTATGATTTCCTCCTCACATGATGGCCAATGATGTTTCTCTGCATGATCTTGTAGAGCTTTTCGTTGCGAGTCTAATGAGCCCAAGATCATCGAAAACGGAGTCCGGATGCAAAAGATATGCCCATTTTCATATTGCAATTTCTGCTGTTTTCTGTGGGGCGGAAATTCCGGCCCCCGGAAGTTCCGGCCGTTGCACCGGAATATCCGGCCCATATTTTCATCTGAGCTTTTTTGGCTAAGTCTTTTTGGCTTTTCTCTCTGGAGGGGGTCCGGAATTTTGCCTCGGAAGTTTCCTCGGAAATTTCCGGGGGTCCGGAATTTCCGGTCTTTGGTCCGGAATATCCGGCCCAAGAAAAATTTGGCTAAGTCATTTTCGCGTTTTCTCTCGGGTGGGGGTCCGGAACTTTGCACCGGAAGTTTGCTCCGGAAATTTCCGGGGCACCGGAAATTCCGGTGTAAGCCCTGGAATATCCGGCCCCCGGCCGGAAGTTTCGGCCCCTTTAACCCGGAATTTCCGGCCCCGCGGTTTTCCAACGGCTAGTTTTTGGGGGAGGCTATAAATAGCCCCCTTCTTCCCCCAAGTGTTGGTTGCTCACTTTGCTCAGCTCACTCACTCTCTCTCCTCCATTTTTACAAACTTGTGAAGCTTCGGCACGCTTTGGGAGCCCCCAATTGAGTTGTGGGTGTGTGCCCCAAGCAAGTTGTAAAAGGGCTCCGGAATCCGCCTCGAAGGATTCCGATAGTGTAAGGTGAACCAATCCCTTGGGTGAGGTTCATCGGAGAATAGGGTGAGGCCTTTGTGGCATCTTGAGTAGGCCTCTTGTGGCGAGCTCACACCCCTCCAACGAGACGCACTCCCTTAACAAGGAGGAACTCGGGAATACATCCTCGTCTCCGCGTGCCTCGGTTATTTCTATACCCGAGCTTTACTTATGCATTTTACATTGTGATAGCCTTCGTGCTTGAAGTTCATATCTTGCTATCACCTTGTTGTCATATTGCTTAGCATAAGTTGTTGGTGCACTTAGGCAAACCTAGTATATTAGGTTGTTGGCTTGTTAATTTAAACTCATAGTTTTATTCCGCATTTATCAAGCCCCTAATTAGAAAAAGTTTTAATCGCCTATTCACCCCCCCCTCTAGGCGACATCCGGGCATAGCTTGTTCTTTCAGTCGCTCCCCGCGCGTGCCACCGTTTCCCGCCATCCTTTCCCGCCGCTTTTCGCTGCTTCCCGCCTTGTTTTTCCGCCGAGCCAGCCGGCTATAAGATCACCACCCCTCATCTCGACGTGCTCACACCTCGTCGTAGAGAACAGAAGCACACCGCCGTCCCACACCACCAACATGACACGCACCCTCCTATGGCCACCCTCAGCCAGACGGCGCGCCGACGTTACGCGGTGGAGGGGGGAGCTCCTCCTCCTCCTCAGCCGACAGATGACGGCGAGGCCCTGGACTTCGAGTGGGAGGAGGAGGGTGAGGAGAACCCTTTGGAGGAGCCGGTGCTGGTGCCGGAGGAGGAGGAGCAGCACGAGTAGGAGCCGGCGCCACCGCTCTGGCTGGAGCAGCACGCAACATACTCCTCGTTCGCCACGACGCGTGAGGAGTACGGGCGCCGCCAGTTCCGAGACTTCGTCATGGCCGCGAACGATGCGGCGGAGGAGCGCGCCAAAGAGCTGTCGCTCTAGTCGCTCGTCGAGGACCATTACGCCCGCTCCTTCACCGAAGCCCAGCGGCAGGCGCACGAGGTGCTGAACACCGCGAGGGTGCTCGCTCACAGCCGCCTGGTCGATGAGGCCTTCCGCCGAGCGGCCGAAGCACGGGAGCTGGAGATGATGAGTCGGGAGGCCGCGGCGCAGGACGCGCGGGAGGAGCGGGCGTTCGCGGCGAGAGAGCTGCAGGCGGCGGAGGCGGAGAGGGAGCAGATGGCAGAGCAGGCCCGACGGACGGTTGAGAGTTTGGGGCGCGCGTTGAGGCGCCGGCGTGCGCGGGAGCGCAGCCTAGCGGCGGAGTAGCACCGGCAGATGGTGGAGACCAGGGCGGTGAGGCGCTTGCGAACCCATGCTGGCGACCTCATGCCTGGCTCCCCCTCTTTCGACGAGGGGACGAACGACGACGACGAGGCTGGCCCTAGCGTGCCACCTCCGCCCACGAGTAGTAGTTTTAGTTTAAATTTTAGTTGTAATTTCGTCTGAATGCAATGAAATCGACTTTTTTGTAAATTTTGATCAATTGGGGTCCGACCGTTGGGGGTGTCCGTGTGGGAGGGAAAAAACGCGGACAAGTGTAATTTAGACACCCGGTGAAGATGCTCTTGTACCATTTATAGCATTTAAAAAAAATCTGGAAGTCTGTTAAAAAAGAAGAAAACTTGCGGTAGAAGCTGAGGCTGCGGCGGTGTAGCTGTTCTGGGGGCGACACGTCATAAATTAGACTCGCCAGCTGGTGCTTCTCCAAGTCCTCGCGTGGTCGTGCCCAGTCTTTCCTTCTTCATACTTTTCCCCCAGTACCCAGTGAAAAAAATATACCAGTGCTGTAGTAGCCATGGCCGCCACCTCCACCTCCCGCCTGGACCTCCCCCCCGCCGCGCCTCCGTACGACTTCTCCGTGGCCTACGCCCCCGGTCAGCTCTACTCCACCAAGGCTCCTCTTTTCGACCTGCCGCCCAGCTGTCTCCTCCCGCCGCCGCCGCTGCCGCCGGCGTGCGGCGGGCTCGCTCCCGCGGGCTGCACCTACGCTGCGGGGGTGGCCCCCGCGTTCCCGGACTTCACATGGGCGCCGCCGCCGCCGCTACCGGCGAGGCGTTGCAGCATCGCGGAGATCGACGAGTCCCCGCGTGCGGAGGTGGAAGATAACTTCTCCCCTCGCTCTGTCCTCACGCCCTGGAGGAGGGCGACGCCCGCCTCGCCGCCGGCGCCTCCGCCCCCGTCTCTGGGGGCCGGGGGCACCAAACCGGCCTTCGATCCAAACTGCGACAAGACCTCTCTCATGATCTGCAACATCCCCAACAGCTTCGCGTGAGTGTGCAGCCATTTCTTTCCCCTTTCTTTCTTTCTTCAATCCCGTGCGCGCGAACATCAATCGATTGGTCCTTGGTCGATGTTGGGCAGGAAGCGGAGGTTCATGGCCATCCTCGACCAGCATTGCGCCCAGGAGAACGACAACCCCGGATGGCGCGTCGTCGGCGGCGGCAAGTTCGTCAGATCGGAGTACGACTTCCTCTACCTCCCAATAGACTTCAGGTACACATTCCGCCGTCTCTCTGCTACTGCGCATCTGTATCTGGCTCTCGATTTGTCCGATCTGAACCTGTTTGCCGGTGTGATTCTGTTTGCGGCGGCGCAGGAGGAAGTTCAATAAGGGCTACGCTTTCGTCAACATGACGACGCCGACGGCGGCGCGCCGGCTGTACGCGTTCCTCCACGGCCACAGCTGGGCCGCCGTGGGCTCCGCGAAGGTGTGCGAGGTCGTGCACGCGGCCATCCAGGTACGCAGCCCCCCTAGAGGCCCGCCATCTTCTCCTCCGGCACCGGCGCCGTAGTAACCCTAATAAATCTTTGCCTGCTCTGCTCTGCTCGCAGGGGGTGGACGCGCTGTCGAAGCACTTCTCCTGCTCCAGGTTCCCCTGCGGCGGCAACAAGGACTACCTGCCGGTGCGCTTCGGCCCGCCGCGGGACGGCATCCGGCCGACGGTGGAGCGCGTCATCGGCCGCGCGGTGGCCCGCCCCCGCTGATCGATCCGCGCCGCAAGTATGTGTCCTCCAAAGTTCTAATCTGAACTTTGGACGAGTAGTGGTATCCTGTCAGGGCCTGAGGTTTCTGGAGGTTTTAAGCCTTAGGATAATAATGTGTTCTGATGTGAGATGTACTGTTTGTTTCTTAGAATTTATCTGAACTAATGCTGCCTACTCTGGATGAACTGGCTGGCAGTGTCATGTGCTAATAGATAAAGATTTGCAGGACTCTGGATTAGTCGTCTGATCCAAGTTATTGGATCTGTTCCCTTTTGGGGGATAATTCCCTTTTGCATGATTGCACAAGAATAACACTCTTTGTTATTCTGCTTTAGTCACCAAACCAATTGACTCTTCATCTAAGAAATGAATGCCATGAATTACTAAGATTCGTGTAGAGAGATAATTGGATGGTGAGTTGGTGACTCGTTGTATAGGGTCGTCAAGATTGTGTTTAAATGTCTGATTGGTTTTGTTGTTAAACTCCATCCTATAATCTTTTTTTTTTTAAATTTGATACTCTCCCCCTCCTTCCCAAAATCTAAGTCTAATTTTGTTTTGTTCGAAATCAAACTTTTAATTTGACCAAGTTTGTATTCGCAAATTTTTTTTTGACCAAGTTTGTGGACAGATTAACATCGACGATACCAAACCAAGACCATAAAATACATCATGAAATATTTTTTTCATATATTATAATGTTGGTTCTATTTATTTCTACAAATTTAATTAAACGCGTAGGCACCGCCATCTGTGTAGGCACTGCCATCCTCTCCGGTTGCAGTCGGTGTGCTGTCGCGACTCCTCGCTTCCCTCCATCACTCTAAATTCGGCAAGAGGTCGCGTCATCTCTGGCACCAGCTCCCACTCTATTCCTCATCGAGGAGCTCTGCCTCCTCTCCCGATTTTCCACTACAGATGATTGACCGAGCGGTCTCTGCTGTTAAGAGCATCTCCACCGGGGGTCGTAAAAGGGCATGTAAAGCTCCTTTGGGGTGCCGGACAGAAAAACAGGCCACACCGGGGGTTGCAAAGACTTTGTCCGGCCAAAAACCTGTCCGGCACCGCGAACCGGACTCCAACTTCGGGGGCTGCCTTTGCGGCGGACACTGTCCGGCCCGCGCCTCCTAAAGATATGGCCCGCCCGTCATACACACGAGCGGTTTCTTCCCCGGCTTAATGAGCGGCGTAAATATTGTCAGTTTCCCAAGCGACGCGACGGAGGCAGGCGGCGCAGCATGCAGGCGACGCGACTGGGTGGCCACGTGACGCATTAACACGTCGGCCAGCCAAGCGCCAGTCCACGCGCCAGCACCGCGTCTGCCCAGCGGCCAACACAGTGTCCCCCCTCGGGCGCCCCGCCGCCGCTCCCCTTCCCGCCCTCGGTGTATAAAGAGGAGCGTGCCGCTAGCCATCTCAACACCTCCACACCTTGCCGCTCCCCTCCACACCGTGTCGCTCGCCATCTCAACA
Source organism: Puccinellia tenuiflora (assembly GCA_012064385.1). Taxonomy (NCBI): domain Eukaryota; kingdom Viridiplantae; phylum Streptophyta; class Magnoliopsida; order Poales; family Poaceae; genus Puccinellia; species Puccinellia tenuiflora. The sequence goes on from QRDG01000356.1 coordinate 228,996, forward strand.
CCTCCCTCTCCCGCCCCACGCCACCATGCACAACTACGAGGCCGGTGGCAGCTCGGGCGGCTCGTACCGAGGAGGCCGCACCCTCCTGATCGAGGACGCTTAGGCCTTCCACTGGTACGGCCTCCTCGTGCCGCCGGACTTCTGCCTACCCAAGAACTGGGTGATCAGCTATGACGGCCTCGCCTTGCCACCGCTCCCCGCCAGCCCGGAGGCCTTACCCGCGCCATCCTTGAGCGGCGGGACACGATGACCGAGGAGGAGCGCCTCTGCTCGGAGAATGCGGCCGACAACGAGGCCGCGTGGTGGGTGCACCTCTCGCGGGAGCGCGACGAGGCGGTGGAGTTCTACGACCGGCCGCGGCCTGAACATCGCTGGAACGTCGAAGGACGTGACCGCTGGTGGGGACGCACCGGCCACACGGTGGCATCTACCATCGCGGTCGCCCGCCGCCACGCCGCGACGAGGAACCCGACCCCGTTCATGTTAATGCTGATCCTCGCACCAACACTGCCGCCACCTCTACCTTCATCCTCCTCGACGACATCAGCGACAACTTCGACTGGTCCGCCGCCTCAGAGTAGATTAGGTTTAGGTTTTTAGTTAAATTTTGTTCAAATCTTGTAATATATAACGAAATTTGAATTAAGTTGGAACCGTTTCACAGTTTTCGTTTTTTTTATTCTGTTTGGGGATTTCTTTTGGGAGTGCCGGTGTGGCAGGAAGAAAAAAAGCATCGGACAAATTTCCGTCACCCCAATTTGACCTTCAATTAAGGTGTGTCGGACACAATTTAGTCTCACCCGATGGAGATGCTGTAACAGGCCTCGTTATTTTTGTTCATCTTCTATACTAGTCTGGTAGAAGAAATAATCTGCTAAAAGGTTCATATTCACAGTGCAGGATGTATACATTGTTCCAAAAAAAAAGTAAATAACTGTACGATTCCGTGCAACACAAAAACAACTGCAAATCCTGGGGTAAATTCAGGGGAAGCCACAAAGTCAAAGAAAAACAAGAGTCCACCGTGCTTCGATGTGGTTCTCCTTGTGGTGTGAACGGGGATGGCCAAGCTGGGAAGGGCAGTAGCGTCCTGCCACTCCATAGAATAGAATACAATGCCGTGTGCACAGTCGCGTGCAGCACCCAGGTACAGTACGGTGTTGGATTGGTAGTACACCGGACCCAGCGCTGTGGCAGGAAAGACGTGAAAGAGTGTCGTCATCTGGACCGGAGCAGGGAGATTCCCCGCGCCGGCGAGGCGCGAAAGATTAGCAACGCCCAAGGTTGCCGCCTCAGCTCATCCCCAATTCTGTGATCTAAACGAGATGCTTTGCCTATGATCTATCGACTCGGCTCCGTTGTGATCTTTTGATTTTTTTTTTCAAATATACAGGGAGCAGCTTGTGATGCCACGGAAGACTGTATATGATGTAATAACCAGTAATAATCGCCTCGTCTGTCTCGCGTTCACGCCGTTCTTAAATGAGTTAAATACATTGTGGATACCTCAACTATTTTTGAAAGCACACCTCTACTTAGGAATACACTCGATACGGTGACTTGAATCTATGATCACTGCTTTACCGTATGCCTCCGTATTTTATATATGTGGTACTCTGTTGACTAATTGACAAGTGCATGGGGCCCACCTGTCAGTGACCGGCGGAAACAAAAGAACAATTAATTAAAATTTCGCGTGCCCAGGACTCGAACTTGCGATCCCCGGAGGGTAGACAAGGGAACGAGGCACCCGCGCCGACCAGAGTTTGCGTATGCATAAAGAGCTATGTCTTGTCATACTGTCGATACACAGAGAAACTTTTTTTTGATTCACTCAATATTTTGAGTAGAGATTTCGTGCTCCCGAGCACCGGTGCTCCCGCTCATTTGAAAAAAAATAAAATAAATACTTACAAGTTTCAAAAAATATTTAAAAAATCACGGATGTATATAATAGTGTATTCCATAACCATGCAAAAAATCAGCTCGAAATAGCTACACAAAAAAGACAAAAGTGTGGATCTGAGTAAGAACATTTTCATATCTTCAAAATTTATCAGATTTATCATTTTTGTGTCGCTCATAATACAAAGTATTTGGAGTTGATTTTTTACACGGTTGAGGGATACACTATATTCTACATCTGGATTTTTTTAATATTTTTTGAAACTTATAAGTATTTGTTTTAATTATTTTGAATGCGCAGGAGCACTGGTGCTCGGGAGCCAAAGAAACTTTTCGCAATATTTTCTTTTTCAACAACATGGGTACATGGCGAGGGGGGATAAGGAGGAGTTCTGCGAAAACCTATAATGGAGTCCGAGCTACATGGAGCTCTTTTTTTGAAAATTCGAAATCGACATTTTTAAGTTTCCAAAAATCTCGAAAAAATTCCCAGATGTAGATATTATTGAGATCTACAATCGTGAAAATTGTCAACTCCAAATTCATTGTATTTTGGGCTGCACAAAAAAGATAAACGGGTGGATCTGGGGGTGAAGAATACACAATTTCAAAATTTTGAAATTTTTGCCGATTTGTCTTTTTTGTACAGCCCAAAATACAACATATTTGAAGTTGAAAATTTGCACGATTGTAGATCTAAATAATATCTACATCTGGGAATTTTTCCGTGATTTTGGGAAACTTAAAAGGGTTTATTACTCCTGTGCCCCCCATTCCTTAGTTGTACTCAGTTTTCCCTAGGTTTTAACATTTTGCTCACTTTTCCCCATTCCCTTAGCTGAAACTCCCACGAATGCCCAAAGCGGACGTTTCCATCTGGTCCGTTAACTCCGACGTGTGGGGCTGCGTGGGACTCTGATGGCTGTCGCTTGTTGGTGTGGGGCTGCGTTTGTGTGGTTGGGCCGTTGTTGATAATCAATTGAGCCTGCTTCGACTGGATCAACCTTTTATGCATGCTCAGCTTTGGCATCGACGCAGCCTGGTATGCATGCGTTGCTCGCCACGCACACATGCATTGACCTGCTCGCATGCATGCGCGCCGGCACGCACAGAAGCATCGACACGAATGGCTGCTTCCCTCTCTGCTACGCCGTCGCGGATCGATGGCTTGATTCAGTCGCTCCGCCACGCATCGATTCACGCATGCATTCTGCTCGCATGCATGCGTGCCGGCACGCACACAAGCATCCACGAATGGCTGCTTCCCTCTTTGCTACATCGTCGCGGATCGATGGCTCAATTTAGTCGCTCCGCCACGCATTGATTCACGCATGCACACAGACACGCCGACTCAATTCATTTGCCACGTCGTTTCGCGTGTCGAGTCACGCACTCATGCATTGATTCACGCATTGATGCAGTGTGTAAACGCGGTCAAAAGCCTAGGCTAGACACGGATCGACACCACGGCTCGATCCAGTGTGAAAAACGCCGTTTCCGTGTACCTCCCCTCTTCCTCTCCCCGGCTATTTAAACCACCGCTCATTGCCTCTTTACACATCCATCTCATCTGCGCTTTCTTCCTCCCTTCTGTTCTTCACCGAAAGCCAAAGCTCACAACAACACCAAGATGCAGTTCAACGGGCCAACTTTTCGCGAGCCGCCCACCGTGCCGGAGATAAAGTACCCCGCCGGAGTCATCATCGAGAACTCGCTCCGCGTGTGGGCGATCTCACGCTGGAGGGGTGGTCGTGAGCTTGCACACTGCTTCCTCCGTGCGGGCTTTGCCCACCTCCCACAGGGCTCGCCCATCATGTTCACCCTCCAGGAACTGCGTCCCCACTCCAACGCGCTGCCTGAGGGGCTTGTCGCCAACTTCACCAACAGGTTCGATGCCTACTATCTGCTCGGCCAGGTGTTTTGGTGTGGGTGCGAGTTCATCGCATTCACAACCTACAACATCTTCACCGACCTGGACAACATCTTCCCCACCGCCAACCGCATGCACAGGCTCCCGTACTATCTCGGTGAGGACGGACAGGAGGAGGAGTGAAGACGGCGGTGAAGCCAAGCCACTGTTGCCCTAGCTAGTGCCGTAGTTAGGGTTTATTTATCTTTTTCTTATGTGTCGTGTCAGTCGTGAGGGTGTGTTGCCCTATCTATCTATCTATCTATCTATCTATCTATCTATCTATCTATCTATCTATCTATCCGGAAATTCACTTGTGCACCCGAGCTCACATGTACCTGTTACTTTCGAGCATTTTTTAAAATAGTAAAACATTACGAACAAATCTGAAAAAAATTGGTGACACACACATATGAGTTTTTCACAATCGTGCAAAATTTCAGAATGAAATGACAAATTATGTGCTCTGTGCAAAAAAGACAAAATCTGTGTTTTCAAATTTGTGTTTTTAGATCTAATTCTGACAACTGTATTTGTCTTTTTTATACAGAGCACATAATTTGTCATTTAATTCCGAAATTTTGCACGAGTATGGTAAACTCATATATGTATGTCACCAATTCTTTTCAGATTTTTTAGTAATGTTTTACTATTTTTAAAAAATGCTCGAAAATACCAGGTGCATGTGCACCCGGGTGCAGAAACGCCCCTCCCCTATCTATCTATCTATCTATCTATCTATCTATCTATCTATCTATCTATCTATCTATCTATCTATGTGGTGTTATATTTAAGAACTTGTATTTCGCTTTATTTATTTAAGCTGTGCGTGTTATATTAATGGTGTGTTATATCTACAATTTATACTGCACTCTCTAAACCCTTGCAAGCATCTGTATGTATAGCTAAACCTAGGGGTGTGCCTATAATGTTGCGCAACTGCTGCAGAAACCAGACCCAGCTTTCTTCAGACTCTACCTCCAACACACCAAATGCAACTGGGAATAGCCAGCTGTGTCCATCAACTGCAGAAGCAGCTACTAGTTGTCCTCTCCATCTTCTAGTCAAATGGGTAGCATCTACAGCCAAATAGGGCCTGCAGCCATCAAGAAACCCTTTCCAGCAAGCCTTGAAACAAACAAAAGCCCTCCTTCTGAAATGACTTCACTTTTATTTTGTATTCAACTGTATGCTTGTCAATCTCTACAACACTCCCTGGACTAGCCCTCTCCACTTCATCTTTGAATGTGTAAAGCACCTGAAAACTCTCATTCCATTGACCATTAATCCTATCAACATCCATTTCCCTAGCTCTGAAAATCCTCATGTAAGGAATTTTAATCTTGTACTTCTCAAAAAGCTTCCCGTGGAGTGATGTTGGACCAAGTTCAGGATTTTCTCTCAGCCAATCCAATATTGCATCTACCACCCACCTAGTTTTTGCAAGCTTGGCTTTGGACTTCCCCCCTCCCCCTACAGGTGGACAAGTGTGCTTGTGTTGGTTTTTCTTTATCTGAAACAAAATAAAAAAGATGATGTCAATTGTAATTAAGAAACATTACACAATGATCTGCAAACAGAATGAATCAATAAACAAAAATACACAAGAGTAATACCTGAATCAATTTGCTCTTGTGCATACGGGATGCATGCAACCTCCACCTGCACCTATCATATGGGCAATAAACAGTGAACCTAGTTGGCTCACTCCTCTCAATCTTGTAGGTATTTTCCTTCAGAATGCACCATGTAGTCACTGCATTACGACAATACACCATCGACTAGAATATGGTGCCTTCAGTAAGCTGAGGATCTTCCATGTTCCACTCAATTGTTGGCATGTCCTCACCATCATATTCATCTGAAATTAAGCTGTCCATGTTCTCCTCCTTCTCTTCATCGTCAGTGTCATCAAACCTAGCACGGCTGATGGGCTGCTCCGGATATTCATCCTCCATTGCTTGTTGGCTAGCTCTATCTACCAGTTATGGCTACATCAACTCGTCTTCATCATCAAGTCGAGGCACTTCCTCGTCAGGCTCTGCATCTTCTTCAACAGCGACTGCAGAAGGGACAGGAGAAGCAGCACAATCGGCAGCAGACATGTTGTGGCTTTCAGAACCACTGGCTTTACTTGGCATCGACCTACAAGGAGTGCCAGGCCGCTGACTATTAGCAGATACAGACGATGCCTGAACACTCTTCCCCTTCACCCGCGCTTTGCATGGCTGAAGCACATCGATACGAATTTTACCGAATCGGCTATCAGCATTCAACGTAAATAGCAATCTCAAATTCTCGTCGCAAGTTAGTGGGAGAAATCTTTGCTTGCAACTGTTGAAATATTGCAGTTCAACAGCATCAGCATTGCTCCAAGGATACTGAGAACAGAGAGCTTCCCAAAAAGCATTGAAACAAATGCTTGTTTCTACCACCTTTGGATAGTAAAATCCACCTAGCAGATGCGATTTTGTACCACGCAGCTCACTAGTTTCCATCCTAACAGCCAGCCGAAAAGCCAGCTCAGGATCAATCCTATCCGATTCAAATAAACGATGTAGTTAGTCCGGAAACAAATTCAGCAAAATTGGAACGATTCGAGCAAGGATTCGTCAAATACGGCCTAATTTACGAGTATGATAATCAATTCGGGGTTATACGATGCTTACCCATCTGGAATCCATGAATTATCGCCATTGGATTCGACCCAATCTTCTCCACGGTCGATGGGCTGAGTGACGTCCTCCGTCGGCATCGCTTCGTAATCCGAGATGGGGAGATGGGTTAGATGTGGAGGAGACGCGACGTCGCCGGCAAATGGAATAGGTTTAGAGGGTGGAGGGAACAATGGCGCTGGAGGCGGCACGACGGCGGCGGCGGAGGGGAAGGGCGGCGCCTGGTGTCTCGATTTCTTCAGGTTACAGTGAGTTTCAGGTTCAGACAAGTTGTCCGACGTGTCTCCCTTGAGGCCCCACTCGTCAGCACGCATGGTCAAAAGAGGAACCAGCCCTCCACGGCCCCACTCGTCAGCGGTTAACGGTCAATGCATTGACCCGACGACAGACGAGGGCAAACGTCTGCTTTGGGCATTCGTGAGAGTTTCAGCTAAGGGAATGGGAAAAAATGAGCAAAATGTTAAAACCTGGGGAAAACTGAGCACAACTAAGGTGGGGGGCACAGGAGTAATAAACCCAACTTAAAAATATCGATTTCGAATTTTCAAAAAAAACGGACTCCATGTAACTCAGCGACGTGCATTAATCCACTGGCACGTGGTGTGTGTGCAGGAACACGGTGAGTGCTAAATAATATTGTGTATAAAAGAATGTAGTGCGCCCGTCTTCAGTCGGCGGGATCGCAAGCTCGAGTCCCATCAACACGCGAAATTTTAATTGTTCGTTCGTTTCCGCCGGGCAATGACAGGTGGGTCCCGCGTACTTGCTGCAATGTTTGACTAGTCAATTAGTCAACAGAGTATCACATATATAAAATACGGAGCCATACGGTGAAGCAGTGACTGTAAATTCACCACAACTCAAGTTCAGTCACCGTATCGAGCGTATTTCTAAGTAGAGGTACCGTATCATGCTTTTTAAAATAGTTAAGGTACCCTAGTGTATTTAACTCTTCTTAAATTGTGAAGCGACGGCACAGGGACACACGCGGCTACCGTGGGGAGCTGCTTCCATCAGCCTCATCTCAAGAAACTTTTTTGTCTGAATGCGATAGACGCTAGCTCCTTAATTTGTGTTTGACATTTACATTTTACAGTACTCCCTCTGCTTCAAAATAATTGAATTCCTGGGCTTATCCTACGACCATTTTGATTCAAATCAATAGTGGAGGAAAAGCATAGGAATATGAACTTTCCCTTTGCTGGCACAATTCGACAATTTGATTTGAGCGAATAGGGCATAGGAACAATGGAGCCATTTTTCCATTGGATTAGTTAGATTTAAAAGAAAAAAAGACAAAGGAATTTTACAATCAACTCAAACCTCTTCTTCATTTTATTTACATTCGGTAAGTTGCATAATAATAACCTAATTTTACCTTTGCCTTTGTTTTAACTTTGATGACTATACTTGTAGGTTCCTGTGTTTTTCATATTCCTCCGAATCAAACGCATGTCTTACATAATTTATATGATTGACAGATTTCACAATCATGTGTTTTACACATAGAATCCTATCATATCTCTATGTTTTCCTATTCCTACATTTTACAAATCATGTGAAACAAAGATGCCCTAAGCAAGGGGTGGGCCTAGAAAATAGCCATGCCTAGGGCTAGCCAGTATTGTTCTTCTTTGTAGTGATAATTTTCCTTAATTTTTACCTAATTTTAAGATGTATTTAATGGTAGTTTAGGCCTAAGCATCGGGTTGCACTGGGTTCACTTCTGCCCCTGCACTGAGTCGAAAGTACTCGGATTGACCGAAATTATAAGAAAACGCCAACATATGTACAACATCTCCATGGGGGGGGGGGGGGGGAGCTAAAGGGCCCCCTAATGGCCATTTGGGTGACGGAAAGAAAATCGACCACACCGGGGGGGGGGGGAGGGGGGTCTTAAAGCTCTAGTCCGGCCCAAATCCTGTCCGACACCGCCAACCGGGCTTCCAACTATGGGGGGTGGCTTAGCGGTGTCGGACACTGTCCGGCCCGCACCCCCGACAGGTATGGCCCGCCAGTCATCCACACGAACCGAATGGCGTGAAATTTCCCCCCTACATTGTCGCGCCGGCCGCCAAAACATCTCAAACTTATTCCCTCCATTCTCACAAACCTGTCTCCATCTTCTTCCTCGCCGCCGCCGACCCCTCCTACCTCTTCTTCGTTGCCTCCACCGCCTCCAACCTCTCACCGGCTCCGATGGCGCTGGGGAGGGTGGGGGGTTGAAGAAACCCAACCAAAACAAATCCACCAAGACACCAGGGAGGTGAAAGGGCAAAAAATCAAGGAGATGCAAGAAAATCGGGAGCTCAAGATCATGGCCATGGACACGTCAAACATGACGGCGGATCGACAACAATGCTTTCCCGGTGATGCATGTAAAATGCATACATGAACTTTGCATTATAATACTCATATTTCAATCATATTTGCATCATATAAGGGTTATATCATTGTTTTATAATGATTTTGGGAAGATTTCACAGTTTTCCTATTTTTCTGGAATTAACCATGCACTGGCAGAAAACCTTAGTTTCTATATTTTGATGTTTCAGGGACCCAAACGACGACCAAATGACCTGAAAATTTACGAGGATCATTTTTTTGGAAGGAAGAAAGCGTAGGAGCGAAGGAAGCGAACAAACGGAGACCCGAGGGCCAAAAGAGGTGGGCCCACGCGGCCAAATTCCTTGGCCGCGTGGGACCCGCCATCTTGGGCCTCGTGGCTCCGATGCCGTTCGTTTTCGTCTCCGTGGCTTCGTCTTGACCTCCGAGGAGTTTCGCGAGGAGGCGGTGGAGAAATACAAAACCATGAAACAGAGAGTCAGAAGGCTGCCATCAGAGAAGATCGGACGGGGGGAAGCACCACCGGAATCACCTCCGGAGGGCTCCACCCCCCTCCGGCGTGTTCATCATCAACATCTACAGAAAGATCATCTCCATCTCTCCACTGTAAACTCTTGGCAAACATGATGTATGATACAATATACTATTCCCTTGATCTATTGTGTCTCCCCATCTATGTTTGAGAAGTGATTGGTTCATTGCAATTGTGAAATAGTTCGTTGTTTGGTTGCATACAAGTTTTGTTATCTTTTATGATTGTCTTTATGTACAATATATGAGTGCACGCATATGTTGGGGAATGCATGTAAGGTGATTACCGGTAATGTAATGGAGTGAGGGAGACTTGGGAGGACATGTAAACCTGAGACCGAGTCATGAAGTTACTTTATTGGGGGATATACATAGGGGGGCCTTAGAACTTAAGGCTATGGTGGGACTTTTATGTCTTAATAAATCTTGTGCAGTCATTTACTTGGCCATAAGAACCATCATAAGGGGTTTTTAGTTCATTCACTTGGCTACACCTATTTATGGCTTCTTCCTAGAAGAAACAATTAAGACTGAAACATGTGCTTCACTAATTGTGACAACCACACGAATGAAATAACAATTGCTAGAACATTTGCTCCCTTGAGATATTTGCTACTTGCTACTTTGAGAAACTTGCTTGAGAAAACTGCTGAGAGAAACTTGCTCTAAGAAACTTGCGTTCGAAGCTTGATTGAGAAACTTGTTACTAGATAAACCCATTCCACATCACTTGCTTTCATTAGCTAGTTCCTTTCATATTTCAACTTATTGCCTTGCACAAATGGCCATATAAGAGGGTTATAGGGCTTTAGAGAATAGATAGTTTACCTTCAGCTCCTTGTGGGTTCGACACTCAAATACTTATCGAATTGTGCTACAGTGATTCCTTGCTCTTGGGGATTATCACCCGGCGAGGTCATGCATCATTAAATCGAGGAAACAAAGGTTCAAGGATGCCGAGACCCAAGAAGACTGATCTTCATGTTCTTCGATATCTAGATGTATTTTCGTGGCAAAACATGTTGATGGTCGTGTCTGTGTTGGCCGTGCCTATGTTGGCCGGTGAACCATTTGGCCGGAACATTTGTACCCGGCCGTTTTGGCAAATATATATTTTGGATGATCAATTTTGCTTTGGGGATTTCGTTTAGAGGGTGTCGGTGTGGAAGGCCGAATGAAAAGCGCAGGACAAGTGCACCCCCAAAGGATGCTCCAATTGTGGGTACCGGACACAATTTAGGCGCCCAACGATGGAGTTGCTCTTAGCCCCGTTGATAGGCAAAATCAACATCTAGACCTCACATGTCAATGCTACAATTAATATACAAAAATGTAAATAACTAAAATTTGTAAAAATTTAATCATCATAGCTAAGCCCTGCATGTCAATGATTCAATTCATGTCCAAAAATATAAACCTTTGAAAAATAAAATGAAGTTTTAGATGAATATTTTATGAATCTTAATTTAGATTTTATATTTTAATTGGAGCGTTCACACGTGAGGACGACTAAAATAGTTGATAGATGACCAAGTGGTGAAAACTGCAACATAATAAACCACCACAAGGTGGAAACCAACAATTCCTTTCAAGCGATGGTTTGTGTAACACATGGAGTAGGAGGTGATGGAAGATGCTATTTGCTCCCTGAGCAAGAGATTAAAGCATTTCCACAATAAGATTTATTTTTTAAAAGTTGAACACTCAAACTCAAACGAAACAGTTAGAATTTTATTCGACATTTTATGAAAAATTAAAACTAAAAACAAAACCTAATCTAGGTTGATGAAGGTTGTGTTGCCGCTACAACCAGCCTCGTTGTTAGTGCGCCGATGGCTGGCATGCAAGCCTCCTTACCGTCGCTACTTCCCGATGGTGCGCTTGCTCGATGCAAGGGGTGTGTTCGATGCCATGGCGGCTCGCCGCTTGTCGGTCATGAAATGGGGAGCGGTGTTCTCCCTCGCCGCACTGACATATCTGTGACGCGCTGCTCAATGAAGTAATTGGTCTGCTCGGCGACCACTGCACTCAGGCATCATTCATGCCTCTCCTGTGCGCGGTGTCGTAGAATACCAGTTGGCGACCTTCTCTGGTGAGTAGGGAGATAACTCATCCTCCCCCGGCTCCATCTCCTCCTTATCTTCGTCCTCTCATGGTGGAGGAGGTTGTTGCGTATGTGGCTCCTATGTGCACGCGTGGACGTGGCCGGCGTTAGTGTAGCCCAGGTGGTGGCGAGGTGGCAGTCACTTTTTTGGCATTAGACGGTGAAATGGGATCAGACAAGACGTTGTACTACAGCACGACAAACAATTTTATACGACACGTTGGACTTGCCTATCGGAGGTGTGTGTCTGATGTCTACTACACACTTCTATTCTTGTAGACTTGTTGGGCCTCCAAGCGCAGAGATTTGTAGGACAGCGGCAAATTTCCCTTAATTGAGTAACCCAAGGTTTATCGAATCCACGGGAGGTAGAGGTCAAAGATATCCCTCCCAAGAAACCCTGGAATTAAGATACAAGAAGTCTCTTGTGTCCCCAACACACCTAATACAATTGTCAGTTGTATAGATGCACTAGTTCGGCGAATAGATGGTAAAATACAAGTGATATGGATGGTAAAAGGTGATTTTGTAATTCTGTAATAAAAATGGCAGCAAGCAAACAAGTGACAAAAGTGACTAAAAACGGTATATCAATACGTGAAAACAAGGCCTAGGCTTCATACTTTCACTACTGACTACTCTCAACATCATTAACATAATTAAACACATGATAGTTCACACAAAAATAAATACGTGATAAACGTTACTCGGAGATCATTCTTTTGTGGATCAAATAGGATGAGAATTGCGTTGGGCTACGAAAAGCACACCTTAAAGTTCGTATTCCACATCTATGGACACTTCATGCTGTCACTATCCGCATCCAAAGATAGTACTAACAAACACCACAAGCTATTTTTTGAATAGTCTCTTTCTTCAATAACACAAGCATCAAGAAATCTCATTATCTATTCAATCCAACAAATAAAGAACAAACTCATGATGAAGATCCTTCCAATATATTATCCATAGAGTCACACACGGCACCCATCCTGTCACCGAGGTACCTTGATCACAACGGTGGCTCCGGAAATTGTACCAAACTAGTTGATACCCCGCGCGTTGCGGCGGGAATTAGAGATGATTTTTTTGCATGCAAAAAGTAGCTGAAGAGTGTTGCTCATTTGTATATATTGTTATGAAATGTAATCATATCGCACACAACCGAACTATATGAAAATATGTTGAATGTTTCAACATCAAATGATTATTATGTAACCTCAATTCAAGAACAAACACACGTACGTAAAGAAAATCAATAGGATTCCTCATATATTAAAGAAGAACGTATAATATTTGACAAAAATACATAATATTTGAAAAATCCATCGTTGTCAGGCCTTTATTCGTCAGGAAATGTCCGGGCTGTACCAACATCTACCCCTTAGGCCCCGCTTGGGAAGCGGGTAGAATTTCACACTCCGTATTTTTCTACTGGCCTTGACCTGTGAAATATACGGACCATCGGAGGTCCGTTTTTCTTCCCAACGGCCGACGAAAAACGGGAATCCAAGCGGGCCCTTACTTATCGAACACGTCCGGGTATCTGCAGTGTCAATAAACATATTATATTTAAAATAAAAGGTAATGTGATATTTGAAATAGTAGAGAGTTCATTTCAAAAAAATTATCATATGTACGATCTACAACTTGTTGGCTGGAAATAGTCATTTTGGAATGGCAGTGGACACTGTATCAAGTACAGTTGTATGTACATAGACATATGGGTGTCGAATAGCTCAAATGATCTTATGATATGTTTCCATGTATCATTTAGAAAGTGATAACACATGCATTAGAATTACAGTGAAGTGATACATAGAAACAATCCAACTCTGATACAATTCCAATCACCATGCATGTGGTTTTCACTAATCAGTTGTAAAAAGGCAAAGAATAATCTAGTGTAGTTTAACCTTCGACAACATATAACACCAGATGGAGCGGTAAATATTTTAATGCTATTAGCTACAAACAACAGTACACAAATTGACTGTTACCTTTATGCATATAACAAAAGAGTTGGAGATATGCCGTTTGATAGAGGCTTGCTGGAGCAAAAAAATTATATGATGTAGAAAACCTCATTCCCCAACTGAATGGTTGCAATGAAATTCAGATAAAACGTTACAAATACAGCTGTAAAAGAACATAGCAGATGCATGTTGGAGATATAAACTACAGAGTAATATTAGCAGATGCATGTTGGAGATATACCGTTTGACATCGGCTTGCTGGAAGAAAAGAAATCAACTGATGTAGAATACCTCCTTCGACAGAATGGCTGGAACGGAATTCAGATAAAACATTACAAATACAGGGTCAAGAGACCTTCATTTTTGTTGCCGTTTGGTTTCAAAAGGAAAATTCTGCAGCTTTCCAACAACGCTTCCAGCCAATGGTAGACAACTGTGGGATATTCTGGTGAAAAATATGCAGACAACCGCTGCTTGGATGGATCGTAGTTCAGCAGCAAAAATAGGTTAGTTGGATCGTTCGCTCACATGTTAGACCTGCAAGGGTGAGGACAAATTCATTATTCAGTTAACATGTCATACTGGAGCACAAAACTGAAATAATAAAAACCAAGAAAAACAAATAAATCAAGAACGTGGAGAGAGTATGACTATAGTATTGTTGCCCGTGAGATAGAGAGAGAGGGGAGTGTGTGCCAAAGAAATGGTTTGCCTCAATTTTCCCTTTTTCTATTGATGGGATATTTATAGGGTATCCTACAAAATATCTGGCTAGATCTTTCCAGCCAGCCAAAACGAACTTGTCCATGTCAGGACAGATGTCGCACTGCTACGCGCGGGCCTGCACAGGTGTCCAGGACACCTGTGCTTCTAGAACCTTCTCGCAGATTCCAGACCGCCAACACCCGCGCTGACGTGTCCACGAGCCGGAGTCGACAGGCCGACTCCGTCACTCGATACTTCCTCGGGTAGGAGTCGAGAGTTCGACTCCACGTACCCGGAACCTAGTGTACCTGTCGGACTCGAAGACATCTTTCGAGTCCCGGTTACTACTACTACTGCTGTCGAGTCAGAACAGACTCCGACTCGACGATTCGACTCGACTCGAGACACTCCCCGAGTCGGTTCGACTGCCCTAGAACACAAGCCTATTTCCAACAATCACTCCCTAGGCTTGAGTTCCGGCGACACCTCCACCATGCCGATCCTTGAGCACAGCTCCGCCAGGCGGACTCGTCCAAGTGGCTTGGTCAGCATGTCCGCGAGTTGATGTTCGGTGGGTACGAACTCCAACTCGATCTTCTTCGCCTCCACGCAGTCTCGAATGAAGTGGTACTTCAACTCGATGTGCTTCGAGCGCTCGTGGAAGACGGGATTCTTGGCGAGTGCGATTGCCGACTTGTTGTCGACCTTGAGCACCACCTGCTCTGCTTTGCCGGTGCTGAACTCGGCCAGCAGCCGAGAGAGCCAGATCCCCTGGCAAGCAGCCGTGGCAGCAGCCACGTACTCGGACTCGCAGCTTGAGAGAGAGACGACCGACTGCTTCTGGGACTGCCAGGTCACTGGGCTGCTCCCCAGAAAGAACAGCGTGCCAGACGTACTCTTGCGCGAGTCGACGTCTCCACCCAAGTCGATGTCGCTGTAGCCGACGAGGCGTGGTGCACCTGCACCTCTGCAATACCTACATCCGAGTCGAGGAGACCCGGCGATGTAGCGTAGGATGTGCTTCACAGCCGCCAAATGCTCTTGAGTTGGCGCCACCATGAAGCGAGACACGAACCCGACGGCGAAAGTCAGATCCGGTCGAGTATGCACCAAGTACCGGAGGCTCCCGACGATGCTCCGGTACTCAGTCGCATCCGTCGGTGGAGCCGTGCTGGTCTTGGACAGCTTGAAGCGCGGCTCCATGGGCACCTGGCAGGGGTTGGACCCGGCCATCCCTGCCTTCTCCAGCAGCTTCTGGGCATAGGCCGCTTGCGAGATGTCGATCCCACTTGGCCTTTGTCGGACCTCAATGCCGAGGTAGTAGCTCAGCAACCCGAGGTCGGACATCTGGAACAGACTCTGCATCTCCATCTTGAACTTATCGATGTCGTTGGAGTCGGAGCCCGTGATCACCAGGTCGTCGACGTAGACTCCGACGAGGAGTCGAGTCGATATTGCGCCCCGCGCGTACATGCCATGCTCCGACTCGCACCTGGTGAAGTCGAGCATGACGAGGCATGCGTCGAGTTTGGTGTTCCATGCCCTTGGTGCCTGCTTGAGGCCGTAGAGCGCCTTGTCGAGTCGGAGCACCAGGTGCTCCTTCCCCTTTGCAGCGAAGCTGGCTGGCTGCTGCACGTACACCTCTTCCTCCAACTCGCCGTTGAGGAAGGCTGACTTGACGTCCATGTGGTGGACGTCCCAACCCGAATCTGCGGCCACCGCCAGCAGGAGTCAGATTGACTCGAGTCGGGCCACGGGAGCGAAGACCTCGTCGTAGTCGACCCCGTGCCGCTGCACATAGCCCTTCGCCACCAGGCGAGCTTTGTGCTTAAGGACCACGCTGTGTGCATCCTTCTTCACCTTGTAGACCCACTTCAGGCCGATCGCGCGGTGACCTGGTGGTAAGGTGGCGAGCCGCCAAGTCGAGTTGGACTCGATGGCCTCGAGCTCCTCCTGCATCGCACGCCTCCAGCTAGCGTCCGACTTGGCCTCGTCGAACGAGCCAGGCTCTTCGGAGGCGAGGAAGTGGAGCTCCTCGTCCGGCTCCTGGGCCGGACCCGCATCGAGCACGTTCTGCAGAGTGCGGAACCGGTGCTCGAGCTCGGTGTCGTCTTCTCCATCAAGCATACTTGCATACCTTGATGGTGGCGTGGCGAACTCGACGCCTGTGACAGCCGGAGTCGAAGACTCGGCTGTCGAGTGCCCCGGTGTCGTTGGAGAACCAGCTGGGGAAGACTCACTCCCGGCTCCTGGAGTCGAGGAAGTCGGAGTCGGAGAAGGCGGCGAGTCGAGTCCAGGACCCGCACTCCCGTCCCCTGGAGTCGGCTGCGGCTCGAACACCATGTGCTCGACCGTGAAGGTGTCGGCTCCAAACGTGTTCACCGGAGAGTCCGGCGAACTCCAGTCCCAACGCGCGTTCTCGTCGAACACCACGTCGCGGGTGATGGAGACTCGGCCTGTAGCCGGGTCGTAGGCCCGATAACCCTTCGTGCCGGGTTCGTACCCCACGAAGATCATCGGCCTGCTGCGATCGTCGAGCTTCTTCAGCCCGGGTCGCGTCTCTCTGACATGCGCCAGGCACCCGAACGTGCGCATGAAGTGCACATCCGGCTTGCGGCCATGCCAGGACTCGAACGGCGTCATGCCGTCCACGCTCTTGGTGGGCGACCTGTTCAAGATGAACACGGCCGTCGACACCGCCTCACCCCAGAACTCGCCGGGGACTCTCTTGGCCTTCAGCAGACTGTGGGCCATGCCCACAATCGTCTGGTTGCGTCGCTCCACGACTCCGTTCTGCTGCGGGGAGTAAGGAGCCGTCAGGTGACGCTCCACTCCGAGCTCCGCGCAGTATGCCGTGAAGGAGCCGGAGGTGAACTCGCCTCCGCGATCCGTCCTCAGCGTGCGCAGCTTGCAGCTGGACTCCGACTCGGCTCCCGCCTGGAGTCGAATGATGGCGACTGCGGCCTCGTCCTTCGTCGCAAGAAGGGCGAGCCACATGTACCGCGTCAGGTCGTCGACAAGCAAGAGTAAGTACCTCTTGCCGCTCGGAGTCGCCGGGGTGATCGGCCCGCAGAGGTCGCCATGGACCAGCTCGAGTCGCTCCTTCGCCCGGAACTTCGCCTGCTTGGAGAAGGAGGCTCGCCGCTACTTCCCTGCTAGGCAGGCGTCACAGAGCTGGTTCACGTGCTCCACTAGAGGGAGTCCACGCACCATGCCGCCTTTCGCGAGTCGGCGCAGGCTGTCAAAGTTGAGGTGCCCGAACCTTGCATGCCAAGTCCAGGCCGAGTCGACACCTGCGTGCACTGCCAAGCACACAGGCTGGGCGACTCGCACTGCCAGCTTGTACATTCGGTTCGGCTCCCGCCTGACCTTCGCCAGGAGCTTCCGCTCCCTATTACGCACTCGGAGGAGCCCGTCCTCGATCAGCACCTGGCAGCCATTCTCGTCGAACTGGCCCAGGCTGATGATCTGCGTGTTCAACCGGGGTATGTAGTACACCCCGGTGATGGCCCAGTGCTCGCCTGACTTGCAAACGAACAGCACCGTTCCTTGCCCGCAGATGTCGACTCGTGAGCCGTCGCCGAACTTGATGGTTCCGACGATGCTGGTGTCGAGTTTCGCGAATGCGGCGCGGTCACCAGTCATGTGATTGGTGGTGCCCGAGTCTAGGTACCAGACGCCCTCCTTGGCATCCCCTCCTTGCGCCAGGTTGACCTGCGCCTTCTCCTCCAGCAGGAAGAGGGTCGACTCCTTGCGAGTCGACAGGGCTGACTCCTCCCGAGTCTCCTTCTTCGGCTCCTCCTGATCCGGCGTGTCCCACTCTGCGACCCAATGGATCCGCGAGTGCTCCTTCGGAGGAGTCGACGCTCCCTCCGACTCCGCCACCGGTCGAGTCCGCGACTCTGCCACCGGTCGAGACGAGGGTGCCGCCTCTGATGCGCCTGACACCGCCTGAGTCGACGCTGGGAGTGGCGGAGCCGACGCAATGGTGCACGCCTGCATCGTGAGCAGCGCGTCGTCATTGTCGCCTCCGCCACGCACGAGGTGGGCCTGGCCCTGCTCGTGCTTCTTCTTGCGGCAGTCTCGCGCCCAGTGGCCGACGACTCCGCAGTACCTGCACGTGTCTTTCGACGTGCCAGGGTTCCCAGCTCCACGAGCTGAGTTGCCTCTACCGCGACCGCGCGGCTTGCCGCTGCCGCGTCCGGTATGGCTGGAGGATCCACCTCCATCTTGCAGGCGCATCCGAGAGAACCACTCCTCCTCCGTGAGGAGTAGTTTCCCAGCCTGCTTGGCCTCTGGCTTCTCCGCCTCATGTCGCTCCTCAGCCGTTTTGAGGCGGCCGATGAGCTCCTCCATGGGGAGCGTGTCGAGGTCGAGCAGGGTCTCGATGGAGCATGCCATCTGCGAGAACCTTGTGGGAACGACCGAGAGAAACTTACGGATTGTGTCCGGCTCGGTGATGGTGACGCCGAGCACCCTAAGCTGCGACACGAGCGACGACAGCCGCATGGCGAAGTCGTCGATGTTCTCGTCGTCGCTGAACTTGATGGCCTCGTACTGCTTCTTGAGCGTCGTCGCCTTCGCCTCCCGGACACGGGTGTCTCCGACCCGCATCGTCTTGATCGCCTCCCACGCCTCCTTGGCCATCTTCTTCGACGCCAGTGTGGAGATCATCTCCAGCGGAACGGCGAGCAGCATGTACTCCATTGCTGCCCGATCCGTCTCGCGCTCCTCCGTGCCATCATGCACGGCGGACCAAGCTCGGCGTGCCTCAAGCTTCACTTGCATGAGCAGCGCCCAGTCCGCGTAGTTTGACCACGTAAGCAGCGGCCACGAACTACCGGCCTCCCGCACAACACCCTGGACTGCCAGCGTGCTCGCGGCCTCCTTCGCCTCCGCCGGCACGAGCGCCTTTCCGTCGCCCATCTCCGGTGAGATCTCTCAAGAACTCAGGCTCTGATACCAATTGTTGCCCGTGAGATAGAGAGAGAGAGGGGAGTGTGTGCCAAAGAAATGGTTTGCCTCAATTTTCCCTTTTTCTATTGATGGGATATTTATAGGGTATCCTACAAAATATCTGGCTAGATCTTTCCATCCAGCCAAAGCGAACTTGTCCACGTCAGGACAGATGTCGCACTGCTACGCGCGGGCCTGCACAGGTGTCCAGGACACCTGTGCTTCTAGAACCTTCTCGCAGATTCCAGACCGCCAACACCCGCGCTGACGTGTCCACGAGCCGGAGTCGACAGGCCGACTCCGTCACTCGATACTTCCTCGGGTAGGAGTCGAGAGTTCGACTCCACGTACCCGGAACCTAGTGTACCTGTCGGACTCGAAGACATCTTTCGAGTCCCGGTTACTACTACTACTGCTGTCGAGTCAGAACAGACTCCGACTCGACGATTCGACTCGACTCGAGACACTCCCCGAGTCGGTTCGACTGCCCTAGAACACAAGCCTATTCCAACAAGTATACCATACCATTTGGAATTGGCTTCTTGCAACAGAAATATTGTTTTCTGAAGAATGGCTGAAGGAAGAAGAAAGGCACATAAACAAAATAAACAGAGCTGCAGAAAAAAGCGTAAAGTAGATGATAAAACCAAAGAGAGGAAGGCGAGGATTGATGAGATCAAGACATGTGAGAGAAGCTTAGATAGATCTGGTATCGAATTTTGTAACATCCTGCAACACCGGCAGGCCGCAGGCGCAGACGACTAACACAACGAGAAGGTTATTGGAGAAGAGGACACTCAAGGGCTTTCAGAAGAGGCAACCGAGGGCCTCAAATAGTGGACGCACCAGAGCAGGGAGCCGATGGAACCACTAAAATCCATAGAACGCCCCTTCGCATTTCCACACGGGAGATGTGCCGTCAGCGGATGCAATAGATCCAATTAGAGGGAAATTAATAGTGTTGTTACATGGAACACCAACGGACATCCGGCAATTTGCTGCCGCTGCTAAAAAAAATGTCAATTTGCTGCGGAGGCAGCATATATCTCGCTGGCGTGCAGAGCGGACGCGGGCCGTTCGAGTGATGCTTGGACATTTGCCGCAGGCAGCAATTGGTATTTCGCTAGGCGAACGGAGCCAAGTCGGTCGCTAGGCGCTTATAGGGATCAAAGGAATGACGTGGATGCTCTGCATGTTCAGCTTGCAAACATTAATTGCGTAAAGAGGGGATGAACTTTATAGATATTATAGATAACACCACTTAAGCAACATCATATCCATTACACATAATGAAACATCATGTATTCAACTACACTAACAAAGCTCATGATCACAACGAAAATCACATCATGGAAGAGAAAGATAATCATATAGCTACTTGTATAAGCCTCAGCCCCCGGTGAAGACTACTCACGCATGGCCATGGTGAGTGGGACCTTGATTGAGAGGTGCAGCCCGGAGGAGAGACGGCGATGACGGCGGCCCTTGGGGGCAGCAGCCCGATGAGGCGGTGGCGGCTCGGAGAGGGGCGGCGGCTTCCCTTGTGGGCAGCAGCCCGACGAGGCGGTGGCGGCGGCTGCCCTTGGGGGCGGCGGCCCTTTGCCCTCCCTTCAAGCTTGGAGATGGTGCTGGTATGTAAGAGGTTCTCCACCTCACGGCGGCTGCCTTGGAGGAGAAAAATTCGTGGGGCTTGATGACCTAGGTTTCCTCTCTTTATATACTTTCCCGAATTTCCTCTCTTTATATACTTTCCCGAATTTTTGTAGGCTTCAGTAAAACGGGGATATCTCAGCCGTACGTACTCGGATTGGGCTGTTCTTGGGTTTAAATGAAAGATATGGAAATTTCCCACAACTATGTCCGATGTGAGAACTTCAGTTGACGTCGTCTTCAGGTCTCAAACTGACAATCTCTGAAATCTGTTAGAAGGGACAGATTTCAGGAAAGTCCAATTCGACTCCAACAAGATTTCCTTTTGCATTTTTGCCAATTTCCAAGCGATTCCTACACATCAAAGTGTAAAACAAGAACATTGTGCACTTTTGCAACTATTAATAGGTTAGCCCAAATAAATCATAAAATTGATATAAAATGATAGTAGAAACATGTGACAATGTCACAAAACTAGCATGGATCACTCAAAAATTATAGATACGTTTGACACGTATCAGTGTCAGTCACCCCAGAGCCTACTCCGAAGGTTGGGGACGGACAAGGTTTTGCCGAACACAAATTGGGTTGGCTGCAGCGATGGTGGACGCCAAGGAGGGTCGTTTCAGACTCTATTGGTCAGCTGTTCAGGCCTATCGGGTGTGTCCGTGGAGTTGCTGTTAGCCATCTCCGCTCATGGCCAAATATGTGATCTTTTGAGAGGGGAAATGCGTACATGAAGACGATCATACAAGTAGTAATTTATGTCTCGTGATCTCTAAATCTCTAAACACAGTAAACACAAATTCCAACGCTTGGATTGAGAAGATCAAGATGGACGAGAGTTTTACTTTTGACCACGTAACTCAATTCAAGGATCTTTGGATTCAACTACGTGACACCTTTTTGAGGAAGGGGTGGAGGACGACATTAGGTGGAACCTAACGGAGAAGGGGAAATATTCG